>KZ651212.1:856192-877793 GCA_001010745.2 Gerris buenoi
AAGATAACCTTTTCAATTTAAAGCGGGGCTGTTCCAGCCCTTCAAGAGAAACGCTCAACAAAGAGTCCCGTTACAGACTAAGTTTTAGGGGTAACTATAGTAATTTTAGAATGTTAAACTTGTATTTTGTCTTTTCCACATGTTATATTTTATTAAAAGTCCAGAAATATAAGTTAATCATAGTCTTGGTTAGTTTATAATGGTATACATCATGTTCGTGACTTCTAAAGACGGCTGTTAGTTCCGAATGAGTGCCGAAATAGTGCAAGGTTTAGTGAGTTGAGTCTTGTACAGTACAGGACACGTATATCATCGAGACGTGGGCGTAAACCGTCGTCTTCATTTTTATCATTACTATCTGAATATCTTGTTTCTTATCAATCTCATAAATTAGAGCGATTTTTATCTTCAAGGGTTTGTTCCAAGACATAGTGTGTAGAGTGTGTAGACGTTATCAAAAGTTTAAATATTGCCGTGTGATAAGAATTAATCCATTAAAGTTTGTTAGTTCATACGTCGTTTATGAAGTAAACTTTTTGTATAACTTAAAAAATTTAAAGTTTGTTATAATTGTAAATGTAAATTAATAAACGACAACGGTGCGTAGGCTTCCGTGGGTAGTAATAAGCAGCTTTGTTTTAGGGTGAAATCCGCGCCACGAAGGGGTTGAAATCGGCGTTTCGCTTCCACCACTGGAAGCGAAGTATCTTAAGGATGTGTTGGGGCTCGTGATGTTGACTCGAAGCAAACACAAGATAAACAGACGACTGGAGAGAAGAACGGCGTATTTATACTTGTTTCCTAGACCGTAGATTGTACCTGGATTTTTCGGGAGTTCCTTTACTCGGGATAATCCTATGTCGGGATGATGCAATCACGCAGGCGCTGCCTTTGTCGGTGTTACCTATATTATAGTACTACTATAGAAGTGTAACCAAATATAATAATTCTGATTTGAAATTATCGAAACTTTATATAGAATTCGAATCATATGCGGACTTTCACATTTTAATAGGCTGAATTCAAAAATAGAACTGAATAGAATGTATTCCATGAAATCCTTTCTTTTTTTATTGTATTTGTGCTCTCTTCGAAAATCTCTAAGGCAAATAAACAATTATTTTTATCTTAAGGGATAATAATGTCAAAGTTTCATCCGATAAAAAAAGTTTTGGACATAAATTAAAAAAGTAAAACTAGATTTAAAAGGCAGATAGCATATTTCTTGTTGTTAGCATATTTATGAGTTATTTCCAGGTTTTCATAACCAGTTTGAGAAGTTTAAAGATATTTTACACTTCTCTTTTAACCGGGGACTTTTAACATGCGAAATGCGAGTACAACTACCGTAAAATCTCGCGTATAATACGTACAATTTTTACCTCTTTGTTTTCTCCTAAAAAAGGGGAGCGTATTTACGCGAGAGAGAAAAATTACCTACTGATGATACTTGATTATTCCAAATTGACTTTTTGCCATAATAATCAGCTGATTGAAAAATAGCCATAATACAGACTACTTGATGCAATACACGTCTACGTTATTTTACTTTAAGTAACCGAATGAAGCTGCTTAAATAATTATTATATTTTTTTTAACAATCATATATTTACATGATCGAATTATGCTGTTTTATTTTCATTAAACTATAAAATATTTATAATTTTGTAAATTAAACAGAATAAATTTAACAAGTTTATTTTTTCTTCGGAAATTAACCAAAACATTTTAAAATTCTATTATCTATCTATTATCACTGATTGTTGTTCTCAAAGGCCGCTTTCTATACGAATTATTTAATAAAGATTTATTTTAAAGCGTCTTATGGATCCAGGAGAGTTTTATAATAAATATCTACTTAATCAAAATAAAAAATATTATGTTTTTTTTTTCTCTCTCTCTCTCTCTCTCTCTCTTAAGAAGTTCTAACAAGAAAAAAAAAATGAAATCTCCTTACAATGCCCACAAGCATAAAATTATCTCTGACTTTCGGGTGCGTATTATAGTCGAATTTTTAATTTTCATGAACTTTTAGCCCTACATTTAACAGGCGTATTATTATATGCGAGATTTGATGGTGATTTATTTTTTAAAAAAATACTAAAAACAAACCAACGACCAATGCCTCGTTTTAATTCTCAATATGTGTCAATGTATGAACTAATTCAACTTGGTATTGCTGTAACGTATTTAAAGGTTGGGTCATTTTAAAATTCTTTAACAAACACAAAAAATAAATTCTAAAACTGATGAAAAAAATATTGATAACACAAGAAGTTAGAACAAAATCAGCTTTTTCATATCTCAACTAATTGGTTTCTTACCACATCTTTGCTTGCAGGAGCAATACTGAAGTCAAAGGTTCTTCTCTAAGTTTATAAGTTCAACTTAAGCTTCAAACTGATAAACGATAACCCCAAGAGACTTTTGTAAATAATAAGACAAAAAAAAGATTTAGAAAGGCTATGTTTAGACTTGAAAGTATAAAAAAATTCCAGACACTTAATTTATCGACCAATTGTAAAGTAGGTAGTGGGTGTGAAAAAAGAAAATTTTTCCCCCTTTTTAAATAAATAACAGTATCGTAGATCTGCTATTACCCCGTTTAATCTTCGGTGTTATCTGATGTCATTTACTCCATTCTGTGCAAATCTTCGTCTATTATCTACTTCTTTAGATATCCATTAAAGAATATAGAAGGGGGGTAAAAACTAGTTTTAACCAATTCCACTTTTTTCTTCTCCAATAATGGAGAAAGTGATTGTGGAATCTAATGGAGAACTGTATATGCGAGATGAGGATTTTTTTCCCCGAGACTTCCCTTTAAGAAGCGGTATCTGGAAATAATTCAAGAAGGTATCCTGGATACGGATGTATAAGTACATCAGTCACGGATTAATATTGGAATAAGAAGGAGGGAAAAAACCAGGACTATCAAAAAGGACAAAATCCAGGTTAATAGAGCGATCTAGTACCGTGGCCAGTATGGATCCAGGCATTAAGTCATTACATGGGCACTACACTTTGCCCATGATTCGTGCTATTAGGTTACAAGTATCACATAAACGCAATGATGGAATCTAGGTTGTTATAATAAAATTGAGACCGCAAGATTCTTTTCTCTACAGACCAACAACTTCCTGCATTCATATCGTAAGAACAGTTTAGAGTAATCCTTATTATAAACAAGTATAAGTACGTGAGACGATAATCGCCGGTTTATGTACGATCAAAATTAATAAGTGAATTCTTTTTCTACATTTCAAGACCTTTAAATTGATTTATAACATGTCATGGTGGCCAAAACATGTTTTTTAGTCGCCCGCCATCTTGGAAATATTAAGTGTGAAAACTCCAAAATGTGTCCAGTTGTCTCAAATGCCGAGAAGCACCCATGTGACGAATTTTATGCTCCTAGCTATAGTAGTTTATGAATTGAAACGAGCCAACGGACAGACACCAACAGACAGACAGACAGACACAGTCAAAGCCTTTTATAAGGTTTCTTTTGGTACTTTGTACAGAAACCTAAAATGTTATTTTTTTCCAGAAGGCTTTTACACCAATAGATGCGGACCATTGAAAAAACTTGAGTTACAATAATAAGAACTTATGTTAGATGTATCATATTGAAGTTACGCATGTAAACATGTAAACACCTAACTGTAAGATTGTATTAGGGCATGTGTAGTTTCATTTTAAATCCTGGGTAACCTGACACATCAAACCATACAAACATAACCTTCTTTCACAGCCATCATAATTATCACGAGTCAATCAGCTGTTTTCTAATGTCATTAGAACTGTATCCAAATATTTTCAAATACCAATTCAATATGCTCGAGTAGACAGACATTACTTGAAAGAGTAACCATATTAAGATCGTTTTCAATTCAACGTATAAACATAGCAATTAAACAGAAGAAGCTTCTACCATAGAACATTCTTTATCAGTGACTCGGATATTGATTAACGCCAAAACTTCTCAGCAACCTAGAAAGCCGTGATAAGGGTGGAGGAAGATCGCAAGGCGACGATTACCAACTATGTTTTCTAAAAGAAGACAACTTACAGGATTTCAGGATGCAAAATACGGCCTTTGCATACAACACTAAAATTTCTTTAACGTTGCTAATCTCCTCTTATGCAGGTTCATTTATCGCTACTTTAGGTTAATTCTATTTCAATATAATTTATAACATAACTTAACATTTTTCAGTATTGTCAACAAAGCTTGTTAAATTTAAAATCCTTTAAGACACAGACTTTACCTAAATAGTTAAAGATTGTTTTATGCGGTTATTATTAAAACTATTACTTTAAAAAATAAAGTGATTATTTCAATTTTAAGAATCGTTAGTCGAATTAATTTTATAACCCAAAGATGTTGGGTATTTAGAAACTTGGACTAAAAATAACCCCAAAAATCTTCATCCTTGGAAATTTTACAAACGCATCGTGACAGTTTCGTCTAGTTAAATTTGTTTATCGTTTAAAAACAACAGGAATGCACGAACCAAAAAAATCAAAAACGATCTTATCAAACTAAAAAAACTATTAATCATTATTTTAAGATTTCATTTGTGAAACTTTTCTACGTTATTTTTTTAATTTTTTAGAGCGATATTTTAATTTTTAAAAGATCAGTAGACGTAAAACATTTAAAAGAAAAAAATGTCAAAAGAAGCGAGAGTGATAAATGGACTAAACAAAAGATTTTTTTTTTTGAAAAAAAGGAAGCTCTAAATAATTCAGAGCTAAATAAAGCGAATGTTTGTATGTCTGGCTCTAATTTCAGTGTGTTACAATATTACCCTAGTGTGTGTAGAACAGGAGGCTTGAAAAAAAAGTACAATGGACCAGGTCTAAATCTCCCATCGTTATTGTTTTCAAAAAAAATTATCCAATTCTAACATCAACCGTTTCGATTGCATTGTTTCCCTCCTTTTCATATTATTTGAGTTGCGTCATTAAAAGATTGGATACACTCCGTATCCAAGGGTCATGAACTCTTAAAATACAACTATCATTGGGATTTTTGTTTCGTTTGGGTTTCATCATAGATTTATTTTGACCCCTTAGGCTACCAAAATCAATAAGAAAATGCGAGGGAAAATTCATCGTTATATTCAAAATGAAGTAAAAAAATAAGAGATCCATTATGATAATAAACTAAAATTGTTATATGTATACTTCAAAAAGTTATTTGTATACTTTTTTTTACTTTTGAGTTATATTGAATATTAATGATTGTAAAATAATAGAGAGTTCTTATGATTAAATCTTTCCATAAAATTGTCGAGGTTGGAATTATTATGAATCAAATCTTTATTAGTTCTTAAATAAAGAGGTATACAACTACAACAGTGATAAAGAGATCCAATAAAGAGGTAGATAACAGTTTATCAAGCGATAAAAGCTTATGATCCGGTAAATTATATTATTATTAGTTTTAATTTTATAACATTACAAATTATAAAGTGAATATCATGGTATGTTAGATATAAGTGCTTCTATTGAGGAATATTAAGGAATAATAAACAATCTTAAGAAATAATGATTTAATCTTAATGGATAATAACACTCTTCTGATTGTTAGAGAGGGGAGTAACAATCTAAAGAAGGTGTACGGAATAATCTTCTCTAGACTGGTACTCCCCTTATAAAAACAGATATGTGATATTCCAAAGTACAATGGTCTAAACATCACTTTTTCTTGATAGTTATTTAGTTAGTCATTTATATTCTAAAACCTCATAGGGGAGTAACATCTAAAGAAATACCAACTCCTGTACCTGGTATGTGCTAATTATCTCGCAATGCAGCTATTTGTACGACTACACACTTAAATACTTTCGTACGCTATTATATCGGAAACTATCTTTTATATAATCGAGTAGTGTCCCAACGACGACGGCAACGACAACTCACCTCTAAATGATTTATAACGTTACAAATTGATGCGCTATAAGCTGGAATCGAACCCGGGGCTACTGGATGTAAGCCAGATACTAAACCATTTGCGCCATACATATATAACGAATATCGGAGCACAAAACTTCCTATTTAAATGTTTTAATTTTAATTACCTATAACTGCATAAAACTTACTATTTAAACAGTAAATATCTGTTTAAATATCTATTTTAATTATAACTAATTATCTCTCAGCTCTTTTTCTCAACCATATTTAGTATTCTGCCCGTTACCGCGGGCCTAAAGGCTAAACAAATCTTTACAATAACCCAATTCTAAATTCTAACTTTTTTCTCATTTAATCTGTATATATATTATAAAACGCACATCCGTAATCTTCTCTATTGTACTCTATTGCATCATACCAATATGTTTGGTTTTAATTCTCTATCTCTAGTTAAGACAGAACAGTTTTTCTTAATACATTGACCTCAACTCATCTTTAATTCTATGACTTCATTTCGTTCAAACAGGTTTTTACGATTATAAAGTCTCGAAGTAATTGTGAATCTTTAATTTCTTTGTCTTCTTTTTTACGAGTTCGTTTCTCCTATTGCATTATGGTTTCCTCGCTTTGTTGCGTTTCATTTAATGATCTTTCCAAGCTGGCATAGTTAGATATTCGTTCTATTCTTCTTTTTAATATTTTACTTTTTTTGTAATAAAAAAACAGAACAACTTGATTAAGTTAGATTATGTCTTATAATCACATTTTGACTTCAAAACTTCAAAGTATAATTTTAAGTTCATCACTTTTATTATATTTTAATTTTAAGACAGACTCTTCTTTAATGACTACTAAAATTGATTTTATCATATTAAATTTAAGAACATTGAGTTATTGAAAGGAATGCTTCAATTGGACATGGTGAGGAAATAATAATTGGGGGCGATTGAAAGAGGCAGGTATAATAATGATTTGACGTAACAACTTAGTATGCACATAATGCAACATTTTAGTAGACATAATCTCATTCGTCAAGGTTTAAAAAGCTCTCATTTTCATCTATAATTTTTAAGGTTTTGTTGGTAAAACCAAAAAAAGAAACCCTTACAGTTCCGTTCCTGTGACTTTTGAATCAAAAGAGTTAAAAACATGAAACTTCAAACTTCGCAGCCTTAAAGATCATTTGGATGCGCACAAAATTATCAGCAAAATTCAAAATATTTGGAAAGTAAAAAAGGAAGTGGTCTCGACGAGAGAGATGACGACAGGGTTTTTGGAAACAAAAACATTTTTTTCTAAATGTTTACTAAATCATAATGCAAATCTTTAAAATGGTGCTTATAAAAATAATTGGGATTCTGTCAACTTAATTAAGGAGTTAGGATAGACATTAAATCATTGATTTTAATTTTAATTTTCATCGCTATACTTTTATAAATCATGTATATTTCAAGTATAACTTAATCTTGAAAGAAGTTGTGTTGAAGATATGAAGTAGAAAGTGATTTGGTTCTCCATCCTGTTGGTTGGATCTGGTACAACGAGTTTTATATTGGACAAGATTGTGTCCGGCTCAATATTATTTTAGTGTTGCTTCATATACTTGTTAAGACAAGGACTTGATCTGTGTAGAAGTAAATAAGTCCCGATGGTGTCTTGTACTAGATGACTTTCCTCGCGATATCGTAACTTTAATAATATTGAAGTTTACCTTGGACCGTTGATGAAATATCAATCAAAATCAAAAGTTAACAAATTAAATTTACATTTCTTTTTTAAGACTTTAAATTTGTAAAATACGAGTCTTATATCTTATAATCAGCATTTATTTTTCTGATAAAAAATTTAAATATTTTCTAGAATAAACATAATCACAAAATAATTTGTATATTATCTATACATTATCTATTATTATTGGGTTATCCTTTATCTATGTAGGCAAGTAACAAATAATAAACTAATGGTCATTCAGAAGCATATATCAAATATTCTCAAGTAAAATGTTCTCTTCCTATTTCAAGCTGATAAATCACAATTCTTTCGATAAATCGCAATTTATTCGAGAAATTATAATGCTTTCGATAATTTATAATGTTCAGGAGTCCTTAAAACGTGTAAATCCATCAAAATCTCTTGTATTTATGGGGGGGGGGGGGCAAAAGTTTGACTTTTGTTGATAAAACGGCATGATAAATAAAAAATTGTTCACAAGTGTTATTTATTTTTATAATTTACTCTTCACTAACTTTTATTTGATTCCCTACTCAAAATTTTTAATAAAGATGTTTTTCTCGTGACTTGAATTATCCGCTATACCATTCTTACCCGACCATTTTTGTGGTCAATGTGATTTTCATGAGCCTGAGTACCAAATTAGTTAGTAGATCAACAATCAAGTTAGTCAAGTTGATGTTAGTTTGTCACTTGATTTAAATATTACTCCAAATCAAAGTATTAGAGTTAGCAAGTAGTTAATGTTCGTCGTTTCGCTACCATAACTGGAAGCATCTTCCAGTAGTGATGTCAACATGTTAACAGTTCTGTAATACCCATCACATGTTCTGTTGTTTAACAGTTTAGAATAAAAGTAAAAGCTGAAAATGGCTCAATGATGTCCTTTGTAAACAGTTATAAAGTAGGTACAATATAGTTAGATAAATCTTTACAATTCTAAATCTTTAACAGCAGTCTGATATCATCGCTAAACTGAACGGGTTTCACGATATTCCCAATCGCCTTGATTTGATTAATACATCAAATTATGAATAATATATAATTGTTATAGTTATACAATTGTATATAAAGTAGACTTAATTTAATCAAAACTAATATCTATACGCTTCAATCTAAACCATTTTTTGTCAATGCCTTAAAATATTTTTATTGAGTTAAAGCAAATACATATAGATTTCTTATATTCTTTGCTTATAGTTTTTTTTTTATCTAACTTTTAATCAAAATTAGATAATTTTTTTTTTTTTTTAAACATAGTATTCACTTTCATTTGGGAGTATATTTGTTTTGTTTCAAGATAAAAAATCAAATATTACACTGGACATCTCATTATATAAAGATCAAACTTTAAGATTATTTTATAATTCTGGACATAAGGCGACCTTTCGAAAAATAATTGAAAGTAAAATCATCAAGTTTGAATCTAGAAGAAAAAATGCTATTAAGTAAAGAAGAAGGAGAGGGAAAAAAAGATGAAGGAGATGAAGAAGAAGGAGAGGCAAAAGAAGAAGGAGAGGCAAAAGAAGAAGGAGAGGAAATAGAAGAAGGAGAGGCAAAAGAACAAGTTGAGGAATGGTAAAAGGGTACCATCACCTATGTCCTCGGCTTCATTGTAAGGATATATAAAGGACCTTGACACTTGATCTATAAAAGACAATCTCCAGGGAGAGTTATAATGCAGAATCTATCTGAAAGGGACAGGTTTAAGTCTTAGAGTCATCTTATGTGAAGTAATAGAGGAAATTCATCTTTAAAAGAATTAGCTCATGTTAAAACAATTGAAAGTAGAACAGAAAAAGGAATTCAGAGATCTTTATTTAAAATAAAAACATTGTAGTCTTATATAAGTTAATATAATCAGATGAGAAAATGAGAAACACAATAATGTTCCAAGTAATACTAGAGAAATAAATCACGGTCACTATATAAAAGAGAGGTATAAGGATAATTTACAATAGTTAAGTACATAGATGCTTGTAGTACATAGATTCTTGTAGTACATAGATTCTTTGTAGTACATAGATTGTGTAGCGTAATAGAAATGAAGGAAGGACAGATCATTTAACACATCTAACGATGTATAATATAGAGGTTACAAATAACTATTGACTTGTATATTTAATGAGGATAAAATGTTTGTTAACCTTAGAAGGAATCGAACCCTGATATATTGATGCTTAATAAAACTGTTGTTATTACAACCCCTATAAAATCAGTAAACACTATTATAATACAAAACACTTGTATTTATATTAGCATATTGATTTAAACAATACCATACACATACACATATCTACCGACAAAAGCATTCCAAAACAAAGTCTTCCACATGTGTTTTTAAAGGTTTCGTTGGTGAAACATTTTTTTTAGGGTTTCGTTGGTAAGTTTTATTATTTTTACTTAGTTCTCTATTTCTTGTTTGTTTCTTAGGCACTGATGATGGCCTTATGAAGGCTGAAAGCTGCTTTCTTTAATAAAACAGTTTGGATTTAGGTGAAGAGGCAATTTATGTGTTTTCTTTAAGGTGACCTCCATAGACTTTCCTATATCTAACCTTAAAGATCCGTATTTGTGTCTATCACTCTGTACTCCGTAGGTTTCCAGTTCCAATAACTTTGGAATCAAAAGAGATAAAAAACATGAAACTTTACAGTATTAAAGATTTTTTGGTACTTCTTTAGGTGAACCCCCTTTTTTTTTTTTTTTTTTTTTTTTTTTAACATAAATGAATTTGACAAAATAAGTATTAAGACAAAGGGATGTTTAGTCGAAGTACTTTGAGACCAAGGAATATCACACTTCTGTTTTTATAAGGGGAATAACAGTCTAAAGCTAAAGAATTGCAGATCTTTTCTAGTATCTGTTTAAATTATTCTGTATAGTTGTCTGAATTATCATGAAGATTTAATTACATTTTGATCAGTAGTTTAGGCTTCTGATCATTCCAAGAAATGCATTTTTACGAAAGACATTTAGTGTTTCAAGGCCATCAAATATTAAATTTTAACAGTAAATCCAAGCAAATGCTTTTTTTTAATATATATATATATACATACATACATACATTAATTTTCTGCAATTTCTTGGATATGTTTTTGAGCATTGAATCCATATATTTACATTTCAATGTTTTTCCATGAAGTGGAGAAAATCAGTATAAATATGTCTAATTGATTATAGTAGATGCATCTTAAGTGTGAAATTATAAAAATATTAATCCATTTTGATTACCATTTTGTCCGCTAGGAGCTCTGATATCATTTAGGTACTTCTATCGGCGAAATATAGTACTACAATTAACGAATACAAGTAAAAACCAATCTACCTCCTATTATATTCTAACTTCCTGGCACAATATTTAAGAGCTTTGACTGAAAAGTGTACATAGTCCGTTTTTTTGTCTCTCATCTGACTCCACGTCGGGACTTTCTTTACCTTTTTTCCGGCACTGATGATGGCCGAGAGGCCGAAAGTCCGAAAGCTAGTTTTTGAGGATTAAATACATATTTAGTGTAGAGGCTTTTTTTAAAAATTATTTCAGCTTTGCATTTCGTTTTTTTTAACAGTTCAGTCTGCCTATCGTCAAATTTGTTTACTATAAAAAACCTATAGACCTCCTGTTAACATAACTTTCAGGCACGATATTTAAAATCGTCAAATTTGTCATGTTGTTTTTTCCGATACGGAAATTACTTCTGTACCTACCTCAAAACTACAACATCATCATATTAAAAAAAATAGAATTTTATAAATTATCTTTGAAAGGGGTTCAATATTGAGATACACCAATTTTATTAGTTTTCACAATAAAAAAAAAAAATAAATAAAAATAAAAAATCCGAAAAAATAGATTATACTGAACCAATAAATAATCCTGGATAATCAAAGTAATCACACCTAAGATGGGCTTGTTGAATTGAAAATATAATATGTATAAGAAAATAGAATTCCACTTTGTACCTTCTTTATTATTATTAAAGTATATAATACTGGAACATGTTCTATTTTTTACGAAAGAGTGCGTACCAAAAGAAAAGTACCTTTATATAAGTTCAAATCAAGTTCTTACTTAGCATTCCAACACGTAAAAAAGTTGTGAAAATTAGATGAGACGTAAGATTATATATATAATTCTCATTAATTTATGCTTCAAAATAATGCTCAAGAACTCAAGATGGAATAAAAAATAAACTTTACTGGAGAGTATTAGAACTCAACGTCAATTTATATACTCTAATTTAGTACAAAGGCCGGTAACATTAATAAAAACTTTGAAAAAGGGCAATCCATATTGAGAACAAACTGAAGATAGAATAATAAAAAAACACGTTGACAGATGGAATTAGAACTCAACTTAAATTTATATAGTTAATAAAATATTGGTAAAAACCAGAGATTTTCAATAAAATGTTTTTTCCTCCAGAAGGGAGGAAACATTAACTTTCCACCCTAGTTTATAGGGAGGAAAGGATCCCATTACAGCCTAGTTGTGAAAATCGTGGCGGAAAGTAGAAATCGTGGCGGAAAGTAAAAATCGTGGTGGAAAGTAACAGTAGAGCCAACTTATTATTCTTAAAAAAATCAGTGTTGCCTGTTTCGTAACTATAATAGCAGTTTTTTTTAACTCAATGACTCGACAGGTTAAAAGCTTTTTTATTAAATATTACAGAGTTTAAATGATACGTACTTTTGATTGCCGTGATACTTTAATTTTTATCGTCATTTTAAAATGTCGTATGACTTCATAACTGAACTCATTTCGAGAACTATTTCGTCTACAGGTTTCATTTTGTGCTTGTCTGAAAGCCAAATAAATTTACTAAAACTTCGTATCTTATGGCTTTTCTCGTAGGTATGCCGATATTGGGCCCGAAACAAGAGCAATATTTAAAATTTCAATTTTTTTGGAAAAACTACCAATTTTCGAAAAGTCATTTCGAAGCTGCAAATGTAGGCTCACCACCCTAACTGTAATAAAAAAAATCTTTCCAAAACGTTTCGAGGAAAATGGAAAATAGTACTATTTTCACAGCTTCATAACTCCGTAATCGTTAACTTTAATACAAAAATGCGTAAGTCCATTTCTGTTCAAAATTTTAAGTAAATTAATTTTGTATATAACAAAGTTAGCGCTAAACCTCGTAGTTTTCAAAATATTTGAGAAAAACGATTAAAAATACCCCTCTACCTCCCCCTCTTTCCTCCCCTCTTTACCCCTCTTTTACCCCTCTTACCCCTCTTCCTCCCCCCTCCCGGCTAAACCCGACGCTGCAAGTCGTGCAACTTTTTATCACTTACTACGAGGAGGGCATAGAACAATTTGGCGTTGGGTAGAACTTATTTTTTTGGATGTTTGGGTTTGAGCCTAATTTTACTGTACTAATATTGATAAAAATAAAAATTATCAAGACACAAATTTAAAAATATTTAAGATATAATATACATAGATATATCTTATTGACCGTGCATTAAAATCTAGAAATGTTTTTAGTTTTTCGTTACATAGTACGGTAAAGTCTCGCTGATTCTGATTTGATGGGGCCCGGTCTGGGTCACCGAAAATCCGAATCATACGGAATCACTTTTAAAATATCAGTAAAACTATTAAAAATATATGTTTTTAGCATACAAATGACTGTCGAGTCTCAATGTAGGGCTACTTTTTAAACCGACAAATTGATTTAGGATAAAAAAAAAATTAGTATCTTATTGATAAGGATTTGAAGTTTATTGAGTATACATTATTAGAAAATTATGAAGGTCAATCTAGATTAACCGGATGTCCACACTAGCTATGTCTGGATAAGCGAGACTCTACTCTAATAATGTCGATTATGAATGATTGCGTTTAAGGAAATAAGTTGATCGGTGTGAAACAGAACTTCATTTAAGTAATTGAAAACGTTAAACTTAATCCTCGTAGGAAAGAAGGGCTAAGTTGGAACTTAGCATTGGCAGTCGGATTACAGAGGGCTTCCTTTCGTAGTACCGGAACCTAGCTAGGTGAATTAAAAGGCTTCAGCTCAGCACACCATTTGGGTACCACTTTAACCTCTAGACACGTTTACTACTACACAATATCAGCAAGACGCACATAGCGAAGAATAAAATGTATCCATAGACACAAATAAATAAATTATTTTTTAAGTTTTTGGTATTATTCATACNAAAGGCTTCAGCTCAGCACACCATTTGGGTACCACTTTAACCTCTAGACACGTTTACTACTACACAATATCAGCAAGACGCACATAGCGAAGAATAAAATGTATCCATAGACACAAATAAATAAATTATTTTTTAAGTTTTTGGTATTATTCATACTACGGAAAGTTTAAATTTTAATTTAAATCAAATTATAATTGTTATTAACACTGGGAGACTGTCTATTTTTCTCTGTCTGTCTCCCAGTGTTAATAATAGTTATAATTTGATTTATTATAATAATTATTGTGATATTGTGTAAATCTAGATAAATTGTGTGAACTCTCTTTTTACAACTCCAAGACTTTATGTTCTCTAGTGGAGTTAACCATTTGATGTACTATAAAATTTAAATTGTTACTTAATTGTAGAATTTTGGAGTTTTGAGTACTAAATGTATTTGTTTTTATATACTGTTTACTAATAGTGTTATGATAATTTAGACAATAATAAAAACATGTTAATTCTTTAGATTGTTACTCCCCTATGTTATTTTTTAGAATATAAAAGGGTATAATTATTTAAACACTCCTTTCTTCAAATAACTATTAAGGCAAAAGGATGTTTAGTCCAATCTACTTAGGGACAAAGGAATATCACACTTCTGTTTTTATAAGGGGAGTAGCAGTCTAAAGAAGAGCCAAAAACATAAACAAAGTGATAGGTACAAATTTCTTTAAAATATGGTAGAAATAATACATTGTAAATACATTTGTTATGGTAGAAATAAGACACGATTATTAATACAAGATTGTCATAGTTATATATACTATATACCTATACATATTTTTTAAAAAAAATATATTTTTGGTAAAAAATTCCTAACTGGGTCAAGATTTTTATCCTATATTTATAGCAGAATAACACTGTGATAGTTAGGTACCGGAAACAAATTATCTATTGAATTGAGCTGAACAACGGTAAAATGCCCGCATAACGCATATAATTGAGGGTGAAAATCTATACTAACTACTGGAAAAAAAGATATCATAATCCTGACTTAACAGTTCAGGAAAATAAGAGAAATATAAGAAACACATCTAGGATAAAAAATATAAAATAACCTAAAATACAATTATTTATAGTTAGTATTTAATATATTAATTAGGTACTAATTGGTATTTAGTATTATTTATATTATTAGTTAATTAATGTAAATACTTTATTAAAATGCAGAGTTCAATTTCATTGGTACACAGAAAATTAGTGAATTGAAATATGAAAACTTTTGAAATATTAAAAATTAAAGAAGAATTGTTTCATCCAAATTTTAAACCGTATTTAATCGAAATATTTAAGGATTATAAAAAAAATTATAAATTTTAATTAGCTGTAGAAACAACTTAAAAGGGGCTAAATTAAAGGTATGTATTTCTTCATAAGATTGATAATATTCTGTCAATTTAATACATTTTATTTTATTAGCCTGATAATTATAATTTACTAATGATATATGTGTATTTTTAAAATTACAACTCTTTTTTTAAAAAAATAAATTATATATATAGTATCTTATTTTATAATTATTGTATCTAGTATCAAGTACATTTTAAAATTGATTTCAACTTATTTGAGTACCTCATTTTAAAACGTTTAAATTTTTAATTCTATAGATGATATATTTTTTTGATAAATGAATTAATTGATAATTAAAATAATAATTAATTAAATCATTATTTACTTTATTAAAACAATTTTTAATTAAAATTAAATTTTCTTTAAAATTAAATTAACTTACAAGGAGGATAATAATTAATTAATTAATCATTTATAATAAATCAAAAGGATATCTACTTTCTAAGTAAAATTATTTTTGCAAAAATATTCAATAAAAAATAAACTCACCAAAATTTGAAGAGAGATTATTGAAGAAAAATAATATTAGAACAGGAAATTAAAAATTGTCAAAAAACACCCGATCACGAAAAAAGGTAAACAACACGAACAATATACAAAAACTTTTCGAGTTGAATCGACAGATGTTGTGAGAGCGACTGTTGGCTGGTGACTGGTCTAGCGAAGCGGTCTCTACTTCCTCCGCCTGCATCCCCCACTAACTGTTTCACCTCTAGCTTGACTCCTGGGCACCAGGATAACTCTTCGACCTATAACCTACTCAGGATCAGGACTCAGGTCCTGGCATATAAACTCGTGAAGAAGACACTTTGAAACTCCTTTAACCTCATAGCTGTTGATGCCGACACAACCAATAAAAACCAAGTTGTTGATATAGCAATAAAGCATTAAAGTTTCGACAGGGCCAAGCAATTTTATACATTTTTATTGTTTAATATCCTGGAACGATTATACAAGAATAATAGTTATTAATAAAAATTTACTGACAATAGTGACATTATAGTCTGTATTACTGGCGATAAATATTTATGTATAAAATTGGAAAATTATTGTTATTATAGTGGTTTCAGCTAAATAGAATGGAAACTTAGGCATTCAACAAAATAATTAAAATACCAATTACGTCCAAACTTACACCAATTACGTCCAAGCTTCCCACAATTGCGTCCAAGCTTACCTAGTTGCGTCCAAGCTTCCCACAATTGCGTCCAAGCTTACCCCAATTACATCTGAGCTTACCCCCAATTGCGTCCAAGCTTACCCCAATTACGTCCAAGCCCAAGCTTACCCAAGGTAACAGAAGTAATGCGATCGTTCTGAACTACGAAATATTTTCTAAAATTATAATATTATAATTTAATTCTAATATTATAAACTTTGCAGTTAGATAGAGTGCAACTTATAGTTCTGCCAACATACTTTTACGGGGAAGTAAAAAAAAAATAAAAAAAAATATCAGGAAAGAACTTGCATTAAGCAAGTACCTCTACGCAATTATATGCTAAAATAACATTTTAGTTGTTTAAAAAAAAATGAAACAAATTTAAATGAATTCCCCCAAAAGAAAAAAAATTGTAGATTGAGGAGAGTAGAGTAGGAGGGATCACAAAGTTTTTCATCTGCGGCAATTTTCATACCCTATCATAAGGTCGGTATTTTCATAAATTATCTTAAAATTATTATACGACTCAGACTCACTGTATGGGAAAAAGAGCTTTGCACATTTTTGCGCATTACTCATGTCTAAATGTTAAACTTCTCTATATTTTTCCTATGTGTGTGTCAAAAAGTTACGCCATAAATTTAACATCTCTCTAGCGTGAACGGTTAAAGGGATATGAACCAAAGTATACGACGGACAGACAGACACATAACCCTCGGCATAAGGGTTTCGAGGATTATATACGAAACCCTTAAAATCGGCCCTAGACAACTCAGATAATCTTTCTCATATACGATTTCATATAATTACTTAGTCCAGTGTTTTTATTAATTAGTTTTCATAGGTACATTTAATTATTATTGAATATTTTTATCAAAATTTATCATAAAAATATAACTTTTCCTCGGCAGGGAATCAAACCCAGCCTTTCTCCGCGCACGTTTAAAGCTTTTTTCTGTGGAACTAGATTTTTCCCGGGAAAATGGCTTATATCGTTAGATTTGTATTTAAATGGACTACAGTTTAGAATTTTTCAATCAAAATCGTCGAAACTGTTTTAGAGATTTTTTTTTTTTAATTTATTTTTTTAAATTTATTTTTATTTATTTATTTTTTTAAATTTTGTCTAAAATTATTAGGTATTTAATTTTTTTTTTTCAGTTTTTCTTCAAAGTGGTTGTTTAGTTCACGCACTTAAAAAAGTACGCAAAAACAGTAGTTTCCTACATTTACTTTCCCGCACTCCAGTGCGAGAAAAACTCTATAACTTAAAAAATTTGTATTCCGTTGTATTCCATTCCACCTCGCAGCAGGTGAGGGGCTTAAGCTCACGTGTAACTATGAAAGCAGTTAGAGTTTGTAGGTATTATAATTGACTACGCTTGTGGTCCTGATACCTATATACCGTATATACCGTATGTGACACGGGTAATATCTTGCTTGTCTTTTAGGTATGGCAATATAGTTAGGAGTGTTTTATAAGATTCATTTGAGATTGGTTGCGGTTATTATGACTTGGCTCTAATCAGTGTAACTTCTAACTGATGGNAAGAAAGAAAGTGTCAGTGGTAAAATAGGAAAACCATAAATTTAACATCTCTCTAGCGTGAACGGTTAAAGGGATATGAACCAAAGTATACGACGGACAGACAGACACATAACCCTCGGCATAAGGGTTTCGAGGATTATATACGAAACCCTTAAAATCGGCCCTAGACAACTCAGATAATCTTTCTCATATACGATTTCATATAATTACTTAGTCCAGTGTTTTTATTAATTAGTTTTCATAGGTACATTTAATTATTATTGAATATTTTTATCAAAATTTATCATAAAAATATAACTTTTCCTCGGCAGGGAATCAAACCCAGCCTTTCTCCGCGCACGTTTAAAGCTTTTTTCTGTGGAACTAGATTTTTCCCGGGAAAATGGCTTATATCGTTAGATTTGTATTTAAATGGACTACAGTTTAGAATTTTTCAATCAAAATCGTCGAAACTGTTTTAGAGATTTTTTTTTTTTAATTTATTTTTTTAAATTTATTTTTATTTATTTATTTTTTTAAATTTTGTCTAAAATTATTAGGTATTTAATTTTTTTTTTTCAGTTTTTCTTCAAAGTGGTTGTTTAGTTCACGCACTTAAAAAAGTACGCAAAAACAGTAGTTTCCTACATTTACTTTCCCGCACTCCAGTGCGAGAAAAACTCTATAACTTAAAAAATTTGTATTCCGTTGTATTCCATTCCACCTCGCAGCAGGTGAGGGGCTTAAGCTCACGTGTAACTATGAAAGCAGTTAGAGTTTGTAGGTATTATAATTGACTACGCTTGTGGTCCTGATACCTATATACCGTATATACCGTATGTGACACGGGTAATATCTTGCTTGTCTTTTAGGTATGGCAATATAGTTAGGAGTGTTTTATAAGATTCATTTGAGATTGGTTGCGGTTATTATGACTTGGCTCTAATCAGTGTAACTTCTAACTGCTGGTCCTGTCACAGCTTCCAGGTCATCCTTCATCTTGATCTGTTACAGATCCATTGTATCATTTCTTGAATGTTTCTCTTCTCAGATCTCTGTTATTCCTATCTCTTCTACCAGCACGCAACCAATTGCTGCTTCCTGAAATAAAAGTTAAAAAGTTAATTCTCCTTAAAAGAACTAAATTTATAATAATTATAATTAAATAATTGATAACTGTATAAATTATGGAGGAAAGCTATGTCCAGGTTTCCGCTTATAGCTTTCTTTAGCACTTCTTTAGACTGTTACTCCCCACATAACAGAAACAGAAGGAAAACACTTTAGATTGTTCTTATTTAGATTGTTACTCTCCTTATAGAACAGAAGAGTGATAGTACTGTCCCAAATTACATTGGACTAAACGTCCTTTTATNAAATATTCTGGGACAAAAGAACATCACACTTCTGTTTTATAAGAGGAGTAACAGTCTAAAGAAGAACATTCCTTACTTGCCTCTTCACATTCCTTATTATTTATTGTTAGTCCCCTCTGCTTTTTTAAAAAAGGGGACTAACAATCTAAAAAAAGGGCCGAAATTTGGTTGGATTATCGAAATTTGACCTCAGATCGGTCCATATATTCATTTCAACTGTGTGTGTAGCTATGTAATCCTTATCAGATCACTTATCAATTATTTATAAATATAAACTTCAGTATGTTCTTTATTGACTAATTCCATTTTTAGGGTTTCATTGGTCTATTTAGAAAGCTTTATGTTAAGGGTAATGTGTCAGTCTGTCTGTCTCTCCGCCGAACATTGGTTCACGTCTTCCGAACCGTTCAAGCTGGAGAGTTGAAATTTAAATCACTGTCGCAACTTTTTGACCTAGACATAGGAAAAATACAGAAAAATTAAAAATTTAGTACGCGCTTGCGCAATTCACACAAATCTAAGCGCAACAATGTTTACTTTTAGAATTTTCGTGTGGGGTATTAAATAAAAGATACTGAAGAGTAGATTAAAAATATATATAACTTTTTATGGTTATTATGCTTTTATTACTGCCAAAATTGTGTTTTTAGCACCAAACATTTTCCAAAAAAGAAAAAAACGTGTCTCCTGCCCCAACCTTCCTATAACATTGAAATGAGTTATGCTAATACTTTATGATGGGCCGATGAAAATTTCTGCAAGGAATTTCCAATTTTTAATAATTGCAAATTTTGTTTACGCACATACGCCAAAATACTTCATGCTAATACCTCAAGATAGGTCTACTAAAGTTTCTGGAGAAAAAAAAATCATTTATCTGATCATTATTACCGAGAAAATAATTTTTGACCCCCTGGGGATCGAACCAGGGACCCTTTACTCAACTCTTTTTATTGTTTTTTTGGTATCAATCTAAATTTGTTTTGTTTCTTTTATGTAGGGCTGAGTGGGGAAATAGAAAAAAAGTTATTTCATAATAATAAGATATGGAATATGCTTAATAACCTACTATTAAAAAAAATCGTGGATGTAAGTATACTTCCCTGTGATTTATTTTTACTTTTTTATAATAAATAATCAAACAAAGAACATTGTTTATCAAGAAATTTCCGATAATTACGTAAAAGATTTTGCAACAATAGACTAATAGACACTATTCAGTCCTGTGTGAGATATACCTACCCGGGCAACGCCAAGTACCTCTCCAGTAGGCTATTAAAAAAGAATGTTTTTTTTTTTTAAAAAAGTGTATTTAATTTTTTTTGCATAGTAAAACGTTGCAAAGATTCTTAGAGTCTTTAGGTACGTGTTTTTTGAGAAAGTATTATGTGATGGCGCAAAAATTAGTTTTTGAGATATTTATGTACGTTTCATGGTCCATTAAATGAAAAAAATGTTTATTTCTTCAAATGCCTATCAATTGTCTGTAGTTTGTGTAGACTCGCGTCTAAAAACGAGAAAGATTTTGAATGAACCTTGCACATCAGAAAAATCATATCTAGAAATTGAGAAAGAAATTGAGAAAAGAAAGAAAGTGTCAGTGGTAAAATAGGAAAACAATGAATAAAATAAATAAATATGATTAATATGCAAACTCAGCTCAATATTGCAAGCATTGCACGCCTAGTTTTAAAATGTAGACTATTTTTAAATACGAATTCCGGTTTTAGCTCCAAGAGTTTTTGGGACATTACTTCAAACAACTTGTTTTTTTATTGAGCTGAGCGGAGCGAAGCTCTTATACTAAACTTTGTGTTTTTTCTGATGCATACTCCCCCTGAACGGCTGAACCGATCTGCACAAAATTTGGCACGGTCATAGTGACCACAGGAAGGTATAAATCTGAAATGGTCCAAGTTGGTTGGTTAATTACGGGGGTACGGGGTACAAAAGTTCGAATAGTATATGCCCTTCAATATACATGTCGTTGGAAAGCTCTTCAAGAGTACAGTTATTGTTGTATGTTAATTTGTGTCATATTTTCATTTATGAGGTGTCAGTGGTAAAATAGGAAAAAATGAATAAAATAAATAAATATGATTAAAATGCAAACTCAGCTCAATATTGCAAGCATTGCACGCCTAGTTTTAAAATGTAGACTATTTTTAAATCCTTTATATTAACTTCACTTTTGTGCCTGGCTGGGTGCCTGGGGGAGTGCCTGGGTGCCTGGCGTCAACATTTTTGGAAGGCTAGTTAACCCTCTTCTACTTATCCAATCGAGCTGAAATTTGGTACAAAGACTCTCAACCAATACAA
>KZ651212.1:878363-913869 GCA_001010745.2 Gerris buenoi
TCTTTTTCAAAATGAATGGGATAATTAAATTTAAAAAAGTAATACAATAAATAAAAATTCAATTAATTATCCAATCTTGCTGAATCTTGGCATTTCGACTCTCTACCGGTACAAAATCATTGTAACAAATATAATAATTAATTAAATGTTACTAATTAATTAATTTTAAATTATTTATTTAAAATTGAAATGAATGAATACCAATATTTCCCTTCAGAACTAAAATGCAAAAATATAAAGGATTTATAATAAAAACTTGGTTTTTATGGGCTGGTATTATTAAATACAAATTCCGGCAATTACCTAGATTATGAAATGTTAATGAAAATCAATTTGAGTTATCTTAACATCGAATATATATCAAATCTCCTGTTCAACTCTTTTAAAATATGTTTTGTTTAATAATCAATTTGTGTTTAAAACAACGGTCAAAACTGACTGTGATCAGAACGAACAATTAGTCAAATCAAATCAGATATCAGATTAATAACGTCTATTTATTTAACATTATAACATAATTTAGATTAAATACAAACACATTTACTAATGATAACTAGTATCATAATTGTTTGTATCATTTAACAATTATGACGGATGCATTAACTAAATAATTTAATGCATTCTTTATCTAAATTACATCAGGAAACAATGTTAACTAGTTAATATAAACAATATTGATATGTGAAAAAAGTTATCAACATTTAATATTTTTATAATTATTTATATTATTATAATTATATAATTATAATTAGATATATTATTATTATTGTTTACTGTAATATATTTGTCTAACATTTATTTAATTAATAATGTCTGCAAGGTAGGTAAAACTGTGTGGTTTACCTGGCAGGTAAGCCTGTGAGGTGCATCTGACAGGCTAACTTGTGTGATATCACCGACCAAAAATTCCAATTTAAAATTTGAAGTTTACATTTACGCAAGCGTTGCACGTGAACTCTTGTTGTCCAACGAACTCGTCCTTGGCATTGGTGAAATGAACGTGTCTACCGAATTTCATCATAATCGGTCTTCCTTTACTCAAGCTAGCGTCACACGTTTCAGACAGGAGGTCGCGGACACATAGACCGATAGACAGACAGACACGAGACCAAAAAGGTTCCCTAATGTCTGAAACGGATTTCTGTC
The DNA here is from genome assembly GCA_001010745.2 of Gerris buenoi. Lineage (NCBI taxonomy): Eukaryota > Metazoa > Arthropoda > Insecta > Hemiptera > Gerridae > Gerris > Gerris buenoi. Next base: position 879,510 of record KZ651212.1, read on the forward strand.
TTAAAATCGGAGACCTACAATTTTTTCGTCCTCAAAAGTGAACACAATGCTTCGGTAAGCTCGGAAGCAAAATGAGTAATACACAAGAAATAATAACAAAATAAATTAATAAGATAAAATTAGAAAAAAATGAAAAAATAAATAAATAAAATATATAAAAGGCAATTAATTGGAAATAAATTGGGGAATCAATTTGAACAAGTAATAAATTAATCCAGGAATCAACAAATACCTGACCTTTTTTTTGTTCGACAAACAATTTAGCCAATAAGAAGGGATTAGGAATCAATTCGAAATCTCCCCAAATTATGACATATCTACACAGTTATGATAGCTCACACAAATCGGTTCGCCTGTTCAGGTTACCTCCACAACTTTACCTGTCAGATATACCGTAACGTGTATTACCTGCTGCGAAAATGAGGAGATATGTCGAAAAAATTTTACAATAGGAAATATTAACGGACAAGATGTTTTAGGATGTGACGAGCTATTATAGAACTTTGCGGTATCTTTCTATGGTTGTAACTTCTAAAAAAAGAACGCGGAAATCTCTCAAAAGTGTTACATCTGAGAAGTAAAAAAAAGGCACGTATGATCCTCTATAGAACTATAAGTTTTCCTGTTTCCTGAAGCTGAAGTAAATTAAAATAGGAAACAAATAAGGATCTGAACGGAACTTATAGCTTAAAAGTGAGGATTTATCTTAGGCCTTAAATTATCGAATTGGGACGTGACTCCGCATGAGGCAGCTGAAAATAACAATCGCACGAAGGGGTATTGATAAACAGTAGATTCTTCCTGTAGTGTTATAGGGTTGGGACATCGATGTCAATGTATCGAAAATATCGATGTATCGGACTTAAAACATCGATATTGAACTTTCGATGTATTGGTCAACATCGAGGAGATCGATGTTATCGGTGCATCGGTCTAAAAAAAAAATGGTGACAACAAATATCGGGAACGAGAACAAGGGATTATTTTGAAACTGGTGACTTTTTTTCCCTCGTTAGGTTGTTCGATGTTTGATGTTTCGATGTCAAAGTATCGAAAATATCTATGTTTAAGCTATCGATATCCCAACCCTATAAAACCATATAGAGCACGCAATATTCGCAGATACTAAATACTGCTCAACGAAGAAGTATTACACGCCCGGCAGACTGATTGCATTCAGGTGAACTTCTTGTTGAAGTCTTTTATACTGTACTGTACTAGGAGTAAAAAATGGCGGCTATAATTCAATATGGTGGCCATATATCGAAATCAAAATGGCCGTACTTTTCTATTTGCAGTACACTCTATCTATGTACCTAATTTCAAATCTCTATGTTAATGGGAAGTAGGAGAATTAGTCATCAGTCAATCACTGTCACTCTTAGATTTATATATGTATATAGATTACTGTACAAATATCAAATATACAGTTTTTAAATCTATGAGTAATCTACAAAAAGTCTATAAAACTTACAAAAAAATATACAATTGAAAAACTGGAATGGGCTTTTATTAACCTCATGCGTGCCATCCCTGGACTAGAGTATTAATTGATTTCTGAAGAATCGAAATCTCAGAAAAAAAAACAATGCCTGCGTTTTCGCCGTACGGCAAAAATCCGCACGGCCGCCGTGTAATGTGAAAGTGCCCGTCTCCTTCTATGCTCCACTAAAAAAATTTCGCCGTACGTTTTTTTGCCGTACGGCAAAAACCGTACAGTGTGAAACAGCCCTTACTTATAAAATATATGAGACAATGTATTCGTAAAGCCTTACTTTTTTAGTAAAAGCGCATTCATTACTATCATATTATAATTATACCTACGTTAATTCCTTATTTTATTTGTTTTGAGAAAATATTTAATATATAAACGGATCCTAATATAAAAAAAAGGATCATAAATTATAATATTACCATGACTTTAAAAAAAATAAAAATATCTGTAAAAGATAAATCAATTATTAATCTATTTATACATAAATAGATACCTACATATACAAGTATATACATACACATCACGCATACATACATACATACCCACAGTTTTAAATTATGAATTTAAATTTCATTAGATTTTACCACCCACGACTACAAAACAGAAAAATATAAAGTAGAAACATCACTATAATTATTATACGTTGTTTCATAAAGAACAACATGTCTGGTTCAAGCTTAATCTTTAAATTTAGACTATCTGGTGAGGTGGATTTTAGGGATCCGGTTTAAATTGGCCCTAAATAATCCAGCCGCGGTGGTGCTGGCTTTGGATGTTTGGACTGTAGGTTTTTAATTAATACATAGGTTGTAACATATAAATATATAGATAGATAATATATAATATGATGAAATAGAGGAGATAATTAAAAAGAGTATTTTCGCTTACCTGGGTTCGTGGAGTCGGGATCTTCGCCGGACGTCCGGGATAATAATAATAAAAAAAAACGTTAAATTATAGTTACTGTTATAAAGATAAAATAAGCGAAGTAGCGGCGGAAATTAATAAACTGTAATGTAAGGCGGTATAAAACATGAGTTTAAAGCGGTGAGTCTAATGGCGGTTACACAGAGCGGATTTGAAACTAGACTGGTCGTAGATGTGTGAGAAGATCGTACCTAGCGCTCGGACCGTATAGCGGGAGGATTCACAAACTTCGGTACGGACTAGGCTGAAAAGCTAACACAATTTTTAACATCTACGCAATTTCATCATAGTAATTTAGATAATATGAATAATATATAAAAATAGATATATTTTTAAATAGAAATAAAAATAAAAATCCAACACTATCTGGAAGAAAACTTTTTAACTTTTATGATGGTTGTTCTACATTTATAGTCTTTTTTAGGAGTCATAAAAATGTTATATGGATCTGTAAAACTTATCTCATGATATCTTACAGCCTCTGAATCAGGAATGTAAAATACAGACCATTAATACGCAGCCCCCATTATAAAAGGATAAGGGGAAGTCTCTCAACCTCTTCTAAAGAAAGAAAGACGTTAAATTAAAAAATGGTCTACCAATTAATATGGCACATAGCTTTGTAGTGTTCTAAAACTGCATAAATAACTCACTTAAAAAAATATATCCTGCATATTGGTCTTATATCGGCCATATTTATTACCATTATGGCTACAAGAAATTTTTTTTCGACAAAAAAAATACTTACATTATTCTTAATTTACCTGAAAAGAGCATTAAAATGGTATGTGGCATAGTATGCAAGCATTAACATTTTTCCCCAAAACCAACATTTCAGCCATATTTGTTTTTGAAATGTGGATTTATGTAATTTTGAAGGAATGGAAACTATGTAATAATTAGAGTTCGGATTTTGCATATTTGCATATTTTTTTTTTTTATTGCCCCAAGTGATTTTTCTTTACGAATTATGATGTTTGGAATGCACAAGGCCACTTTAAATTCAAATTTAAAATTGCATATTTTGCATATTTCGGACATTATTGCATATAATTGCATATTACCGGCATAAGGGCATATTATTACATATTTTTGCATAAATATTCTATTTTTTGAGAGAAATTTCCACTAAGGTGCGTATTTTTGTACAATGTTTTTAGTCAAACATGTACATATTATCTAGGTACCAAAACCTTTTGAGGATTAAAAGGAATTCACTGTGTAACAGTGCACATACCCCCTGTCGTAAGCTTCTGCCAGGACCGGGGGTTTACCAGTCCCTACTGGTTGATACCCTAAGAAGGCTGTTTTCTTGTTTTTTGACTTAATCCGGGACAAAGCTACCGCTGACGATTTATAGAGTGCTGCCCTTATTATCTGATTAAAATAACTGCATTAACCAAATTAATGCACAACACGTGCATTAGAGTATTACATTAAGGTTATAGAGGGCTCGAAGAATCGGCAAATTTGGCTATTCCAAAAGCAAAGTGCCCTTAATTCAGAGATTAACATTTATTGAAGCTTATTTCAGGGACCTTCCGAATATAATTGAAAAACTGGGTCCGATTAGGGAAAGACTTAGACAAAAAATGGACGCAGTTCTCCACCGTAATCCGGGCTGGTCAACTGTGGAGAGCGTCACCCAAATCCTGGAAGGGGCGGAGGGTAGAGATGAAATAGAAAATCTAACCCCAGCTGACGTCGCTGCCCTAAAATATGTTCCAGTAGTGACGCTGAAAGAATGTTTCACGTTTAAAAATGGTTCCTTCAGACCGCTGTAAAAATTTAAGATTATAAATTTGGAGGAAGTCTTAATAGGTCAAATTTTCTTACTGTTTCTTAACTTCAAATAATTTATTAAAAATTAATTGTAAAATAATGGTAAATTTTAATTGTTTTTAAAATATAGTCAATATCTCTATTTTTGGTGGTTATTCTTGTGTACTCTACTGCCTAATCTTCAAATGCCAGGTTTTTGATTATTTTAAACCCTCTAAATGCACTTTACTTTACTTAGCACTATTCAATATTTATAGCTGCCTATTGGAGTTTATATATTAGGAATAAATGCATATTTAAGTGCATATATTAAAATAAGTGCATATATTTGAGATAAGTGCATATTTTAGTGCATATATTTGGGATAAGTGCATATTTTAGTGCATATATTTTAGGAATAAGTTGCATATATTATGTGCATATTTCGCAATTTTCAAATGCATATATTGAGGTTTTTAAGTGCATATCGATCCGAACTCTAGTAATAATAGTTACATATTTTTCCTCCATCATTCATGATCTTCAAAACCAATGCACAAAATGTCTATTGAAACTTTTTGTTTAATCGTCCACCATGTTGAAAACATTTAAAACTAATGAATTTTAACAGTTACATATTCTTTTTATAAACTCAGAGACCTTTAATTTGATGCATAACATGTCATTCTGACAAAAACTTTTTATTTAATTGTCCGCCATATTGACCGCCATCTCGAAAATATTTCGTTCGAAATTGCCAAAATTTGTACAGTTGCCACAAATACTGGGATGCGCCTGTGTGTGGAATTTTGTTCAAATCGGTCAATTTTTACGGCAGTTATCGTTAGACAAATAAACAAACTCATAAATGTTTCAAAGCAAAATGAAGAATACATTACGTTCGATCGATTAATGTTTTTACAAACCACAATTGTCTAATTTGTATAATTTTATCCCTCTTTTTATTTAAAATCTTAAAAGTATAAATTTAGCAAAATTTATAGAGAATGTGGGCTTAATTCGACATTCTATTCAAAGTTCTTAAAAATCAGATGACTACTTTAAAAGATATATATACAATACATTTGTGATTTTGTAAAAATAGTATAAGGTGTAAATAAATGTATGTTTGTGCGCTTGTGGAAGAAAAACAAATGGGCCTAGTTTTAAACTTATATTGGACCAACAATGGACTAAATACGACCTACCATCCAATTACATTATAAATCGGACGTTAAGTTTTTAAGATATATTGGTTCGCAAAAATTGAACGAAGGACAGACACGGAACCATAAAAAATGTTCCCTAATGTCTGAAACGTATTTATGTCTTGAAATTTTTGAAATCAGAGATATATATAAAAAAAAATCTTCAGATCGATCACATAGCTTATAAGCTCGGAAGCAAATGTATTTACAAAAAAACGTTTTGGTATCTCCAATCAACCAATTTATTAAATCTTAGATGTGACATAATTTGATTATTGAGGCCATGTCTANCTAGTAATAATAGTTACATATTTTTCCTCCATCATTCATGATCTTCAAAACCAATGCACAAAATGTCTATTGAAACTTTTTGTTTAATCGTCCACCATGTTGAAAACATTTAAAACTAATGAATTTTAACAGTTACATATTCTTTTTATAAACTCAGAGACCTTTAATTTGATGCATAACATGTCATTCTGACAAAAACTTTTTATTTAATTGTCCGCCATATTGACCGCCATCTCGAAAATATTTCGTTCGAAATTGCCAAAATTTGTACAGTTGCCACAAATACTGGGATGCGCCTGTGTGTGGAATTTTGTTCAAATCGGTCAATTTTTACGGCAGTTATCGTTAGACAAATAAACAAACTCATAAATGTTTCAAAGCAAAATGAAGAATACATTACGTTCGATCGATTAATGTTTTTACAAACCACAATTGTCTAATTTGTATAATTTTATCCCTCTTTTTATTTAAAATCTTAAAAGTATAAATTTAGCAAAATTTATAGAGAATGTGGGCTTAATTCGACATTCTATTCAAAGTTCTTAAAAATCAGATGACTACTTTAAAAGATATATATACAATACATTTGTGATTTTGTAAAAATAGTATAAGGTGTAAATAAATGTATGTTTGTGCGCTTGTGGAAGAAAAACAAATGGGCCTAGTTTTAAACTTATATTGGACCAACAATGGACTAAATACGACCTACCATCCAATTACATTATAAATCGGACGTTAAGTTTTTAAGATATATTGGTTCGCAAAAATTGAACGAAGGACAGACACGGAACCATAAAAAATGTTCCCTAATGTCTGAAACGTATTTATGTCTTGAAATTTTTGAAATCAGAGATATATATAAAAAAAAATCTTCAGATCGATCACATAGCTTATAAGCTCGGAAGCAAATGTATTTACAAAAAAACGTTTTGGTATCTCCAATCAACCAATTTATTAAATCTTAGATGTGACATAATTTGATTATTGAGGCCATGTCTACAGTATATAAAAATACCAATACAATCTCGTCTATTATATTGTTTTAAAAGCGACAATTTTCCACGATATTAATTTTTACGCATACTAAAAATAGTCGGAGGAATTATGACAAGTTGTATGACGAGAATGTGACGCAGTGTCCAGCAGATATTTCAGCGGAATGAGAATAAGAACGATCGAAATCCATCCGTTGTAGCTAAACGTCGGTTCCCCAACAGAAGATATATTTTTGGTCCGTTCCCCAAAGATCCCCCTCGCCGTGACGCTTTGGTGGGGTCAGTTGGCCGTGGTCCATCTCACATCGGCGGGATGTACGTTCCTAGCCGGGTCCAGTAAGGTGCCGCGACCAAATCACTAAACCCCTAAAGCCTATTCCGCCCAGTTAATCGGGAATCAGCAAGAATTATAGCCGTCGACAAATGTCTCCAGGTATAAAAATCCATCAGACGCCATTTTCACACAAACGGCAAATAAACGGGTATCGAAATCCCTAACCTGGCTGACACCAAACACCAGAGAAATTTTTATTTTTAAAAATTAGTGTAATATTAAACCAAATATTTCTATTTTCTTCTTTTTTTATGTATATAAATATAATTTAAAATTTGTTTAATAGTGAAAAAAAAGTGATAACATAGTGAAAATTTACAAGAGACTGAAAAAGACAAATAACGTTTTTTTATATTCGGTGTGCGTTCCGAAATTTGAAGAACGTCACCGCAGGAGCTCCGAGCAGTGACGTCACAATAGAAGGCTCACAGGTAAACCGTGATTCTATTTTTATTTCAAAAATGATTTCCGTATCCACGCCCAGATAAAATATTGTAAATTGAGGCAACAGATGACCTGAATAATAATGTCGAATATTAACATTATTAATTCGAAAAGAAAATATAAATTTACTAGTATTTATTAGCTATTAAACTATCCATCTTGATATAAAAAAATAAAATATTTCATAAAAAAACAACCACATGTAATAAAAATAAATAAAATAGTCTAAGAATCAAAATGCTATTGTCTTAAATCTTAAATCAAGACGAAGTAGAGCAAACAAGGTATTAAAAATAAAAATACTCTATGTTTCACACTGTGCCAAATCAGAAAGACAACTGAAAGATATTCGGGAACGGGGTGTTTGACAGTTTTCTTTTTATACATTAATACTTAACACATTTAACATATACATTGAAACTACCTAATATAAATACATAAAATATTTAACATAGGCACTCAAACTAAACTTTTAAAAATTAATACTTAGCATATTTAATATAGACACTCAACCTACCTTTTATAAATTAACATATTTAACATAGGCCTCAAACTACCTTTTATAAATTAATACTTAACATATTTAACGTAAACACTCAAACTAACTTTTATAAATTAACATATTTAACATAGACACTCAAACTACCTTTTATAAATTAACATATTTAACATAGACACTCAAACTACCTTTTATAAATTAACATATTTAACATAGGCCTCAAACTACCTTTTATAAAGTAATAACATATTTAACGTAGACACTCAAACTACCTTTTATAAATTAACATACTAAATTAACATATTTGACATAGGCCTCAAACTACCTTTTATACATTAATACTTAACATGTTTAACAAAGGCACCCAAACTAACCTTTTATAAATTAATACGTAACATGTTTAACATAGGCACTGAAACTACCTTATATAAATTAAAGTTAACATATGTGATATAGGCACTCAGACTCCCTTATCCGGTATGATATTTAATCATTCAAAATATCTAATTAAACGATCCTTAATGCTAGTAACATTAGTACATAATATATAGAAGCTATACATACTAATATAAAGTGATAAACAGTGAGGCAGTGATAAAAATGAGACAGAAAACAAAATATGCCGTAAACTGTATAAATATTTGAAGCTAACGGATACATACTGATAATTATATGATATTTGAAACTAACGGATACATACTGATAATAATTAAATGATATTTGAAACTAACGGATACATACTGATAATAATTATATGATATTTGAAACTAACGGATACATACTGATAATAATTAAATGATATTTGAAACTAACGGATACATACTGATTATCAAATGATATTTGAAACTAACGGATACATACTGATTATCAAATTATATTTGAAGCTAACGTGTACATACTCATACTGATAATAATTAAATGATATTTGAAACTGACGGATACTGATAATAATTAAATGATATTTGAAACTAACGGATACTGATAATAATTAAATGATATTTGAAAATAACGGATACATACTGATTATCAAATATTATGGATAGAGGATATCTATACGATACTCTTGCCTCACACATTATTAGGATCTAGACTGAGTTATTTTAGAATTGATATATTTAATTTCTTATTTCTAATATTATATGGGATTTTGCAATTAGTATATAATATTTTAGAAGCTAGGCTTAAGGTTATCGTATCATACTTTGTCAAACACCTCTAGGTCTTTGAAATTCAAGGAAATTAGAACTACATATTTATAAGGCCAATAATTATTCGATCAAATAGCAATTCTCATTTAAATCCAAAGAAATCTTACCAGCATAAAAATAAAATATAGGGTTGGTAATTAGATGTTGGCATAATGTATACAAATAAGAATAGTGTTTAATTTTTTTTTTTTTTTTTTTTTTTTTACGAAGAACATTATAATCTACAATGTCACAAGTTTTTTTCAACATTTAATATCTCTTTGTTGAAAGGAATACTTAATAAAGGACAAGTGCAGTAAAAACATTCACAAATTAAAGTTCACAAACATTCTAAATAAAAATGTATTCATTTTCTACATTATCACGGTCGTAAAACATTATTTTTTATTTGAATAGTTTTGCTTCCGATCTTACCGAAGGTAACGAACCCTATGTGATCGTTCGAAAGAACGAAAAGTGCTTATGTCTCTGAATTTAACCATATGTATTTCAGAACAGAAATCCGTATCTGTCTTTCAATTTTTTCAATCAACAAATCTTAATAAACAGGTCAAGTCAGCACATAGCGAGGGTCGTTATCGGCAATACTGTATTGTTTGTGTAGATGGTCCTTATTGATGGTCCTTTTTAAAATGCTAAAAAGCCTTCTTTGAACTACGGATCTGATATTTTACCTATGGATCTGATATTTTACCTATGGATCTGATATTTTACCTATGGATCTGATATTTTACCTATGGATCTGATATTTTCAAAACACATAACAAACGTCTGATCAAGTAATTTTTGCCAATGAACCGAACTGTAGACATATAAATACATCGAAAAGAGCATAACGGGCGGACAGACAGACACACGCAGGAAAAATATAACGGTCCTTGGTTTAATAAAATTTTGATGGTAGGATATAATTCGCGAATTCTTGGTCCCATCCAAGTTTCAACCTTCTGCGCCTATTGGTTTCTTTACAGATGCGCACAAAGTTGTTTATATTTATTTATCTATGACTTGCATTGTAAGTGGACTTTACATTGCTAATAACAGGGAGTAAAAAAAACAAAAACAATCATACCAACAAGTAATGTTTTTTAGCTGTTTTGTTTACTAATTTTTCGGGAAGGTTGCTTTTGGTTATCAAAGTCTTTAAATTTAAAACAAACTAGACGTAATTAAATTAAAAACGTATCTATATATTTAGTATACAATTTATTTTAATAAATCAAGTAACTAAATATCAGTTTAAGGTGTTTAAATTACGTGAATTTTTAGGCAAAAGTTTTAAACCTACGAATTTTAGCTATTACCCATGGTGCACCTAGTCGTAGATAAAATTTAATACGCAACATGGATCGAAGTATTTCTGCTCTCGGGATTATCTCCCTCGGCAAGCCTCGAGAGCTAATACTACAGTTATCTAGTCATTAACCTTCGGCGGTGCCTCAGGAGAAAACTTAACCTCGAGCAGGAAATCATACTTCTCTCCCTTGTTGCGTAAATAACTATAACACACATATTCACATTTAGTATTATATCTTTAAAAGTAATCATCTGATTTTTAAGAGATTTGGATGTTTTGTCGAATGTAGCCTACAAACGGTCCCAACAAAATTTTAACCAACTGCACTTATTAAAATTCAATATTAAATTGATTCTTTAGTCATGTTAAAAATCAAAATAACATTCATAGATTTAAAAATAGTCTACCTACTAGTTTTGCATTTTGCCTATTTTTATATTAACTTAATTAATTAGGTAAGACTAAATTATTAAATTATTTACCTGTTTCTACTATTTTAATTGTTAAATAATAATTATTTTTGATTTAATTTAAAACGTTAAAGATTTTCTAATTATTTTTTACATAACCAATCTTATAACACAGAGAAGTGTGCAATATGTGTTACGAGGTAACGCGTTTTTTTGATACATTGGTTTTGGAAACAATCCTAAAAACATAAATAAAACCATTTGAATTTATATGCAAACGTATAAATGCCAGGGGGGAAAAAGGAGGGAAGGTATATATAAAGAAGCGACTAAGAGAGGGAACTAGAGTACGTAGTTTACAGCACAGAATAAAAATCAGAACATTTTATGAATAATAGTACTAATAAAAGAGCAACCCTGTTTCTGATTCAATGCAGAAATTTGCAATTGTCGGATAATGTTTTTTTGAACGGGGTCAGGTTTATTGTTTCGAAGGTGAAGAGGTGGCTATGAGCCAAGGAATGTATGCTCATGGGTTTTATATCGCAGACAATCTGTCATCCGCTACTCAAGTACATCACTCAGAAACCACTTTACTACTAAGAAAATTCAAGGAAGACATCGGAAAATAACTCAACCGAATTTCCTTAATCTCACGAGACAGCTCGAGAAAAATTGCGTAGACAAAAATACGTCTTGAGAATGATCTAAAATAAAATGCCGGCAAGGGAATTCAAACCCCCCACGCTTAGTGTTCATTGCGATAAATATAGGTAGCTACTCTTAACAACCTACCCATTTATACCTCTTCACTTATAAACAGGAATTTATCCGGTTAAAAATGTCAATTTTACAGTTTGTTCTGCTAATGGAGTGACATTCCAAACCCGGTTCATCCATTACATATTATATATTGGTGCATAAGAACTTTAGCAGTCCTAAGTACTTCAAGTGCTAATGTTGTAAAGGGTATAATTATTTCATAGGAGCTTTGAATTTGCACAATAAAAAAGTAACTAATTATATGATACATAAAATAATAAATTATACATTAAATAGCCAAAATCATCTTGTTGATAGTTTAATCACTTCTTTAAAGTTCTGAATTAGTGTCATTTTCCCTCACAGATTATACTAAATATTTTTAAAAACTAGGTTTCTGAATTGTAGTGAAAATAATTACATCTTTCAGTGCCAAGTTATTTGCGTTTAATTATAAAAATTGCACAATGAGCTTTTACAATTAGCTGTCCTTTAGCAATGATGAATCGAAGTTTCAAATGGATCTTGCCAGGAATATAAAATAAACAAACAAATAAAGGACGAATGCAGAAAAAAAGAACAAAAATAAACTTTAGTTTAACTTGTGATATTCTGTAAATTCAGCTGACATCGCAGTAATCCTGAGTATGAGCAAGACAGTATTACAGTATCTTTCTTGTTACCTAATATGTCCGCGAATTTTTAAATTTAATTTACAAGTTATTAAAAGTTGTTACAGGTTATTTATAGTATCAACTTTTGATTAAAAACGCTTTTGCAGTTTAAAAAAAGAAACGGAAGCTCGCGAAAACAAGGAACTTTAAAAGTGGAAAAGAGTAAAATAACCTGATATCTCGATCCCCACGAACTGTTCATACGAGCGTTTTGAATTTGATCCCCCGTTGTAATGATACGTCTAACTACATATTTACGTATTACATGAGATTTGTCCATCCCCTATCCCCATGAACAACATACTTTGCAATTGTACGAGATCTTCTTTGATAAAAGTCAAAATCAACTGAATAATTTTAATAATACCTCTGGGGTTGCTCAATATCTCCTATCTATTTTGCACAATTTTCGATCCAAGCATCATTGAGTTTGAAGCACGAGGAACTTGCTGGTAAAGCAGGAAAAGCAGGAGTTGTAGGGCTTGCAGTAGTAATGGGATATTGGTCATTGTCGCTTGAATAACCCCCTATTCGATCTGGTTTTCCTACTACAGTTTTAGCAGGAGCTAAAAAACATTCGCGCACGAGCTAAACGTTTACTATCTGATAAATGTAGGAAGTATCCCTCTTCACCATCCTTATTCCCGGAATTTTCAGAGGATTATAGATGGATCTGGTGGATCCATTGCATCTTGAACCGTTATTTCTGGTTTGAAAAAACAAGAATTATAATTTTATTTTTATTAATCAACACAAATTACATTAAAAAATAAGTGACAATAGCCATTTCCACTCATGTTCGACTCAGCTGATTATCTTTTCTTTTTTGTCGAAATGTGCGCAGCCATATGGCTACGCTGAGATAAACGAGTACTTCTAGCCTACATAATCTAACATTTCTGGATAAAAAAGGTTTAAACTCATGTTTCATCATTCTAGATTAAAAATTAATGACAATAAAATAAGAATTTAATTTATTTCGATACTTATCCTAAATAAATTATAGAGGTGATCGATGTCAATAAATTTACTCATTTTATTCTCTTGTATGTCAACTCAGTAAGAGCTAGGACACTAATAAGAACGTAATAACATAAAATAAACCTTCTTGAAGTGATAATTATTAAAATAAACGCCCTCGGGTAAATAATAATCATAATAAACAAATAAATTTAAGTAGCAGTTTAGTGATGCCATATGGCTGCGCTGGGCACTAATGGGTAAGTTCAATTAATAAGTTCAGGATTACTTCGTTATTTAATTAACATTAAAAAAATAAATAAATAAAGAATATTTAGAAAAAAATTGAAATATTCTCTAAAGTCTAAAGAATAGGGTGCAAAAGAAATCAACATAATATGTTTTAAAGGCTTTTTGCGCAAGTGTTTTTTAAGTAATCTTAACTCACATGGAAGCTATGTGCCACACTAATTGGCAGTCAATTCTTTCATTTAACGAGTATTTCTCTCTTTAGAAGAGGTTGAGAGACTTCCCCCTATCCTTGTAGAATGGGGGCTGCGTATTAATGGTCTGTATTTTACAATCCTGATTCAGAGTTTGTACATTATATCAAGAGATTAGTTTTACAGATCCATATAACATTTTTTATGACTCCTAAAAAAGGACTATAAATGTAGAACAACCGTCATAAAAGTTAAAACGTTTTCTTCCAGGTAGTCTAAATTTAAAGATTAAGATTGTACGGACAAGTTGTTATTTATGAAACAACTTATAAATATGGTGATGTTTCATTTTTTTTTTTTTGCATTTGTAGACGTGGGTGGGCAAGTCTGTTTTAAGTAATCTTAACTCATATGACTATAAAAAAAAACAATATAATACTACTGCGACTTGAAAGTTTAGTTATTTTTAATCTGTTTCAATTTTCAGAGGGATTAAAATTTATTTTTATTTGATATTATAAGGAAAATGTTTTACATTTTGATGTATTTACACGTTTTGAGGTCCACTGAGTGTAAAAAGTGGTTTTTAAAAAATGTCTGTCCAGACGCGTGGTGCCTTAACTTGGGTCGATTTAGGCGAAATTTGGCATACACATTCAGAACAATCATAGCCTGTGTCGAAATCATTAAGAGTATTTTAGCTTCAACTTTGAGGGTGCTACCCCCAAAAACTGAAAAAAAAAAAATCTCGAAAACAGTTCCGATGATTTTAACTAAAAAATTCTAAAATGTAGTCTATTTAAGTACAATTTAAAGCGATATAAAATCCGGTTCCTGTGAAAAATGCAATAAAAATTTGCAGAGAAAGGTCGGGTTCGATTCCCCGCGAAGGAGCAGTTGTTTTTATGATACATTTTTATAAAATGTTTAATAATAATAAAATGTACCTTGGAAAATTCAAAAACTGATAAATGGGAAACACTGGGCTAAGTCATTATGAACTCGAATATGAGAAAGTTTGCATATGAGACAGTTTTTTTTTTTTTGGCGTTGAGTTGGTATGGTTCAAAACATCGATTAAGGGGCCGGGTACGACTTTGTCCCTAGGTGCTACAACCCCTAGCTACGCCACTTGGCACACGGCACACTGGCTTCTGGTTATCAGAGTAGGTGATGTATTTGTACACCCTCTTCACCATGAGGCTGATATGGATCGGAATAAGAAGCTGTAAGTTTTTAAAATGTTAAGGTTCGGTGGACTGATTACAGAAACGAGACCATAAGAATGTTCCCTACGATGCATGGCGAAAAAAAAAGAAGTTTAAAATGCTTCCATTACATTATGTATAAGCTCAGAGGCAAAAAAGAAACATGTTTTGGATTTTGCTATTATATTTTTTCAACAAAATCTAATACCGCCTTTTCTTTTTTTATTAACTATACATTAAAAATGTATACAAGATATAACAAAATGTTTTAAAGAAATAGTTTTTATACAATAATATTTTAAGCTAATGGTCTGTTTGTTACAGACTGAAACAAAGATGGTGGCATAATCTAAACGTATGACACGTGATATGTTTTATGGGTTTCCATGACTCTTCTTTACAATTTGGAGATGATCCAGAATATTTAATTTCGGGGAATCATTAAACTAATAAATATATTCCTCTCTTTCTAGTCTCGGCAATATTTTATTATCTTCAGAAGAAAGAAAAAGTAAAATTTTAGGACATAATATAAAGGTAGTATATAGTATATATATAGAGTAAAGATCAAGCGACTTATAACAAATTAGGTTTATACAATGTTTATTAATGTCGCTATATTAATGGTGGGATGAATGTAATAATTTCATTAAGATATTTGTAATATTTTTAAATTTGATACAAATTATCCAAAAAAAATTGAGTATCCCATGCTAAAGTCATTGATTACTTGGTGAATATGTAAGATCTACAATAATATTTTGTATAAAGTATGGTAGTAGTAGAAGTAAGATGCTAGTACTAGTACTAAGACGGGTAGGACGAACCACTGGCTCGAACTAGGCCAATTTTTGAGCAGACGTCGTAATAGTCCAGGAGAGGTAGGGTGTATAGACCAATATTCAAGTTGGTGGTAGTTTGTCACTTAATAGGTTATTTGGTCAAATATTACTCGAAATCAAAGTGTTCCTCTGTCAACTGGCAAACTACCTTCACTTGGTAATAGGTCTACTATCTAAGTTCGTACTCAGGATCATGAAAATCACATTGTCAACAAAAAAAGAGCAGGACATGGCCGCTCTCCACCGGATTGTTTTGTTTTCAAATGCATATTGCCAAGCTATGTCCCGCAGACAAACTTAGCGGACCATATATTCTTAAAAGGCACCAAAGCATTTACTTATACACAAAATTCTAGCTTGTTGTTAGTCAGACACTTTTTTGCACGCTATCTCTCAGAACCTCGTAAGTCAAAATGTATATTTCCTGCCTCGGCTTTGCCTCTGCAGTAAATTTGATTAGCCTATCCTCGCCTTCGGCTCGGAACTAAAAATTAAAAACTTGTCGGCAAAATTCCATTTTGCTGCCTAATAACATAAATAACTATCATAATGTATATATTTAAAATTATATTCTGGATAAGCTTTATACAGGAAAAGCATATAAAAAAACCTACAAATAATCATACTTGATCGATTATTGTGTAATTTACCACAATGAAAAAACATAAACTTTAAGAAAGAGAGGTCCTAAATGAAATTCATAAATGTAGATTACGTCGAATGTCATATATAACTACTGTAACACGGGAAGAAAGAAGAAATATTCCATTATTTTGCCAAGAATATATAAATATACATGAAATATTACCATGTATCATACTTCATACTGTTACTTCTCTAGTTTAAATATTTACAAAATACAATATCGATTTAAACCTAAAACAGATCGACCATACACCATACTCTTTACATTTAAACCTAGGCTTTTTGAATGGGATGCCATATTATTGACGTCAGTAGAGATTGCTTTAAGAAAAAAATAGAAAAAAAGAAATGACATTCACAGTTAAAATAAATAAATAGGGTTTTAAACGTTTCAAATACACGAAAAAGGTCTAAATTCGAAACGCTCCAATTTTCACAGTAGGTTAAAAAGTTTAACAAGAAAGAAAAAAATCTAATAGATATTATTTTTTGACTTATTAGGCGAGAAGGGTTGTACTGGCTACAAGTGACGAAGAAAAGAAGAGTCGAAGATAGTGGAGGGGTCCGGAAATTCTAAATATAGATCGAGTGCCCACCGTTTCTTTGAACCGCAACACTGTGTTCTTTTACCCGAGTTTTCTTATAGAATAATACTCAAATCGATCTATAAATAAATGCCACAACTATCGACTACTTGGAAATCGACTGCAAAACTCGATCTCTAAATAATTCGATATTCTCTAATCGCAGCATAACATAAGAGAAACTGTTTTGGATTATGTAAAGAGTTTTGGTTATTTATACCTTTTTAGAGTTTTGTAGAGTTTCGTACTAATTATCAAAATAGACAAAGCATATATATTTATATTCCCCTGAAAAGTTCTTGTGGTAGCCATTCTTCTAACTTTTGTATCTCCATTAGAGAATATAATATATAATATATTTTCATTGCTATCATTAAGGATCTAATCATTGCTAAATAGACAATCTCAAATCTTAAAAATATGAAAGAGCACGCTATTACATCAAATAAATGAAAGAGGTGTAGTTCAATAACCAAACAACGTCCTCACACCAAAAAATAGCAATTGAAAAATACAATTGACCGGTTTCGACTGTTCTAATGCAGTCTTCTTCAGATTATCTAGATCAGTGTTTCCCAAACTTGTTAAGCCCGCGGCAGGCTATAAAAAATAATAGCCAGTAGGTACACTTATTACGTCGGCGTCGAGAGCCATCCTGAATCCTGGCCCCATGCCTATAAGTCTCTGGGTCCCCCACTTACCGGGAGGTTTAGCGTTTAGCATACCTACGGTAAGTGGGGCAAATTATGGAAAATGATATATCTGGAAAACACTTTTTACGCTATTTCGGCTTTTACCCATAATAAACATTTTATGGCCTTGGCAACGCATAAAAAGGTTAATAAATGGGCTTGACAATAGGGTACTTATTATTTAACTTAGAAGCAGTTTATTTCAAAACTTCTTCTGTACCTTCATCTATATAGGTATATATAAAATTAAAGTTTTGTCTGTACATTGGTCAGAATTGAAAATTTTTTGGATACTTTTTCGTTTTATACATCTCGAAAACCGAATCCGGCCTTAACTTTTTTCGTGTATGTATGTATGCGTGCGTGTATGTGTGTCTGTCACCTCAGTCAGACTTTATAGGTGCAAAACTGGCTAAATGAAATCGATTAATTTTTTTTCAGAGGTGAGCGCAAACATGTTGTGCAATTTGTAGGCTTGGTTTCATCGAAAAATATTGAGTAGAACCAAAGTTATTAACAATTTTATAGAAAAAAGTATATAAAACAACTTAAAAACATTAGGTTGACTCAGCGTAAACAAACCCCACTGACTCGCTAATCAAAATGTTTGACTACTTCTAGACCACCTAAAGACTCGCGGTTTTTTGCGTTTGACGGAATCTGGCCCAAACCTACTGAAAAGATTCGAAAAGTTAACAAAATACATTTTTACCCCTCTTAAAAATTAATGATGGCGGACGAACTTTAAAGTTTTATTGGAGGCTTATTGTGACCAAACGGTAAGTCGTATCGACAAACTGACTGCGCCTACGGTTACTGATTTTAAAAGATCTAAAACTTTGGTCCTATGACTTTGTGTCGTACCATTATCGGTTCTACCTTAAATAGAGCTAAATTTCTTTGAGGTCGTATGGCGTCCGCAATTGTTGACCGATTTAATTTCTGATTGTGGTGCTTAAACCTCACACTAACGCTCTTTAAATTGGTTATTTATTATTTTATTAATTTGTCCTAGAACTAGAGTTATTAAATATTTACTGGTTCAACTGCCGTATTGAGAGAAGAGACTGCTAATTCAATTAATGCACCATCATGTTTGGTGATTGTTCAATGGCTTCACAGTCTAATTGGTTTTTATGACTTTATTTTCTTATTTATTATACCTTTTTTATTAGTATTTGTATCAATTGCTATACATATTACTTAGTTTCTATTGGCTATTTTTTAATTACATGACAAAAGAAAACATAGGCACTAATACCTAGCATGAGCCCCGCGCGAAACGCGGGGTGAAGGCTAGTTAGACATAAGATAAGGATTTAAGGATTTATTCTGGATCCCACGGCACACCAGTGTGCCATGGCACATAATTTGGGACACCTCTGATCTAGAGGTTACTGGATCGACTACGAAAGTACAAGTAGCCTAGTTACTAGTCCAGTACAAGTAGTAGTACCAGTAGCTTAAATAGTATTTCCAGTAATACCTGAGCAGTATCAGTAGTACAAGTAGTAGTCCAGAAGGACCAGCAGTGCCAGTTGTACAAGTACTAGACCAGTAAAAGTAGTAGTCCAGTCCAGTAGTACGTGTATTACCAGTAGTACAAATAATAGTCCTGTACTAGTAGTAGTTTTTAAGTCTATCCAGTAATCTTTAGACTCTAGATTATCTGAAGAAGGCTGCTTTAGAACAGCCGAAATCGGTTACATTTAATTTTGAGAGAAGACATTGTTTGATTGTTTGGTTATTGAAGTAAAGTTCTTTCATGATGAGTCGCTATTACACATTGATAAGTGTTTTACATAAGAGACATTCGCCCTATACTAAACGAAGATGAACCTAATTGGTTCAATTACAGGTAGGCAGTCTTTATATTTACGGCAAAATGAATGGAAAGTCGTTTATATTTCAGAGCGAAATATGAAGCTAGAAAAGGTATAAAAATAGTGCTTCATTATATATTAGCCGAACTGTTAGAAAAAATCATAAATAAGCTCTGAATGTTGCATGATTTGAAGAAAAAAATGATTTAAACTTAAATAATTTTAAACACGAATGTCAGACAAATTGAACCACATTATTCCTGGAAAGTATAACATTAACAAGATAGAGAGACTGGTTAACAGGTAGAATCGTGACTCCAGGAGTAAATAAGTGCAGAAGAATAATGAGATGCAGCCAGACAGTTTTAAGATGCAGATGTCTAAAATAAAATAATGGCCTCCTCCCTACTACGCACCCTGTTCTTGAATTGGATAACAGAGTAATGGTTCTCGCTTCACTGACAAATCTTCAAATATTCTTCATATAAAGATAAAGTACTCTTTTAAAGCCTTAAGCTAATCTAAATTTCAGCCAGCTAAATTAGTTCGACCACCCGAGTTTTTTCGATGGACTCTTTTGCCAAGAAAATCTTACTTTTTTATTTATTTTATTTTCAGTCCTGTTCTACAGCTTAGTTCATTACAGGACTTATATTACAATAAGTCTATTAATAACAATCTTATATTATTTATTTATTACTTTAAAGCTTTAAACATACATACTTAACTTGAGACTTAAGTACAAATTACTTCCATAAATAATAAATACTATGCCAAAGCTATGTGCCACACTAGCACATAGCTTCCTCACGCTCTTGTACTCAATGAAAAGATTAGTTTAAGAAATAAAAATACCTCGATAAAAATAATCAAAAAGTTGGAACGGCGTGGCATTGTGTAAATATTTAATAACGTTGGTTCTTGTCTGACACCCTAATAAAGCAATAAATAAATAAATAACGTTGGTTCAACCAACATTTTTCGGAGAAACTAAGCCTCCAACATGCGCTAGCAAATAACACAACAACCAATTCGTAGAAATCGCTATATAGGCGGTTTTTTTTGTTTTTTTTTTTGTTCAATTTTACTCCCTCAAAACTAAAAATTACACAAAATAGATCATTTAAAATCAGTTACCGTTGGTGCTATCCGTTATCCAATACGACTTACCGGTTAGCGGTAATAAGCCCCCAGCTTAAAATCAAGTCGGTCATTTTTATTTTTTTTATGGAGGGAGAAAAGTGAACATTGTATAATTATTTTGGTTCACAATATGGACGTTGCACGTCGAAAGGTGCAAACCGCAAGGCTCTAGCTCTTCTGGAAGTGGGTAAACATTAATGTCAGTTAGCCATGCGGCTTTATAGTAGGTTCACTAGCCGTTAAGCCCGTGGAAACGGGCAGAATAAATATGGTTGAAAAAAAGAGCTGAAAGATAATTAGTTATAATTAAAATATTTAAATAGATATTTGCTGTTTAAATAGTAAGTTTTATGCTAGGTGATTCATTTCATTACAGTGGGATGGCGCAGTGGTAGAGAAAAAGTTTTATGTGCTGGAGGTCACTGGTTCAAACCCAGCTTATAGCACATCAATTTTTAACTTTATAAATCATTTAGAGGTGAGTCTGAGTCGCCGTCACCGTCGTCGGGACACTACTCGATTATATAAAAGATAGGCATATTACTTTAGCACGATTTATAGTGCGCAGACGGTTGTAATTAGGCGGGTGCTATCAGCAGGCTAATTTTGACAAACCATACAAATTTCATAAAAATCAAGTGATTAATTTTAAAGATATAGCTGTAAATAAATGTAAGTTTGAGAGCATGCAGAGGATAAACAAATAAGCGCAGAAAGTTGAAACTTATATGGGACCTACCATAAAAAAAAATCATTCAAATTGGACGTGTAGTTTTTATGATATGTTGGTTCGGAAAAATTGAACGACAGACAGACAGGGAATCAAAAAATGTTCCCTAATGTCTGGAACGAATTTCTGTCTTGGAATTTTTGAAATCTTCAGAACGATCACGCAGCTTTCGTTACCTTCGGAAGCTCGAAAGCAAAAACTAATTCAAAGTTTCGATATATAGTCGCATTAAAATATCAATAGGATCTAAGAGCATTAAAGCACCGTTTGAAACATAAAACACCAAAAACCTACACTTAGTTTTTCCATACATGTTCCAATACATAGTTTTGCATTAAAACACAAAATAATACACTATTATAGAGGACAAATAATCTAACGGAACTGAAATCATATCCTTTACTTAAAGTAAAATATTCGTGATATTTTAAGAAAGCGTCTTATTACCACTTCCTGTGATAATTCATGTTCTTATCCCCTCCCCAAGTAACTTTTAAATTTGGGAATACATTTTAAATTTAATCTTTTTCACTTAATACCTCATAGAAACTAGATTTAGTAAACTGGCAATTAAAAGGAAAGCGCTCTTAAAATTATTGTTAAAATATATTAAATTGTAATTTGTATTGTATAAGTTATAATATTATATACATACCTATATACTCACATATATTATAATATATATATATATCCGTCACCGCAGAAAAAAGTGCTAAAGCTCTAGCGCTCAAGGCCAGTTTACTACGCATAGAGCTATGTAACAATCGAGGTAAGAATACTTGAAGCTTCCTGCTATGAAGGTAACCTGCAAGGATTCACTATGTTTATACCCGTAAAGAAGCTCGGGTAAATTTCCCAGCGAGTATGCAAGTAAGTGACCGGCTAGGCTTCACTGTGTTTCTATGTGTTTCAACCTATACGCATGCTGAATTTAGGGCTGGAAATATCAAAGGTAAATAAAACATTCCCATATAATATACGCACCCGAAATTCAAGGATAATTTTATGTATGTGAGTATAGTACACAAGTTTTTCTATTCAAAAAACATAGGGAGGAATATAAAAACGAAATGAATAATAATAATTATTATCTAAAACAAAGAACTTATAGATGGGGCAGTAAGGCTAGGCGCACACAGGAGACAAAACACTCTGCAGACTGTCTGCCGACTGTTTTGTCTTCAGTGTTTGCTAATAGCCTTAGTCGAGTAAAAGCGGTTGGACTACCCTATACGGGGCATCATGTATAGAAATGAAAAAAACTGGCACATATAATTAAAGTCTTTTCTATATTTTGATAAAAAATTCACCAATTATGGATTCTTCTTCATTTCATAAGTTTTCTCTTAGTACAATTTCCATCTTCAGATCTATATTTTGAGACACAGCTGTATACAGGCCGATTTTGGGAATCTTGGGCGTATGTATCTGTAGTAGATTACCTGGGCTTCGATGTTGTGTATCTTGTTTTTCAAAAGAGTATGAAATGAAAAAGAATACATAAATAATGCAATTTATATCAATATATAGGAAACACTTTAATTATGTGTGCATTTTATTTGTTAGTTTTTGCATTTCTATAC
The DNA here is from genome assembly GCA_001010745.2 of Gerris buenoi. Taxonomy (NCBI): domain Eukaryota; kingdom Metazoa; phylum Arthropoda; class Insecta; order Hemiptera; family Gerridae; genus Gerris; species Gerris buenoi. The sequence goes on from KZ651212.1 coordinate 902,468, forward strand.
ATGATGCCCCGTATAGGGGAATCCAACCGTAAAAGCTGAAAACAGCAGTAATTAATTTAGTATCTTGTATCGGTACCAATCTAATAGTCTCATAAAAAAATTAAAGAATATTTCTCCTTCGACATACTCCTATTATTAAGAGAAATACAGTAATGCACATGATAACTATAATTCTTAAGAAGTCGAGCCTTTGAGAGCAACTATAAAATAAAAATAGTTTTCGGTAATCAGACAGCGGTATTTTAAATAGTTAAAATCAATTTTGTTACTGAATTTCCATAGAAAAAGAAATAACTTGTTTTGATTCTGTTTAATTTACAATAAAATGAGTTGAAGTCAAAAAATTATATAGATTTTTGATATTTCTTCGTAAAATAAGATTTGTTAAAATAAACATACAATTATTAATTAAGCGGTTTCATTTTATTACTCAAGTCTAAATTAGGTGTGAATAAACAGTTATTAAGTGTCAACATTCTTTTTTATCAAAAGAAATATTTATGTTCTTATTACCTTTACATATAAACATGTAGTGTAGCAAGTATGTAGTTTTCAATTACCTACCATAATTATGGCAACAAGTGAAGTTGCCATACAAAACAACAAAAATCAGTAAGAAATTGTTTTCACTCGCGTATAATATGCATCTTTCTTTTAGAAGAAAATAAAAGGTAAACATTGTGCGAATTGCACACGAGATTTTACGGTACGTATTTGCTGTAGTTTTAAGTAATTAAAATCTACTAAATATAATATCTATACTTATAACGTATCTATTTTGTAATATATTTATTAATAATATTAAATAAATTATAATTATTTCTTTAGTAAAAAAAAATATATAAGCACTCCTTAGATTTACTTTTTAACCATAAACTTCGAAAAATAGATTTGTAAATCTTTAATTAGATATTTTTTAATTCCGAGAAATGGGAGACCAGCTGATCCTTTTTTTCTTCAAGTTCAGTATACGTGACGTGGTTCAATCTTTTTATTATAGTTTTTTGTTGCTTGTTAAAAAAAACCTTCCAAGCTGCACATATTTTATACAAAAATAATTAACAGTTAATTGTTTGTTTTTTAGTGAAATATGTTTTGTTTATTTAAGCAAAACTTCTAATAAATACTAATAAATTAAAATATTATAAATTCGCGTACCTACATATTTTGGTAAAACATCTTCAAACACATTTACAAAGGTTCAGCAGTTAATTAATTAATTAATTCTTGAAAATATAGTTTCTAACAAGGCATTTAAGATGAAAAAGTTCTAATCGGATTTTTTTTAGTAATAATTAGATTAATATAACCAAAACGAATTTTATTCTCGCTTCTTCATGCAGACCTGGCATGTAATGCAAAATGAACTAAAAATATAATTGAATTTTTTCATTTTCGAAGGTATTATTCGTCTTTTCTACTTAATTGTGTCAAATAAGTATACTTCATTAATTATTAAAGTGTTCACTTTCAATTAAATCATTGTTTTAGTAGCAACCATATTATTTATTTTAGATAAACAGACATTACTTTAGTTTATCAATGTACGATAAGAATGTAGTTATCAATATATAGAGCGTTCAGAATCACTTACCAAGTCGTCCGAGAAGTAATCGGTATGTCCGGAAAGTCGGAAAGACAAATCTAAACAACCGACCACATTCGTAAACTGTCGGACCTTCGGATTTTGATTTAGCGGACGACCAGAGCGATCTCTGCCGCTTCGACCGAATCCAGATACGGTTTGTCCGGTTAAATAACCATAATATTACCTTCCAAGGCGGAATTTCATTGTAATCTTAAACCTTTAAACTGGATTTTGTTTCTTGTCCTTTTTTAATATTTAGTTCATGTAAAACATGAACCTTTATCGATATAAACAGTGCGGTGTAATATTTCAGTAGAAAGATATACGACTAAAGATCACATAAATTGGTTAAATCGAGTTTTTAGTAGAATGAAAAATGTAAGGGATAATGACTATGTACAGATTTAATCTACAGTGTTGCCACTACAATACTTTATGCACTTGAGCTATTGAACTCCCAATAGCTTTTATCTCCAATATAAATATATTTATAGTATCCTCTCTAATATGTCTATTATTATCTTTGTCTTTACTTCTATTTCCCACCAAACAACAACCTATCTTACAACCTCTCTTTGTTTATAACCTTTTCGGTCAACCGCTGCCTTCAACCGGTCCCATTCAGAAACAAGATTATTTCAAGCCGTTATCACACTAACTAAACCAACCGACTGGTTAATGATTAACCAGACGACTGATTAATGATTCTAAACGCACCCTAAGAAGTACTAGTGCATTAACTCCTATTTGTTTCTTTATATTAGTGTAGTTATTGACATATATAGTGTAATAATTAATATAAAAGTACCCTTTTAAAAAACTGGTCTTATTTTCAACATTTTTATTATTTATTTTTTTGGTTTCTGTAATCTTCAGCTTAATTGTTGGTATGTGCAAAATGTGGGGAAGATTGAAAGACGGGTAGTGGTTCAAAATTGGATAACGGAAAAGTGCGATGAAACTTACAAAGCAAAGTAAAATAAGACCAGTAAAAAAAAATTCCTCCATGGATATATTTTTGGGCATGAAATGGACAGAACCATTTTACTTTTACCTAGTTGATATAGTAGATGGATTATAAGGTGTGAAACTATGAAACACTAATTCATTTTGATTACCATTCGGTCCGCTTAAAGCTCTGATATCATTTTATGTATAAAATTTAGAACCTCTATCAGCAAAATATACTAATAAGTAGTACTATGTACAATGGATACAAGTGAAATCCAATTATTATAACTTCCTGGCAGTAAAATCTATTCTAACATCACACATCCTACTAAGTCCTACTTGTATTGGACAATAGACCTAAAATGCCTGAATAGCCCCAACCTGTAGGTTAAAAAAAAAAAAATGAAAAAATATGTGTATTTTATCAGTATAAGAAACAAATAAAAGCATGTAAGTTTCTCACAAAACTAACACTGATAATTTGAAAATATAAATTTAACCTTTAGATATTTAAATTCACAAAGAATTACATTTTTTAAATCATTTTTATGCTACGAATACCAGCACATTATTAGGTGAAACAACAATTCAAAAATTAAAGCTTTTCAATCAATTATGTTATAAACATATTATAATACCATGTAGATAAAATAAAACCACTCATTTAAACAATTAGGTATACGTTTTCAGGATTGTGTACCTGTACCACTACTGTAAGTGTAAGATATATACGACATAGATCTTCTGCACACACAAAGAAAGAGTGATATTAAACACTAAGAATCTATCTATATTATTAAAAAAGTTTTGTAAACAAACATGTTCAGTGAGAGTGATATATAAGTAACTGTTTGTAAGAGTGCGATAGAGATAAGAGGGGTTAGGGGGAAGTTCTCGGGGGGAGAAAGGGGAGGTTCTCATAGTAAATTCCGCTTAAGAATGACACGGGGAACTGTCATTCCCGAGGCAATAAACAAAACACGGGACGGTGTAATAAAGAAAGCGCATTGTTTGTTTACATGCCTTAATCAGAAAGTGACAGCTTTCAATACACAACAAATCAAAACTATTTTGATAAGTTATAAAATCTATTTAAAGATTAACAAATCAACACACAAACCTTTACTTTTATAGGTAGTAAATCATAAATGTTATCTTAATAATTATAACGTTTAGTTTTGATAAAAGTCTCGGTCATATAGATGAGTTTTTATATCTATTTTAAGTCTATCAATAATGTAATGTTAATAATTATAACTTTAGTTTTGATTTGAATTGTCGGTCACTATTTTGATGTTTTGTTTTGTTGGTTGACGAGCGAAGCGAGTAGGGGTCGAAGCCCCCTAGTAAATTATTATTATTTTTTTAAATATCTATATAAGAAAGTTAAGTCAGTAATTATGACATATCTTTTGGACCAAACAAGTTTTCAAATTCTTGTGTAAGGGTCAACATCTGTCACCATTATCATCATTTATCTTTTATAAAATTTAATTTGTTCAAAAATTAGCAAAACATAAATATCTATTGATAAATCGGTTATTTATTATTATTATTTTTTTAAATAAAATATCTCTTTTATTCCTCTTTCATCGATTAATAACTTCAATACCGCATTTTAAAAGAAACGAAAAAAAAAAAAATTAAGTTCTTAAATAAAAATTAATCATATGTTTTTTAACAAATATTTTTATGACCCGCGGCTTCTTTAAGATTAAATTCTCAATCGATGCCTTCTTTTCTTATGGGAATTTAGTTTCGATGGGAAATTTAGAGACAGAAGGGGTGAATCCGTCCGGTAGACCGGGTTTTAAATTCAAATTACAGTGGAAAACTAGTTTGAAGTTCAGGCTATTGGCCTCTCGCCACACTACCTGCCAAGTGGCTAGAAATACTTGTTTTATTATACCCTTGATTCGGAACAAGTTGTTTTGGTTTCTTTTTTGAAGCGACTATGATCTTCTTAAATGTAGGAATCATAATGCTTCCAGATCTTTGTGGCATAAGTGGCATAATTACAGAGTAAAGACGCTTCTTGGTTTTTCAGGTGAATTTTTAGGTAGTTTATTAAGCTTCTATATCCCGGTACGGTAGGTTCTTTTTTAAAATGTTATCTTTAAACATTATAATATTTTTTTTAGTATTAGCTACCCTATAATCAATCCCCCAGTCTATAAAACCTATATGAAAAATAGCCTACGCGTGTACCTCATCAATTCTATCAAAATAAAATCTTAAATCTAAACATTGTTTAGAGAAAAAGTTAGAACTTTTACATAACCGATAAAATGAAGAAAACCTGAGATTTTATGGTATTCTAGAAGTCTTTTGGATGTATAATATGCTAAACCTTTGACCTCTTATTCAACTGGATAATACCTCAAATGTTGTCACCCTTAAGATTCCGCAATCACATTTTTATATTTTTATAAAACCATTTCACAAATAAAATGCCAAAAAAAACAACTTTACTATAAATATTCTTTTTTATTCGTAAGTAGAATAAAAATATTCTTTTTGATTTCGAGCTTAAAAATGTTAACGGAAGCTAAGTGATCTTTATGAAGAATGTTTTTTTTTGTCTCTGATAAAAAAAAAAAAAAAAAAAAAAAAAAAAATGAAGATATTAAATTAATGTTAATAAAAGCTGGTACTTTTTAGGGTCCGTAGGCAAAAGCCAAGGACCCTTATATTTTTGCGCGAGTGTCTGTCTGTCCGTTCGTTCGTCGCATGCTCTCACGGCTACACCTTTCGTCCGATGACTTGGAAATTTGGCATGTATATGTCTTGTACCTAACCACACATGTTAAAAATATAGCGACTTATAAAAAATATTTTTCAAAAAATTTGGGGTAAAAAAACTTAAGGGTTATTTTTTTTTTTTTTTTCGACATCGTGAGGGGTATAATACTAAAGGATACGTCGAGCTGATTACAAAAATATATATTCTTTGGTTATAACTTTGATAGGGCGAGCGTAGGCACGTTTGAAGTGGGTGAAAGCGTGACCCATAAAATAGACCCATAAAGACCCATAAAATATTTCAAAGTAGGCTTTTTAGCATTTTAAAAACACCATTCATGGGGTACTACTTAACTATACAGTGAGTGCGTGGCCTACGGACCCTCGTTGTGTGCTGACCAGCACACACTTCACCTCTTTATTATTATTTTAAAATCTCTTAGGATCAGCTGATTGAAATATGATTATATATACATTATAAATTCTTACCTATATCCAGAAGATCGTCGATCCTTGTGAAATTAGAGTAGGTATAAATACCATAGTTTTTATTATACACATAGAATCTAGAAGTCGCGTGGCGGTTCTCGTAAAAGAATTCGAATCTAAAAATAGAGTTCGAGGTAGAAGAACATGCGAATAAGTAAGTGGAGTTCATACATTAAAAATGCTATTATTAAACTTCTGAATTATAAATATTATCAAACATCAGAATCCGGCTAAGCCCTCTTCGTATGGCTGTAAGGGTAAGGTAACTCTAACAAACAATTACTTGACATAACACAAACTTAATTGGTGCTGGCTGGAGAGCATAATAATCTAGACAATTTTATTAGTAAGATAAACTAAAATTAATATGTAATAAGAAATTTCTACTATCACAAACACTATAATTATTATGACTGATTCAACCTCATTTCAAAAGGTTTGATATAGGCAGATACTCATTCAATTTAGGTAAGTGCAGTATACTCGTTTAATTTAGTTAACTTCGAAATATTTCGTACATTGAGAACTAAAACTTGATCAGAACAGGTGAAGTGAAATTTGCCTTCATGTCCTTAAGTTAAGAAGTACATAATTTAGTCTGCCACGTAATTAAAGAGGGCTGCTAACTTCTATCATGAAAATAATCTATATATATAAAAATGAAAGTCTGTGGATAAGTGGGTGGGTATGTATGTGGGTATGTCCTTTATACAAATCTTCAATTTTAGTCCGATCTCGATGAAAATTTGCACACTTGACCTTCAAAGCAAGGGGAAGGGCACTGTCTACATGAATTTTCGAAGTTTAATTTTTGGTACCCAGGAGTACGGGGTACAAGTAATGAATACCGGGTCAAAGTAATAAATACCCTTCATGATGCATATCGTTGAAAAGCCCTTTGAGAGCACAGTAATTGTTGTTGAAAAAATATAACTACATAATATGTCAAATTAAAAAAGAAGAGTATCTATATGAGAGTATGTCTTTTATACAAATCTACAGTTTTATCCCAATTTGATGAATATTTTCACTCTTTTCCTTCAAAACAAGATCAAGGTCACTGAGAGTATGTCTTTTATACAAATCTACAGTTTTATCCCAATTTAATGAATATTTTCACTCTTTTCCTTCAAAACAAGATCAAGGTCACTGGCTCCATGAGAGTACGAAAATAAATTTTGGAACACAGAGGTACAGGGTACAAATGTCAAAGTAATGGATACCCTTCATGATGCATATCGTTGAAAAGCTCTTTAAGAATAAAGTAATTGTTGTTATTGACATTTTTTCAGATTTTTATTTAGGAGGGGGTAAAGTGGAAAATACAGGAAAAATATTTCTATACTAAGAAAAAAATACTTCTGTAAGTAAGAAGAGTGTCTTTTGGTGTGTGGCTTCTTTATATAAATCTTTTGTTTTAACCTTCGAGGCAAGAGGAAGGTCACTGCCCACATTAGTTTTCGAAATTTTAATTTTGGTATCAAGGGATACGGGGTACAAATGTCAAAGTAATGACAACCCTTCATTATGCATATCATTGAAAAGCTCTTTAAGAATACAGTAATTGTTGTTAAGAACATTTTTGTGATATTTTTATTTAGGAGGGGAGTAACATGGAAAAGTAAGGTTTGTGACATAATTCCCTCAACACATAACCATTTTTTATACTTATTTATTTTACAATGTTCTAATACTTTTATGATATACATTTAGGTATCTACTTCAGCTAGTGTTCACAGCCTAGTGTTCATAAAGCCTAGTTTGCACAGATCGAGTATTTTAGTAGATCAGTTAAGTAATTTAGACCTCGACTCGTATGGACACTTTGTTATTTACTAAATTTATATACTCGACACTGACTAAATTACTCCACCATGGCTGACTACTGACTAGGCCTGTGCAAACTAGGCTTAATGATAATTTATGGAGAATCTAAAAATGCGTATGATATGGTGATGTCCTTTATAAAGATCATAAAATGTTTGTATTGATAGCGCTATTTATAGTCTCATCTTCTTGTTCTACTCCCTATGGGTCCATCAATGAATCAAGGGAGGCATGAAGTCGTAGGTTCGATTCCTCGCCGTGATGCTCTGATTTATATGGCTCTTCTAATGATCCCACCGTCACCATTACTTGCTTTGGCGGTACATTGTACAGTGGTATGATGTATGAATATGAAGTGGCTGCAACTCTACATGAGGCTGGTAAAATTTGCTTAAAATATGGCCCATTTGCTGGTTCTAACAAGTTGTTAGTCCCACCCGTCTAGTACTAGCACTTTACTACAGTAGAGCCTCGATAAGAAGTGGCTCAAAGGAGATAAGGGAAACAGTCAGGTTATCAAGGTTATTTTGGTTACCAGTCGTGTTATCGAGGTTAATGGGTGGGGTTTTTAAGTCTAGGCTTGTTCAAGGTATCTCATTCCTATATAGAGTCGTGTTATAGAGGTTGGTTTCTCAAAACGACTTTTTATAGAAGTTCTGAGTTACGTTGTGAATTGGAAAAAACCCGTGTTTTTGAGGTTGTTTGGATAATAAGAGTCGCGTTATAGAGGTTTAACATTATGCGTGTTATGGCAATCTCAAGGGGATTTGAAAATTGCACTTGTAATTGAAGTTTTCGTGTTCTTGAGGGTCGTGTAAGCGAGGTCCTACTGTACTACTAATTCATGGCTTTTAGATATTTATAAAGTATTATTCAAGTACATTAATATATTTAATTTTGTTGTTTCAGTTATCAATACAGGGTGATGTTGAGGGATGTATCACCTGAAGCCCTCGTCCAAAGGAGATCCTCTGTGTCCTTTAGGATTTCATCCCCAAGTCAGGTGGCCAACCAGATGCAAACGTTGCTTCAGGTAACGCAACATTAAACAATATCTAATCGATATAATCTCCATTTATCAAAGCCAATTATTGTGTTGTCAATAAAGCCTGCCATTCAGGTTCAGGTAGCAGTATACCGGACTAAACCTTTACAAGTAATATGTGAAGGTGATCAAATTATGCAAAACTATTAAAACACAGTTAAAATAGCACACAAGCTTCGGATCACTTATACACGGGTTACCTGTATAGGTGTAACTGTCACCATTAAATATCAAAAGAAATGAAATAATGAGGTAATAAAGAAAGTATCTGCACTTTTAGGTTTCTATACGAAGTACAAAAAGAAACCTTATACAATGGCTCTGTCTGTCTGTCCGTTAGCAGTTAGCATATTTAAATTCATAAACTACTAGCTTAAGAACATGAAATTCGGCACACAGGTGCATTTCGGCATTTGCGACAATACTGCAGACTTTTTAGAGTTTTCCAAGGATCTTTTAGAACAGGGATAGAGCACTAAGCATTCCCCCCTGGGTTAAGAAGTGTCGCCAAGAACTTGGAAAAATATACATCAAACTACCAATGTGCGTGCGCATTAGTAGGACGAATTTCTTCCCGACTGTTATCCATTGTTTATTTTTGAATGAAAGGTTATGTTACAATCTAACATATTTTAATCATGCTTTTAATTAAATATTTTATTGTTTTAAGGTTTTTTTTTTTAAATTTAAAATTACAGTTTTAATTTAATATATTAATAAAAATTAGCTATTAAAATAGTTTTTAATAACCGAATAATTATCAATTAATTGGGAAACGGGTTATTTCTATTGCAGAATTAGATTTTTACAAATTTTAACAACTTACCTTTGTTTTGCCAACACAGTATCAGTATAGAAGATTGGCTAAATATAGTCCAAAATCACTAAAAAAAACTCAAGAGAAAACAAACTGCAAAACAAGGAGAAATATGAAACGCGAGGGAAGAGAAAAGCATAACCTGGTCGAATTTTTCCCATTTTTCTTGATCTAAAGTTATTATAACCATACGGGAAGGTAATCTATCCTACTAGTTTTTGGCGACACTTTTTTCGCCTAGTGCTCAATCCGTATTTTATAATATCCTTGAAGTTTTCTCACACAGTTGATACACATGGGTTCGAGATACAAAAAATGACAGTAATGGAGACCCTTCATGATGCATATGGTTGAAAAGCTCTTTAAGAGAAAAATAATGGTTTTGATGTACATTTTTGTCTTATTTATATTTAAGAGGGAGATAAATTGAAAATTTATATCTATATCTAGGTATACAAAAGTTAACGCATGTGTTTGTCGATATTCTCTATACAAATCTACAATTTTTGTCCGATCTCGATGCACACTTAACCTTCAAAGCAAGGAGAATATCACTGTATACATGAATTTTTGAAATTTAAATTTTTATACACAGGGGCTACGGGGTACAAATGTCAAAGTAATGAATGCCCTTTATGATACATATCATTGAAACGCTCTTTAAGAGTACAGTAATTGTTGTTACGTAAAGTTTTTAAATATATTTATTTAGGAGGGGGGGGGGGGATGGTAAATTTGGGATATTTCCAAATTATCTTATCGAAGAGGAGGGGTTTAGAAATAAGTGGTAGGGAAAGAATCTAAGATATTCTCTCAAAGTAAAATCATTTTATTTTTTTATTTAAGTTTCTTGCTGCCATAGTTTATAAACTTATCAAATTAAAATAACACTCCGTAGCGAAGCACGAGCATCCAGCTAGTTTCTTATAAAATAGCACAAAGTGCAGTAAGTAGTCTTATAAATTATAGAAAGTATAAAAAAAAAAATATTATCTCCAGTTGGGAGAAAATACACAGTTTTTTTTATTTTTTTATTTTTTTATTCGGTACTCGAACCACGTGCCTCTTTATTTCCAGTTCAGCGCTCTTACCAACTAAGCTACACTGAAGAATAATTTCCTCTGTCAATTACGATACCTATAGTCCCGAATTAAGTTTTCAATTTTCCACAAGTCTAGGAGTCAACATTTTCGACAGTAGAACTAGACCGAGAAATACCGCTTATACCTAATTATAAAGTACCCAATGAGTACCTGTACCTTGTACAATCAATTAGAAATTTATTTTTAAGTTTTTGGAAGTATTCATACTACGGAAAGTTTAAATTTTAATTGAAATAAACTCTATATAACTATATAACGGGACTCGAACCACGGGCCTCTATATTTCCAGTTTAGCGCTCTTACCAAACTAACACTTATAGCATGTAAATTGTACTTGTGTTATACCATAAAGAAAAAAAAAATAAAAAAAAATAAAAAGAAAAAAAAAAAAAAAAATAGATATATGTGCTAATTAGTAAAATATTACGGGTTATATTGGGGATGGAAATTCATTTGCACAAAATTACCCAGGGAATCGATAGAGGATCAAATTTTAAGAAAAAAAATGCAGTGTAAAGTTTTTTTGTTTAAAGATCGTGAATAACTCAAAAAATATTAATGTAACAACTTTATACTGCATTTTTTACTTTCTCATATAAAGAGAAAGTATTGTGATGGCGCGAAAATTCGATTTTGAGATTTTGATGGATTTACACGTTTTGAGGTCCCCTGAGTCAAAAAAAGTGGTTTTTAAAAAATGTCTGTCCGTCGTCTGTCGTCTGTCGTCTGTCTGTGCAGACGCCTAGAGCCTAAACTACTGGGCCGATTTTGACGAAATTTGGCATACACGTTCAGAAAAATCATCCCCCGAGGCGAAATCGAGAAATGAATTTAAGCTCC
>KZ651212.1:914827-924929 GCA_001010745.2 Gerris buenoi
CGTTAGAATAGAGTTAATTATTATTGCAATTACTGTTGTCGATAGCATTATAACGTTATAATAGAGTTAATTATTATTGCAATTACTGTTGTCGATATCATTATAACGTTATAATAGAGTTAACTATTATTGCAATTACTGTTGTCGATATCATTATAACGTTATAATAGAGTTAATTATTATTGAAATTACTGTCGATATCATTATAACGTTATAATAGAGTTAATTATTATGGCAATTACTGTTGTCGATATCATATTATAAGGTATTCCATATCGTTTAATATTAATTGTTTACATGTGATTCGTGATGGCAATTTCTGTTGTCGATATCATATAAGTTGTTCCTTGAGATGTTGTTGTCAGCTAACAATTGTGTAACATAGCGGTGAGTCTCGGCGTCTAATTTATTAAATCCTTGGACGCGTTTAGCATAGTACACCCAGACAGAGACTCTATTATCTGTAACAGAGAGTCATTTGCTATTTAAAAAAAAAAAAAAAAATTGTGGCTAAATTAAAGTAAATTTTATTATATCTTTAATTGTACAAAATAAATCGAATTAAGTACGCTTTTATTTATTTATTCGTTTAGATTCAGGGGTTCCCAACGGGGTCCAGGTGGACCCCTTGGGGGTCTATGGTAATTTAAAAGGGGTCTGTGGTCTATAGTCTATAATAGCATTCCAGGGGTGTATTGGGGGTCGTTGATACATTTAAAAGGTTTGAATATTGATTATTTCAAGAATGTAAAAGAAAAATTTGCTTATTGTTCTAAAGCAGAAATCGAATCATTTCTTGAGCCATCAACTTCTGTAAATAATGCTTGTGGATTAGAAGCCTCTTACAATTTCTTTGTTAATTGTAAAAGCCGGATATCCATATACCATTTGTGAAAAAATAATATCGCCCAAAAGAGGTAATGAAAATGAACCCTGAACCAGTTTTAAAAAGTATTCCGCACAGTAATTACAACATGCAACATTGATGATATGTCAGATGATACTAAAAAGTATTCCGCACAGTAACTACAACATGCAACATTGATGTTATGTCAGATGATACTAAAAAGTATTCCGCACAGTAATTACAACATACAACATTGATGATATGTCAGATGATACTAAAAAGTATTCCGCACAGTAACTACAACATGCAACATTGATGTTATGTCAGATGATACTAAAAAGTATTCCGCACAGTAATTACAACATACAACATTGATGAGATGTCAGATGATACTAAAAAGTATTCCGCACAGTAATTACAACATACAACATTGATGATATGTCAGATGATACTAAAAAGTATTCCGCACAGTAATTACAACATGCAACATTGATGTTATGTCAGATGATACTAAAAAGTATTCCGCACAGTAATTACAACATACAACATTGATGAGATGTCAGATGATACTAAAAAGTATTCCNTATTAGCTCTCGAGGCTTGCCGAGAGAGATAATCCCGAGAGTAGAAATACTTCGATCCATGTTGCGTATTAAATTTTATCTACGACTAGTGCACCATGGGTAATAGCTATTAAGTTTGTAAATATAAAAGTTTTACCTACAAATTCACGCAATTTAAACACCTTAAACTGATATTTAGTTACTTGATTTATTAAAATAACAATTCTTATACTAAATATATAAGTTTTTAATTCAATTACGTCTAGTTTGTTTTTAATTTAAAGACTTTGTATGATAACCTAAAGTAACCTTCCCGAAAAAAAGTAAACAAAACAGCTAAAAAAACAACATAATCCTTAAAATTTACCTAAAATATACCTTTTAAGTTGGTATGACTGTTTTTTTACTTCCAAGGGAGGGAAGTAACACTTCCCTACCTGTTATTAGCAATGTAAAGTCTACTTACAGTGCAAGTCGTAGATAAAATAATTAGATATGTTGTGATAGCTATGGTAACTATGCAATGGTAGGTAATTTCAGGCCAAGTATTTCGTTAAAAAAAAATATCTCAATATATCATACAACGACCACATTAATAAAAATCGGACTATGAATTGTCCAAAAACTATTGTCTGAAAGCAAGTTTATAACTGTTATCTAAAATACATATATAAACCACTTTTCCTATTTTTTGTCCAAGTTTTGGCACACATTAAGTCTAATTATTAGTAATCTGCTAATGTTGTATGCTGTATATTAATGGCAAAATACACGGGGGTCGATAAATAAAATCATTTTTTAAAAGGGGTCGATGAAGGAAAATGGTTGGGAACCCCTGGTTTAGATTATACGATTAAAGCCCCGTTCTCCGCCTCATATAGAGCTATCAAAAAGTTTTATAGCCTATATAACCCGCAGAATTTAGCTTAACATTTTACCCAATAACTAACAAAATCTGGTCAGCCGTTAGGACGTGATTGACGCACAGAAAAACAGACATATAATTTGCACAACTTAAATTCGTTATCAGGATTACTCATTTAGTGGAAATTGGAAATACAAAATGTACGCCCAATCGGATAAATGCACAGACACCGCTCCAATCTTATATACATTTAAGATTTACAAAATCAACGCCAAAAGGGATAGTCACTGTTTTAGGTTTATCTACTTTTCGTACCATTCAAGCCAAATAAACAATGTTAAAACTAAATATTCATTTTTAAGTTTTTGGTTGTATTCATATACTACGGAAAGTTAAATTTTAATTTAAATCAAATTATAATTACTATTAACAATGGGAGATAGACAGAGAAAAATAGACTCCAGCGCCGGGACTCGAACCACGTGCCTCTATATTTCCAGTTTAGCGCTCTAACCAAACTAACACTTATAGCATGTAAATTGTAGTTTTGTTATACAATAAAGATTAAAAAAAATTAGATATAATGTGCTAATTAGTAAAATATTACAGGATAGATAAATTATTACCTTGAGGGTTACAAGCGTAGAGAACAACAGTTTTGCCCTGGATTGCACCAATTGCTACCGAGTCGAAGTATAGTCCACCACCTGAAAAAACATAAGTGCTAGCTGAGTAATATTCCAATATTATTGAAAAAATAATTAATTTAAAAAATCCATTTTTTAAAACTGGTCTTACGTACGATTTTTTTTTTTTTTTTTTCCCGGTATTCTTCACCTTAGTTGTTTCTATGTGCAAAATTTGGGGAAGATTGAATGACGGGAAGTGGTTCAAAATTGGGGTAATAGGTGTGCGATGAAACTTAAAAAGCAAAGAAATATGACGCCATTTTGTTTTTTTATTATTATTATTTTGGTTTCTGTATTCTTCACTTTAGTTGTTTCTATGTGCAAAATTTGGAGAAGATTGAATGACGGAAAGTGGTTCAAAATTGGGGTAATAGGTGTGCGATGAAACTTACAAAGCAAAGTAATATAAGACCAGTAAAAACATAAGTGCTAGCTGAGTTATATTCCAATATTACTGAAAAAACTTAAGTGCTAGATGAGTTGTATTCCAATATTATTGAAAAAAATATCTTCAACCCAGTTTGCTGAGTCAGCAAAAATTTTAAAAAATCGTAGTAAATCAATAATGGTTCTGATCGAGTTCAAATTTGGCAAGAATGTACCTCTCTGCATGACAAACAAGTCCACTAAATTTCATTTCGATATTGGCCGCCATTTTGAATTTATCCATTTTTAAATTTTTAATCTTTGACGGTTAATAATACCGACAGTATATATAGGATTTTGACATATAGCATATCGTTGGAACTGGGAAAAATTAAGGAACGAGTATAAAAAAACCCGATGAAATTCCATTAATTAGTTTACAAGTTATAAGCGAATGTAATTATTTATTAGTGCGATAATTTTGATGACGTCAAAGTTTGTTTACATCTGTCAAAATACCGCCAAACTTCAAATAATTTAATAATAATATACAGTCTATAAGATAAGAGTTGGCACAATCAACAGGTGGGAAAATTTTGAGGGAAACGATTTTATTGGTCCCCCATGTTGAATGCAACTTCAGAAAAAATGCTCTACTGTACCCCTGTTCCACCAAAAAAATATAACATGACAACACCGATTTTCCCTTTTTATAACCCCAAAACTACCTCCACATTTGTTGTTTCCCGCCTTCGATTGTGCCAACTCTAATCTTATAGACTGTAAGTATTAAAAATAGGTTTTTTTATTAGTTCAGAACGGTCACCCGTCCAAGTACTGACCACGTCAAATGCTGCTTCCTCCTGCTACGAAGCAGCAGGAGAGGCCACTTTAGTGTCCTCTGAAGTGAGGAAAAGTTCCGAGGTATCCCGTACCCGATTTTTATTTTTGTAATCTACTCTTTGATATCCCACTTAAAATTTAAAAGAAATATTTTTTCCTTGTGACAGGAATAAGCTGCCATTTTGGATTCCCAGTTAATCAGATCAAATTGCTGTTCTTATTTTATTATGGCCCTGCAGACCACACATTTTGCATATTTTTAGAAACGGCAAAAAATACAGTTTTAGGGAAGGGGGGCACACATAAAATATTGATGTTTTTTGACAGAATGGAGTTAAAAATTAAACACTTTCTACAAGTAATAAAAAATATATTTTTTGAATCTACACTGCAATACCTTTCATTTATAATAACTTGCCATTTTGGATTTGAACAGCTGATAATTTTGAGTTCGCTATATTTTTCCTTTGTGCCCGTAAAAACGATCTTTAACACTGGAAAGTTTCATTTTTTTTATTTCTTTTGATTCATCAGTTATTGGAACCGAACAGATTGACAGACAGAGAGAGAGATACTGAAACGAAACTATAACTTTTTTTTTTTTTTTTTATCAACGAACAATAAAAATAATGCAGATTGTAATTTCTGTTGGGATAATTGTGGAATTTGTAACGTAAAAAAAAACAAAAAAACCATAGCAATGTTGTGAGCGAATCGTCTATCAACACATTGGCACTGAGCCAAATTTATCGACTTTCACTGCTGTGTTGGTAATATAGAAAAAACACACTTATTGAAACTAGATCAAATAAAATGACATTGAAGTTTACCTCCGGTAACATGGAATGAGCCTGGAGGGGAGGTGTTTTCAAAATTATCAAGAATCTTGTGAAGGGTTCCATTACTGAAAAAACAACAAAAATTAATAATCCAGAATTTTCGGAGTCCATAACTATTATGACAAAGGGATGATAAGTCCAATGTATACTTTGGGACAAAGGAATATCACACATTAGTTTTTTAAAGGGAGTAACAGAACACATTCCTTACACCTTCTTTAGATTGTTACTCCCCTCTGTTGTTTTTATAAAGGGAGTACCTATCTAAAGAAGTGCCCTTGATCGGCGGTTCTAATTTGTTTTCAAAGGGAAGAATTTGATTGTTATAATAGTTAGTCGTTGAAATGAATTTATACTGACTTGTCTTGGTAAGTCATGAGGTAAGGGAAATTTCGAGGACTTGCGTCGACAACCTCTGCTGTACCACAGTGATCTTCTATATCTGGATAAGTGAACCCTTTCTCAGTGGATATCAGATAAAACTTGCCTTCAAGCTTTAAACACAAACAAATACAAAGCAAAGTAATATAAGACCAGTAAAAACATAAGTGCTAGCTGAGTTATATTCCAATATTACTGAAAAAACTTAAGTGCTAGATGAGTTGTATTCCAATATTATTGAAAAAAATATCTTCAACCCAGTTTGCTGAGTCAGCAAAAATTTTAAAAAATCGTAGTAAATCAATAATGGTTCTGATCGAGTTCAAATTTGGCAAGAATGTACCTCTCTGCATGACAAACAAGTCCACTAAATTTCATTTCGATATTGGCCGCCATTTTGAATTTATCCATTTTTAAATTTTTAATCTTTGACGGTTAATAATACCGACAGTATATATAGGATTTTGACATATAGCATATCGTTGGAACTGGGAAAAATTAAGGAACGAGTATAAAAAAACCCGATGAAATTCCATTAATTAGTTTACAAGTTATAAGCGAATGTAATTATTTATTAGTGCGATAATTTTGATGACGTCAAAGTTTGTTTACATCTGTCAAAATACCGCCAAACTTCAAATAATTTAATAATAATATACAGTCTATAAGATAAGAGTTGGCACAATCAACAGGTGGGAAAATTTTGAGGGAAACGATTTTATTGGTCCCCCATGTTGAATGCAACTTCAGAAAAAATGCTCTACTGTACCCCTGTTCCACCAAAAAAATATAACATGACAACACCGATTTTCCCTTTTTATAACCCCAAAACTACCTCCACATTTGTTGTTTCCCGCCTTCGATTGTGCCAACTCTAATCTTATAGACTGTAAGTATTAAAAATAGGTTTTTTTATTAGTTCAGAACGGTCACCCGTCCAAGTACTGACCACGTCAAATGCTGCTTCCTCCTGCTACGAAGCAGCAGGAGAGGCCACTTTAGTGTCCTCTGAAGTGAGGAAAAGTTCCGAGGTATCCCGTACCCGATTTTTATTTTTGTAATCTACTCTTTGATATCCCACTTAAAATTTAAAAGAAATATTTTTTCCTTGTGACAGGAATAAGCTGCCATTTTGGATTCCCAGTTAATCAGATCAAATTGCTGTTCTTATTTTATTATGGCCCTGCAGACCACACATTTTGCATATTTTTAGAAACGGCAAAAAATACAGTTTTAGGGAAGGGGGGCACACATAAAATATTGATGTTTTTTGACAGAATGGAGTTAAAAATTAAACACTTTCTACAAGTAATAAAAAATATATTTTTTGAATCTACACTGCAATACCTTTCATTTATAATAACTTGCCATTTTGGATTTGAACAGCTGATAATTTTGAGTTCGCTATATTTTTCCTTTGTGCCCGTAAAAACGATCTTTAACACTGGAAAGTTTCATTTTTTTTATTTCTTTTGATTCATCAGTTATTGGAACCGAACAGATTGACAGACAGAGAGAGAGATACTGAAACGAAACTATAACTTTTTTTTTTTTTTTTTTTCAACGAACAATAAAAANTTTAATTTTATAGAACAACGGAATTACTGACAAACGCTTAAATTACTAAACTCATCACAACTTTCACCAATAATAATGACAATAATTATAATTATAATAATAATAATAATTATAATAACAAACAAATTATAATAATCAACATTAGTAATAAAGTCGTAGGAAACATTTTGAAAAATCATGATACTTGGTATAACCCAGAAAAACTAGAAGAAAATAAAGTAAAATATATTATCAGTGAAACCGTAACACCGCATGTCTCAATTAGGATAGCAAAGAAACCAGAGAGATGTGCGGTGTTAACATGATATGTAAAGCCTCGTCCAGACTGCCTAACCGAACAGAGGAAACGAGCCGAACATTGGTCTCTGCGCATGCCCAGAGTGAGATGCGCAGGCGCACTTTAGACTGAGCATGCGTAGACACCCATGCTCGGCTCGTTTTCTGTGTTCGGTTCGGCAGTCTGGACGAGGCTTTAACATGAGTTGTGGTGTTCAGGTTCGTTTTAACATGTGAGGTGTTGACAGTTTTGCCATTACAGCGCTGCTGGTGAATAATGTTACAACTTGACCTTCATTATCGTAAAGAGCGGGAAATCTGTCGACGTGCATAACTCAAAATGACCAAAACTTTAGATATGCGATGTTACGGATTCACTGACGATATTAATATTAGACTTAAATTTAATATATTTTTTTACTATCAGAAAAAAATGCTTACATATTTAGGGCTGTAGTTGGCCATTGGCTTTTTAAGTTGACATTGGGCTGATATGTATTCAGTCACACCCGCCAGCACCAAAGTAACGATTAAAACCTAGATATACAGAATCAAGCACAAAATTATAATTGAACAAGCTGTACCACAAGGTGCGCTTCACGTAAGTACGTGAGACAATAATCGCCGGTTTCTGTACAATTAAGTTAAAGTTATTAAGAGTAAAATTTGATTAGTTGCATATTCTTTTTATATACTTCAAGACTTTTAAACTGATGTATAACATGTCATGGTGACAAAAAACTTTTCTTTTTAGTCGCCCACCATATTGGCCGCCATCTTGAAAATATTAAGTGTGAAATTTTAATAGTTGTATATTCTTTTTCTAAACTTAAATACCTTTAAATTGATGTATAGGTAAAAGGTCATGGTGACTAAAACTGTTTCTTAGTCGTCCGCCTTATTGGTCGCCATCTTAGAAATATTAAGTGTGAATGCTCCAAAATGTGTATAGTTAGCACAAATGCCAAGATGCTCTTGTGTGCCGATTTCCATGTCCCTAGCTATGGTAGTTTATGAATTGAAACATGACAACGGACAGAAGCCAACTGACAGCCAAACAGACAGACGAAGCCGTTATATATGGTTTCTTTTCGTACTTGGTACAGAAACCTAAATCACGGTTATATTCCTATAACCTATTTCGCGGTTTATATACGCTAGTTAGCATTCCAGAGGAACCTAAGATTTTGCTGTCGTGTGTTACACCCCCTTTCCCCAGTGTCTCATCGCATCCCAGTTAAAATTTAAATTTTATTTTATTACATACATATATGTATGCTCCATCATAATGAGAAGCCCTTTCCTCGTGGGCGTCCGTCTTCCTTTTTCATTATGGGGGCTGGCTTTTCCTCAGCGGGGGCTTTGATATTTTAGAAACGACTCGACTTTAATTTTTGTCGGTATTAGGCATTCATACTCTATACTTTTTGTCCTAGTACAAATAATAGTATTTTAGAATTTTGTCCGTAAGCAAGTTATTTATAAATTAAAACAAATGAGTAAGTATAATAAAAAGTCCAATCATGCACCATGACTTAATGAGCGAATTTTCAAATAAATCTGCGTTTTATTGGCTTATAGAAAAATTTTGGTTTAGAATTTGGATGGGTGAAAAAAAAATGTTTGGGTGCACACAGGTACGGGGTAACAAAGTCAAAATAGTATTTACCCTTCAAGATGCACATCGTTGGAAAGCTCTTTAAGATTAAAGTAATTGTTGTTATGTACACTTTTATCATATTTTCATATATTATAAAAGGGGGGTAAAATGGAAAAAACACGATTTTATGCTGTTTTTGACCCTAAATTGTCAAAATGTGACCCCTAAATGAACTCTTAAAATTCTGGCCAACGAACTCATCCTTTCTTTTGATATTATTGACATTTTAAAATTTGTTTGAAATTTTTAAGTGCATTCTAAGGGGAGATATCGTCTGGAGTGACATATATATAACATAGATGTAATAATATGTATACAGGGAGTTTCGCATAAGTACCTGCAGAGAAAAACCTATGAATCTATATCCCCTATCTATCCCGTCCAGGAGCTGACCCTAGCTGACTTTGCTGCAAAGGTCCAATTTTGCGGTTGGATATAACGAAGAACTGTGTCACATTTCATTTTGTGGACTGATGAGTCCACTTTTACAAAAGCTGGGTGCAGGTAATTTCCACAAACACTCATTCATGGTCTATTGCAAATCCGCATGTACCGAGGTCGCACCATTTTCAGCACCAGTTCTCTGTAAATGTGTGAGCTATTTTTGGTCACCGAATAGTTAGACCTTATTTTCTTCAGGGACGCCTTGCTGGTGAATTTTCTTTTTAAACTTTTTAGAAAATGAATTTATTGGATTAATTGAGGACTTACCACTTGATTTAAGAATCAGGATGTACCTGCAGTTGGATGGGTGTCCGGCCCACTTTGCAAGAAATGTTAGGCACTGACTAAATGTTAATTATCCGAGACATTGGATAGGGCGAGGTGGACCAGTCCACTGGCCTCCCCGCTCCCCAGACCTTACACCAGTAGACTTTTACCTGTGGGGCCTAGTGAAAACTATTGTATGCAAAACAATTGTGTATACTAAAGAACAGCTAATAGATAGAATTATTGCTTGCATTAGAGAAAATGAAGCAGAAAGTTGAAGTGATAAGGAGTGAAACTCCAAGCATTCGAAAAAGGTGTTGACGTTGTTTATTGAAAATGGTGGTTATTTCAAAAACGTAATAGTCTAAGATCCGGTATAAGGAACATATACCCTCATCTGTTATTTAATTGGAATAAAGTATATATGGTAGAGAATGTGTGGAATGATACATCGCAAATAGGTTGCCTAGCGAAATCGCGTACC
>KZ651212.1:929967-940517 GCA_001010745.2 Gerris buenoi
TGTATATATGTATATATGTATATATGTATATATGTATATATGTATATATGTATATATGTATATATGTATATATGTATACATGTATATAATATGTATATATGTATATATGTATATATGTGTCACTCCAGACGATATCTCCTGTTAGGATGCACTTAAAAATTTCGAACAAATTTTAAAATGTCAATAACATCAAAAGAAAGGATATACGCGCTTACATCCAATATAAGAGCACTTTCTGAAGTATTAACTTCCTAACGTTAGCAGATCGGTCTGCGCTCACCTCCTCTCCTTCTTTTCTTACTCTGCCATTATGTTCCCTTTAGGATTTTTTTTTTATAAAATCTCTATTGGCATTTATCAATATAATTTAGAAATTATTATACTACGTATACAATTGTAGATTTAAGTAGTGGTTAAGTTAGTAAAGGTTTAGGCACGGTAAAGTGTGATTTATTAACGCCTTTTTTTAAAAAAAAAAAAATATTGTCTTAATATCTAAAAATAAATCAAAATATTTTTTTTACCGTGATTAAAGAGTAATTTCTCTAACAGTTCTTCCTAAAGAATTTTCCACAAAACATAAAATAATGGGCGAATTTTCTTCTGCAATTTTGGTCAAATAATTTTTTTTTAAAAGAAATGAAATTAGAATTTTAAAATCTATTTAGAAGCCCCGTTCTCCACCCCAAATAAAGTAGCCTATGTCACCCGTAAAATTGAGCTTAACATTGTACCCAAGAACCTCCAAAATCTAATCAGCCATTTGGACGTGATTGATGCACAGACAAACAGATATAAAATTTTCTGAACTTAAATTTAGATAGATATACATAGATATAGATATGTGGGCAACACTGGTTGCCACACATTTTAAAAAATATTTCTTTTATTTTTATATTTTTTTATGTCACTTCAGACTGTCATTCTCTGTATTTTTTTTTGAAAACATTNCTTTGCAAGAAATGTTAGGCACTGACTAAATGTTAATTATCCGAGACATTGGATAGGGCGAGGTGGACCAGTCCACTGGCCTCCCCGCTCCCCAGACCTTACACCAGTAGACTTTTACCTGTGGGGCCTAGTGAAAACTATTGTATACAAAACAATTGTGTATACTATAGAACAGCAAATAGATAGAATTATTGCTGCATTAGAGAAAATTAAGCAGAAAGTTGAAGTGATAAGGAGTGAAACTCCAAGCATTCGAAAAAGGTGTTGACGTTGTTTAATGAAAATGGTGGTTATTTCAAAAACGTAAATACATATTAATATTTTGATGAATACGTTGATTTCCTAAAAGTTTTTTTTTTTACTATTTCTCTATGAACACTTGTGTAAACTATAGACAATGCTATATAAAATTAAAGCATATAAAATTGCGCAGTTTTTTAAGCATTTTAAACATTACGTTATTATGCCTTTAGACGTTATATCTTTTACGTTATTTTTTTTTAGGCTTCAAAATTTTTGTAATGTGAATTTTTGAAAAATTTTTCCATGGAAATCCGTTTTAGGCCATTCTGAATCGATTCCTAAATTTTAACACTTTTTTATGTATATATGTATGTATATATGGTTATATCATTAACATAATATTATCCCGAATGCAAAAGTAAATATTGCTTTTATATTTGAGATAAGATNTCATTCTCTGTATTTTTTTTTGAAAACATTGTTCTTTTTTATTAATTATAAAGTTTACTTTCATCCACGGCAAATCGTTTATTTATTCGTTAATACAAGTAGTACGCCGCTACAGATATAACATGTCATACATAGATATAGATATATTTTTTTATAATCTCAAGAAGGCAGTACCTTCACCTTGTTTTGAAGGAAAAGGGTGAAAATATTCATCAAATTGGGATAAAACTGTAGATTTTTAAAAAAAGACACTCATAGACACTCTTCTTTTTATATAAGATATAGCTATACATATTTTTCCATTTTACTCCCCTCCTAAATGAAAAAATGACAAAACTGTACATAACAACACTTATTTTTAAAAAGCTCTTTACCGATATGCATCAATCATAAAAGGTATTCATTACTTTGACATTTATACCCCGTACTCCTGTGTACCAAAATAAAAATTTCGCAGAATCCTTTCTTAGTGGGTGCCTATGAACAGAGTGTATCCTAAAAATTTCAAGTCTCTCGGTTAAGCAGATTTTGCTGTGCGTTGATTCTGTCAGTCAGTCAATCAGGACTTTGCCACTTATATTATAGATTATAGATAACTCTTAAGATAATATATTTACCTTAGACTGCATGTTGTAATTGTGAATTGAAACGATGTCTTGGATGAAATGATTATAATGGCTAGCTGCTAGACTTATATACGATATGTATACTATACTTCGTTAGACTGATAACTAATATCTAATTATTATTAGATTATCATTTATTGAATTGAATATAGTTCATGCATTCTTTTCCTTATAATAATAATTTTCTACTTCACATCGCTTCAAGCCAAAGCGTTGGTGACGTTTGAGGTCTAAATTCCCTTGATAAATACTTGATTCATTATCTATTGTGGAATACATTGACTTTATTTCAACAGGTAATGTTACTATTGTTAAAACCAATTTTTATTTGGATATTAATGGTCTTTTAATGCGTCTTTTTTGATACTCGTATATGTGTGATAATAAACTTTTACTTTGTTAATTAAATTGATAAACAAAAAATTAGACTGCCAATTGGTGTGTCACATAGCTTACCCGCATCCTATCCACATACTTTATTGATTTTATGCTTTTACAAGTCATTATTTATTGGTTTAATTGTTTCCCTTTTTTTTTTAATCTGTCAAAATTGTTTTGATTTTTTACATGAATTCACAGAAAATAGAGAATTTCACCGGGTTTTTTTAAGTTATAGATATGAAATTTAAAGTAGAAGAATGTATAGTTTTAAGATACCGCAAACCTCATACCTCTATCTATTAAAGAAGCTGAGCTATAAGTGTTCAAAAAAGTGCGGTTTTTTTGCCCACCCTGTAAATGTAATTATAATATTATAAGACATATTATGTAACTGAAATCATCTTTACATATAATTGCAAGAAAAAATGAACTTTTTATATACTACGTTCTTAAATTTTCTGCCATAAATTTGAAACCTGTCAAAATAAAGATTTGTAAATATTGGACATGTCAAAACCAATAAAATAACTTGCGGATTTTTTCCGAACTAACTTTCCATACAGCACAATTTGCTGAAAACGAATTAAATTTTGCTGAAAGGTGGCTAAAAGTATTAAAATAATGCATTGTCATCGTGTTCTAAGCTTTTCTAAAAGTTTTAAATGTCTAGCTACTCGGGGGGTTAGATAAAAATCGATTGCAAGATTTGTACCAGACAAACAAACAAGAGAGCAAGCTAATAAAAACGTAGTAAAAAATTTTTTTACAGCATTGACTTTTCGATCGTCTGCCGGAGAAGCCATAGATGGTTACTAATAGTGTTCACACCAGGGAAAGGTTATACTGACCAGGCCACGAGATTGTAGAGAAATAATAAAAAAAGAACAAAAAAAAAAAATGAAAATATTTAGTGGACTTTAGGTTGTGTATTTAGGATATACAATATACAGTGTGTCCCCGGATTGATGCACGAATAAAGGCGAAAAAGACTAAAATTTGTTTATTTGAAATTTCATCTTCTGTGGTTCAGCCCAAATTTAATGGAGATTAATTTATGCTATAATTTTAGTTTCGAAAAATCAAGTGTGTTTTGGAAATTTACAAAAAGGTTATTTTTCTCACTAGTAAACTGCTTTTTCTCTGGGAGATACGATAAAATATTATTAAAAAAAAGTTGTTCAAAAAGAAAAACTGAGTAATAATATAAAAATTTAAAAGCCTCGGACCCTCGGCCTACTTTTTGAAGTTTTGTATTTTTCCCATTCCATATTTTGTCTATTGTGGTGTTAAAAATAGTTAAAACTAATTATTTCAGTAGTGAATTTTTGTGCCATAAAATAGATTAAAAATTTCGAAACTACCACTGTGAATATTGTTACGTTATCATGAAATAAAATTTTATCGTGAATTATTAGTGTTTTGTTTTTGTTTCCGAGTTAACCGAAGGTCACGGAAGCATTGAGTTTGTATTGTTCTTATCTATATATATAAAATCCAAATACCACTCACTGACTGACACATCACGATATCTCTGAAACCACTGGACCTACGACCATGAAATTTTGTAGGTGTGTTCCTCTTAGCTCCTAGGTGCTCGCTAAGAAATATTTTAAAAATCCGCCATCTTGATTCAAGATGGCGGCTGTCGCTGCCGGGATCGCAGCTTTGATACCGGCAGGCGTGAAAATTTAAAAACTACAAAGAAAAACCAACGCTTTTGTAACTGATAAGTGATACTTTACTCATCGTAACTTAACTTAACATACATTGGCTTTCTCTCAAAATACTTTTCACATGTCACATAGAAACAATACAAAAAAAAAAACAAATCAAAATGACACTTGACATTTTAGTAACAAAAATAAAGAACAAAAAAAATAACTAAAAATAAACTTCGCTGTTCCCACAGCGACACTCCCCGCCTTGATGACAACGTATCATCAACTTTCGGCTTCTATTAACAAGACTAGACTTGTAGGAGGTCGCTCGCGAATGGTGCCCCCTGGTAATAAAATTTTTACTTTACGAACTAACCCATCGTCGCTGAGTACTGTTTCCGAAATTCTAGCTAGGGGCCAGGTGTTACGTGGCAAACTATCGTCTCTGCATAACACTATATCCCCTTTTTTCAGGTTTCTACACGTGGTTGTCCATTTTTGACGTGGTTGAAGAGACTGCAAGTATTCCTTTTGCCAGCGGGACCAAAATACTTCGGCTAGCGCTTGTACCTGCTTCCATCTCTTCTTCGCGTACGTAGGTTCTTCAAAAGTTCCCAAGGGAGCGAGGATGGGCTCCTTCATATTAAGTAGGTGATTAGGTGTTATGGGTGTGAGTTCGGGGTCGTTAATATTTTCTACCGTTAATGGTCGTCCATTGATAACAGCCTCGCATTCTATTAACAAGGTTCGCAGGCAATCTTCATTTAGAGTTCCTGCTTGGTTTACCAACAAGTGGTCTAAAATCCGTCTAACTGATCCAATCTGTCGTTCTACAGCACCCTGCTTGTGACTGGCTTTTGGAGTACCGATGGTAAACTCAAAATCACATTTTTGATTCGCTAAGAAACGCTGAACTTTCGACGAATCTACTTCTGCAGCGGCCCGTCTAAGCTCCTCTTTACCTCCAATAAAATTTGTCCCCGCATCCGTTCTTAATAGTTTTATAGGCCCTCTCCTGCAAAGAAAACGTCTCAAGCCATTTATAAATGAGTTGGTGTCTAGGGTGTCGAGGATGTCTAGCTGAACTGCACGGCACCCGAGGCAAGTAAAAACAATTCCATATCTTTTAATTTGGGTCCGACCCTGCTTTACATAGAATGGCCCAAATACATCTGCTGAAGTGTAGGTGAACGGAGGGGCGGGGGTTAACCTTTCTGTAGGTAAGTCCGCCATTAGTTGGGATACAAACGGTCCTCTTAGTTTNCTGGACTGTACTTAGAAAGATCCGGCACCCAAGAGAGCTTCCCACTAGGTTCATTCACCACAGTGTTTCAAGCGGAAATCTACGCCATCCTAGAGGTAGCGAGGAAACCAGAGGTGATGGAGGCAACATATAAAAAGGTAGCCATATGCTCAGACAGTCAGGCAGCACTCCACGCACTTGGCGCCCCAAGTGTGGAGTCAGCACTGGTTAAAGAGTGCCAGGAGACACTAGAGCTACTGGCAGAGAGAAAGGAGGTCACACTGCTTTGGGTCCCAGGGCATACAGGGATTCCTGGGAATGAGAAAGCAGATGAAGTGGCGAAGGTAGGAGCTTCCATGCCATTCTGCGGACCAGAACCTGCCGTTGATTGGTCAAGAGGACAGGTGAGGTCAGCCATCAAGGCGTGGATCTGGGAGGAAGCAAGGAGGGCATGGAGAGGAACGGATGGCTGTAGGCCATCCGTCATAAAAATAAGAGTGTCATAAAAATAAGAATAATAAAGGCCATAAAAATAAGAGTGTCGGAGGGTATGTCTTTTATACAAATCTACAGTTTCATCGCTATTTGATGAATATTTACACACTTTTCCTTCAAAGCAAGAGGGAGGTCACAGTGTACATGAATTTTCTAAATTTAAATTTTGGTACAAAGGGGTACCCCTTTGTACCATAGATACCCTTCGTGATGCATATCGTTGAAAAGCTCTTTAAGGGCACAGTAAATATTTTTATGTACACTTTTATCATATTTACATTTAAGAGGGGGGTAAATTTAAGATGATTTTCAAATTATCTTATCAAAGAGGAGGGGTATATGTGGGAAGGATAGAATCTAGATATTCTCGCATAGTAAAATAATGTAAATGTTTTTTTGATAATAGGTAGTTTATAAACTTATCAAATTAATATATCACTCCGTAGCGAAGCACGGGTATCCAGCTATTTCTTATGAAAATTACCTACGAATGTCTTACGAATAAAAGTAAACTAAAACTGAAACTGAATGTGATTCATAGGTGGTTCACTTAAGAGTAAGGCATTGGGACATAGATACCGATATATCGAAAAAATCGATGTATCGGACCAAAAAATATCGATATTTGATTTCGATATCGGCCTTCCAATATATCGACAACATCGATATTTTCCCCTCAAATTATCGGAATATCAGAACATCCGATATTCGGAACATCCTTAGCTATATTTCAACCCTCTCTTGGGCCATCCTCAAGCCTATGTAATGAAATCTCTGAACTTGTCCTACTCTTAAACATAGTCGATTTCTAAAATAAATATTTCTTTTTTCACAAAATGATTCAATATTTGGTAACTTGTTATCACATATTGCACAATTACTCTCCACTAATAACAACCATAAAAACCAATAACACTAATAACAATATCCAACTACGTAACTAACCATTAAAAGGGCTATATAAATCATTTTTTTATTATTTCCTAGATTTTATTTTATGGCAGTGAAGAATAAGAGTTATGTAGACTAAATTTTTTTTTACACTTGAACAATTAATCAAATTTGTAAGAACTTTTCCTAAAGCAATTTTCAATATCTTCAACTGTTAAAAATTAATGGTAAATAATGCAATATATCAAAATAGGTGGGGGTGGGGGAACAATGAGTAATTTGATTAAAGTGATTATGATGAAAATGAGGAGAATACTAGTCATATATATTTAATCTGGCATTTTCAATATGTATGGATTTACACCAATTCATCTCTAGTTTTAATAACTATGTATTTATTAATAAGTATATACTAGGCAACTAGGAATCGCGTGGCTCTATCATTGAAGCGAGCGTATTGCAATGAAATACTGAATATTGAAGTTAATTAATCATGATGTGATGAATGTCTTAGTTAAAGATAAGTGGAAGGGTGGGGGTACTTGATACAAAGCTTTACTTTCTAAACAAACCAATACACTACACGACCATAAGAATCTTAACCACATGCAGTAGCTTTTAAACAATTATTATAAATGTATAAATTCACTACGCAATAAACTTCTTGTATCAAGTTAAAAATGTATAATGCCTGTTTTGTTTTAGATTTGTTTAGATTTAATTGCACTTTAGAGGATGTATAAGAGTTTTATTAAAATCGTTACGTTAGAAGATATCGGTAAAAAGATTGGTTTCTCTATTTTAAACGTTAATTAATTCATAGCGGTGTTGGTTTTACTAAAAAAATGTCATTAGAAAGAAATGTTCGTCTCATCAAATATGTGATCATAGAATTTTTTCCCGTCATGAAATTCAAATTTTAAAAATTAAGCTCATGTTTACGCGTGCATTGCGCGCAAACTCTTGGACAAATCACGCTGTCCAACGAACTTAGCCTGAGTATTAGTAAATGCAGGGGTGCCCAAAGGGGGGATCCATGGCGCAAAGTGCGCCATTAAAAAAAAAATTGGGGGGGATTTTAAAAAATTTGGGGGGGAATTTTTAAATCTACATATAAATACCATTTATTCTATAGTTAAATTTTCGAAGTAAGTTTTAATTTACATTAATTTATGTATGTACGGTATGAAAAATTGATATTTATCTATTACTGTATTATAGTTTATAGTACTGTAAAAATGAACTACCTAAGATAATGTTTTTGTTGAGTATAATTTACTTGGAAGAAGCTTTTTTGTTGTTGATCAGCCTTTCTTCTCCCGCCACCTGGCCACGGTGTTTGTACCTTTTATACCACTATATTTATTTTTACCTTACAAAAAAAGNCCAAAAAATATCGATATTTGATTTCGATATCGGCCTTCCAATATATCGACAACATCGATATTTTCCCCTCAAATTATCGGAATATCAGAACATCCTTAGCTATAATTCAACCCTCTCTTGGATCATCCTCAAGCCTATGTAATGAAATCTCTGAACTTGTCCTACTCTTACACTATACGGAGACCACAGATTGACCAACCTATGTGAGGGAAGAAATAAAATCCCACAGGCCTGGTGACCTGAGGGAGAAGGGGAAATGCTTAATTTGTTTGTCAACAAAAAAAGGTTATTTTACTATACTTCAACAAATCGCGATCTTTTTACCTGATTTTGCCACTAGGATTTTCACTTCTTATTTACGATTATGTTTTGAAATTTAATGCAAGAGTAAATTTTCTTTATAGAATCAAGAAATTTAATGTCGCTGATGAAACTTTATGAAAAGTGTAGGCTTAAAACTACTTAGAAGAAGAATTAATTTACCTAACAGTTGAATTGTAATGAAAGGATGTTTAAGAACCTTTGTTAATTCAGTCGAAGTTTACATTTTAATATCAATATTTGAGTACAGTGTGAAAGTAGTACATAGTTATTTTTTTTCGGTGAATAAACAATAAACCCTATTATTGTTATATAACATGAAAAACGATAACGATTACTGAGTTTATTAATTCTGTCTCTGTCCGAGTCTTACGTCTTACTTTGTCAGAATAACTTAACAAATTGAAATGACGGGTAGTTACAAACAAAATTCAAAAACCAGTTAAATATTTAGTGCATTAGCATTATATTTAAATAACATAAAAAGTGAATAATAAAAGTGAATTCAAGCGGTGGAGTGGAGGTTATAAAGTCTCTTGGAACGGTTACCCTTTAGGTCGGTGCCCCTCCAGTAGAGACATTTTGATTTGCCTAGTTGGCCCGACCTTCTAAAATTCAAAATCCAGCGCTCTCATTGGCTCCTTCTCTATTTTCCCGCGCTGTCAAAAAACAATACTAATTGTAAAACTAGTGTAATTGGTGACCTTTAATTAACATATTTGTTCTCGACTACAGTAGATACTCACAACAATAGATCCATTTTCAAAGCCGAGGACAATGAAATCTTTGAAGACAGTGGTCTTCATTGAGGTCACACATGCGGTCTGGTGCAGAATCTCAGATGGTTCGTTGCCTTTTGAAAACGGCCCGATCCTTAAACAAAAATTAAAGATTATAATCTCGACTGAATTTCTACAATGTTAAGTTTCACAAGGAACTGGATAAAAAAGTCCAGTCACAATGAGCGAATTTTCAAAGAAATCTGCGTATTATTGGCTCATGATAATATAGAAAATTATGGTTTAGAATTTGGATGAGTGAAAAAAAAAAAAATGTCTAAGTACACACGGGTACAGGGTACAAAAGTCTAAATAGAATTTACCGTACAAGAAGCACATCGTTGGAAAGCTCTTTAAGAGTACAGTAATTGTTTTTATGTACACTTTTATCACAATTTCATATAAAAGGGGGATAAAATGGAAAAAAAAACACTTATGCTACTTTTGACCCTAAATTGTCAAAAATGTGACCCCTAAATGAACTCCAAAAATTCTGGCCAATGAACTCATCCTTCAATTTAAAATTTGTTTGAAAATTTTTAAGTGCATCCTAAGGAGAGATATCGTCTGGAGTGACACATATATACATACATACTATAAAAAAGTGTTAAAATTTAGTAATCAATTCAGAATGGCCTAAAATGGATTTTCATGAGAAATTTTTCAATAATTCGCATTAAAAAAAAAATGTTGAACCCACTGCAAGAGCTTAATTATTATCTTCGAAAATTCGCTAAAAATAAATGGAAAGAGAGTATAGAGGTTTAGAGAGGGTTGGGATACGTTCGGAACCGCTAACCAGGTAGATCGAGAAATAAACATTGTGTCCGAAAACCAAGCAAAACAACCAGACCACGCTCGTAAACCTTTTGGTTGATTTAGTGGTTGAACAGGGGAAAGGTTACACGATTGAGTCAACCGAATTTAAATTTTCAGTTAGTCTGGTTAGTAAAACAATAATATTACATTTATCGGAAAACCATACCACTAATAATATTACAAACATTCCACAGCGGGATTTCATTGTAATTTTAAAACGTTGGGTGTCTTGGTTTTTTGCTGTTCTTTATTTTTATTTTTTTTAGGGTTATGTTGGCAAAACTAAAAAAAAAAAAGAAAGCCTTAT
>KZ651212.1:940545-963453 GCA_001010745.2 Gerris buenoi
ATTGTGAAGGGTGGGGGTACTTGATACAAAGCTTTACTTTCTAAACAAACCAATACACTACACGACTATAAGAATCTTAACCACCTGCAGTAGCTTTTAAACAATTATTATAAATGGATTACTTCACTACGCAAAAAAACTCTTCTTGTATCAAGTTAAAAATGTAAAATGCCTGTTTTGTTTTAGATTTGTTTAGATTTAATTGCACTTTAGACGATGTATAAGAGTTTTATTAAAATCGTTACGTTAGAAGGTATCGGTAAAAATATTGTTTTCTCTATTTTAAACGTTAATTAATTCATAGCGGTGTTGGTTTTACTAAAAAAAATGTCATTAGAAAGAAATGTTCGTCTCATCAAATATGTGATCATAGAATTTTTTCCCGTCATGAAATTCAAATTTTAAAAATTATTAAGCTCACGTTTACGCGTGCATTGCACGCGAACTCTTGGACAAATCACGCTGTCCAACGAACTTAGCCTGAGTATTAGTAAATGTATATCTTATTTCAACTAAATCGATCTACTTTTACTCAAGTTATCGTCGAACACGTAACGTTACACTCAGACAGACAGACATACAAGATGCATATTTCGTTGAATTGAATGTAAGAAGTAAGAAGCTCGCTTCAATTATAGTTATTAGTTGCTATAGTCATAAATAATATGAAAGAAAAAATATACCTTTCTCGGCTTTCCAAGTCAAACTACAGGCGGTTTGCGTGTGCTCAAAAAGCGTCCACACCAAACGCGGACAAACAACGAACATCCTATGATGTACCGACTCTACCCGGAGCTACCGCGAACTCGTGAACAACAACAAGCATAATGCATTCGTTCGTGCGCGCGGTGCCGTCCACACCGGATGCGCATCGCTGCTTGGCAAACGTTTGCAAACACGATGCGCGTCCGATATGTACGTCTTTATAGTAACCATTTACTTTTCGCTGCTGATCAAAAGAGTAAAGAAAGATAGAAATACATTATTTTTTAAAAGTAATTTTTAATAATGTAATTTCAACTAAGTAATACATTAATACAGTAAGATATTGTCAGCAGTAAGCATCAGCATAACATTTCCTAACGTTCTAAAACAGTTGTTGTTACTTGGGCGCGGAATTTTTTTTTATTCATTAGTTGTACCTACATTTTGTTTTTTTCTTGGGGGGGGGTTATAGCTGGGTCTGGGGGGGAGTAGCGCCATAGGCTTTGGGGGGGATGGGCACCCCTGAGTAAATGTATACAAAATTTCAACTAAATCGATCTACTTTTACTCAAGTTATCGTCGAACACGTAACTTTACACTCAGGCAGACAGACAGACAATATGCATATTTCGTTGAATTGAATGTAAGAAGTAAGAAGCTCGCTTCAATTATAGTTATAAGGTGCTATAGTCATAAATAATATGAAAGAAAAAATATACCTTTCTCGGCTTTCCAAGTCAAACCACAGGCTGTTTGCGAATGGTCAAGGAGTTTGCTCAAAAAGCGTCCACACCAAACGTGGACAAACAACGAACATCCTATGATGTACCGACTCTACCCGGAGCTACCGCGAACTCGTGAACAACAACAAGCATAATGCATTCGTTCGTGCGCGCGGTGCCGTCCACACCGGATGCGCATCGCTGCTTGGCAAACGTTTGCAAACACGATGCGCGTCCGATATGTACGTCTTTATAGTAACCATTTACTTTTCGCTGCTGATCAAAAGAGTAAAGAAAGATAGAAATACATTATTTTTTAAAAGTAATTTTTAATAATGTAATTTCAACTAAGTAATACATTAAAGAAAAGGGGGTTATGAGTTCAGACAAACAGTCTTTATTTTATGCCTCAGGCACCTTAAGACTGAAAGTTCTATAACCAAGGTAAGATCCTTGTTTCCAGGCAATTTTTGAAGTGTTACACTGGAGGTCAGAGGTAAAAGGAGGAAAAAATTCGATCGTAGTTCTGAAGGGCTAAATGATCTATGTTAATTGGCTAACAATATATATTGTTATATTTGCTTTTGTTGCAGAGATTACAAGGAACACGGTAACAAGAAAGATACTCCTTCACTTAGGAAAGATGAATTCGCCCTATCAACGCCTACCCTCTCCTCAGCATCCCCTTTCTCAAGGTAATATATACAGCGGTACTTTTTTAGATTGTTACTCCCCTGTGTTTATTTAGAATATAAATGACTGACTAAATAGCTACTATGACAAATGTATGTTTAGTCCAATGTACTTTGGGACAAAGGTCACTTCTGTTTTTATAAGGGAAGTGACAGCTATAAAGAAGAACATTCCGTACACCTTCTTTAGATTGTTACTCCCTCTGTTAATGATTTAGCCACTGCCTAAACCCATTTGTTCTTAACATAAAATTCTACTCTTAAAATTAAGAGCCCATTTCAACTTGTTGAACAGTGTCTTTCAACCTGGTTGAACAACTTGCCCATACATACTACAAAAATGGTTGACACAGCATTAAGGGTCCCATACATACTTAAACTTATTGTCCAACTGCGTCTTTACACCTTTTTGAACAACTTGTCTACACACACATGACATAATTGGCTAATTGGGCAATAATTGGAGAAACAGATTGACACTCAGTACTATTAACACCATACTCCGTCCATAGATATCAAAAGGTTTTGATGCATTCAACAAGTGGTTTTTCAACTTGTGATTAGGTCTCTCAACCTGCACATACATTCTCAAACTTTAAGTATTACACAATCAAGTTGGACAACAAATTAAAGTGTGTGGGGCCCTTAAGAAAACGTTTTAAGTTATAAATTTGAGTATGGACTGAAATTAAAATTAAAATATAAAACAATGTATAACTAACATAACTAAGTAATACAACAATTTGAACAGAGTTTTTAAATCACTATAACTAATTTGTAGTATTAATGATACTTGGATTAAATATAAATAAAATTGGAATAGAATATATTCTTAGCTACACTATATATAGCATATAACATTAAAATAAGTGCCAACTAAGTGCCAAAACTTCATTTCATAAAATTTTTAAATGTATTCATTGTAAATGTTTTATTTTTAAACAATGCGATATTGAGGTCAATTTATTTTCGTTTTGATCCTTACAAATTGAAACATCGTTAATCAGTTCATGTTAGTGTTATAAACACACGATAGTAGAGGGATGCGAGCCAAAATCTCTGTTGAAAAAATTAATAAGATTTTGTAATCGTAGGTTTGTAATATTGTGTTTGTAAATGAGGATTTAGTAATGATAGTTTATATTATGTCTAGATCCCGATCAGAGGATATACAAGATAGTTCGCTCGGCGCGAGAACATGGACAAGCAGTTCCAACTTGTCTACCCTTGGTACTGCACCAACTTCGACACAGATATCGGACCAACTTAAAGAAAGGTAATACTCATAATTTAGTTATTTTAAACTATTATAATATTTAAATTTTCCGATGAAGGCAAAGTTTAATATCGTGGAAATCACAACATTCTTTACTATGGATAAAATCATCCAAATTTATACATATGACACAAAATAAATTAATATGGTACCTGTATTGAAAATTAATATGGCAACTGACTGATTTTATAATTCCAAATTATATGAGCATATATAACATTTTTTTATAACTTAATAAAATAATAATTAAGTCAATTTAAATGCTTTGAAATATTTGGTAAAATGTTTTCATGTTTATATTTGGTATTTTACCTGTTGTGTGGCTATAAAATAGATTAAGATCCTATCAGGGGTGCACGCGTCCTCATGCATCTATTAGTCCATGGGTATTCGAGAGTTAAAAGACTTGTTATCATGATGAACATGAAATGACAACTAAAATGGTTTCAAAAAGTCAGGATTTACACCACCCTGACTCCAGATATTGTCTCTTCATAATGTAAAGGCATTCTAATCTACTCTATCAATATCGAGAGAACTCTTTGTCTGTTGTTTGTTCGTTTGTTAACAAAGGTGTAGATTAAGTAAATATTTATGTGTTATACCTTGTAGCCAATAAACTGACTGTTGTTTTAGATGTGGTTATGCCCAACTCAGCGGTGCAATTTGTAGGGTTGTGGTTTAGTTTACCCATAACAACCAGATCTGTAAAACTGTATTCTTAAGGCGCCACTCCATTTATCGATTGTAAACTGAAAAGGTAGGTCAGGAGAATAAAACACAGAGACAAAACTTTAATTACAAACGGACTTTTGGAAAATGGAGAAACCAAAGGGAGTGTGAAAAGGATAGAAAGGAAGGTGAGTACGCCACCAAACACCACAAGGGGAGGCCTTTTGAGGACCCAGAAGAAAATTAAAGACACAGATGGCTTGTTATTAATTGTGTGTACTTGAGGCCAACTTTATGTACAAGAGAGTTAAAAGCTATTCTTTGCCCAGTACTTAAGTGTGACACGGAAAGCATAACATCTGTCTTTGAAGTTAAAGAATGATAAATAACCTGAACTGAAACAAAATAAGGTGTAATTATAAACGCTAAAGGTTCTATGGACAAGATTAACAATGATTGTCCAAGAGAATGTATATAGTATATAGTTTGAAGAAACTATAAGTAAATGATAAATTATATTAAGAATACTCTCCGCAGAAATAAATTAAAAGAGAAATTACATAAAATATATAATTTAGGATCCTGGGGCCCCTTACAATGTATCCTTTCTGGCAGTCTTCTGCCAGACCTAACTATACTACTGGGCTCACATAAATCACAAATTAAAATGAAAAGAACATAAAAAAAGAAGGAGAATAATAGCAAACTTCTACTATTATTCCCGAGAGGTGGTGATGGTACGGTTATGGTGTAGGTTTAAGGGAAGAGAGGTTCGTTTAGAGGTCGGTGTTATGCAGTATGACGACGCTACCCAGAGCAGAACTTATACCCGGGTTTCGATCTACGGATACCACTGCCAGAATAATTTGACGCTGATCACAATACCTTACAACTCCAAAGTACTTGTAACTAAATTTGGTAGTAAGGTGCCGATCGCAGCCAAACGATACTTGTTGCGTGAGCCTAGGCAATTCTCCAGCTGGTCGTGGACGTGTATATAACTACGGATACCAGGCAAGCGCTCCTACCACTTTTTGGATTGCACTAATCCCCCTAGATGGTCCGGTACCCTTAATCCAGTTAAATGATGTTATAAATACTTAAAACATTGTCGAAGCCTAAATCTAACACATGACACTTTTCGACGCCAACCTATCACCTGTAACCTTCTCCAAGCAAGCATCCTAACCTTTAAGGAAGAAGAACAAAAAGAGCAAAAAGAGCAACCCTGCCAAACAAAAAAACAACTCTGCCAAAATGGCGCCGAATTCAAATTATACCCCCATTCAAACACAAAATTAAAATAATAATTGTACAGTTTGAATAATAAACTTAAATAATTGCTACAACCTCAGCAGAGCTCATTCTCAAGGAATTTGCTCATGGTGTTAGAGATTATGTTGATGTTGAGATTCGTTTCCTTATAGACCCATTCATGAAGAGAGATTATGCATTATGCAAGAGAGGAAGTGGCAAGCCGTCCTCTTCTTCATAATCTAAAGAAAAAAGTTTGAGAGTGAGGCTCCTACTACTGCGGTAAATAATGATGTTATTTTATTTTTCCAGGGGTTCTTCATGGACATCATCTCCGAATTTGGCAGAATCACAGGCTGCTGACAACGTGACAGTGAGTATCACCCTTCCTAGGAGAAGGAGACCAGTCCCACCAGAACATCAAGGTAAAAGTATTTTATTAGAATGAGCATTTAATTAGTAATCAATAGCTAATAAAAACTTTGATATGGACAATAGCTAATATGACTTGATATGGGATAAAATTGTTCAAGACGCTTAAGGAAACAGAACTTAAGTCTAAATTTCAATAATGATTTGATAGATTCTAACATAAAACTACTACGTGCAGAATGGCACTTCTTATTTGTTGATGTTCCTAAGGTTGATGCTCCTAGGGTTAGTGGCATGCGTGTTTTATGGGCGCTTGGGCTATGTAGGTAAAAATACATTATTGAGCCGTGTATACTCATACTCATGCCATTTTACTTTGTTATTCTGACAGCGCGGGAAAATCGAAAAATATGGGAGGGGAGCCAATGGGAGCTTGAAATTTCGGTGGGTTGTAGGTCGAGCCAACTACGCAAACAAAAATATTACTGGATTACCTTAAGATAATCACCTAGTGGTTTTATTTTTTTCCTCACATAGGTTGGCCTATATGAGCTGTCAGATTTACAAAATATAATGGCATGAGTATACCCGTTACTTCTTTTCCCACCCTTCCTTCCTTGTGCACTTGCTCAGTTGTTCCGTTCTGATCATAAACAAAGATGAATCCATTATTTAAATAATATGCACTAACTTGAAAAAGGCAGCAACACTAACTTTATAAAAGGATGGTTTGAAAATCAAAAATTGTAAATTTAATACTTACTATGTAAATACATAGATCACTATTTTTTTTATTTTTTTTTATTTTTTTTTTTTATTGGCTCGCGGAACCATACAGCCATAATTTTAGTACAACCATTTAACAGGTTGTTAATTTATTTACTTACATTAATTATGCTTATAATCAAATAAATAAAAATTTAAACTAGATTTCTATTTTTTACGATACAAGGAAATGGAATAAATGCTTATAAATGTAAATTGACCGAGATGATAATAAAGATAAATAACATTATTATATTAGAAAGAGGACGAATTCTGTCTTGAGACAAATCTGATTATTTTTTAATTATAATAAAAAATACATTTAACAAAACACAAGTAAACTTGAGGCAATTTTGATGTCATATGTCAACACCCCCTCTCAAACTTGCATCCCAGAAAACTTCTTAACTGTAGAAATTTTGTAGGAGACAGAGCCTTTGTCAGGAGATCCGCTGGCTGGTCCGAGGAAGCAATGTGTGATAAGGATATTAAACCTTGCTGAACTTTTTCCNTCAGATTCATTTCCCGAATTTTCAACATAATCTAATTCAAATTTTATTTTATCATTCACACATTCATTATTACTATTTTCATTCACACCTTTTGATTTATCAGTAGTTTCTCTAAAAGAGTTTTCATCAAACACAACATCTCTGGACCTAATTAACTTGTAACCCAAATGTGAGTAACCGACCATAATAGCACTATCACTTTTTGGATCAAGTTTTGATCTTAATTGTGACGGAATATGGACATAAGCCTTACAACCAAAAATACGCAGCCTACTAACATTAGGCTTTTTCCATACCAGAGTTCTGCTGGCACTTTGTTTTTCAATGCTTGGTTAGGACTCCTATTTAATAAATACGTGGCTGCTAATATAGCTTCACCCCACAAAATTTTTGGAGTACCACTGTCATAAAGGATTGAACTGGCTTTGTCAAGAATCGTCCTATTAAATCTTTCTGCTATGCAATTTTGAGTGCTAGAATACGGACAAGTAAATTCTACTGTAATTCCGTTTTTACTACAATACTGTTGCATTTCATGACTCTTATATTCTAGAGCATTATCGCAACGTAATTTTTTGACGTTAACACCAAAATGTGTGTAAGCTGACGAACAATAATCTTTAAAATGATCGACGACTTCACTTCTATTAGCCATTAAGTAGACTTTTGAAAAATGAGTGTAGTCATCTATAAACGACACAAAATATTGTTTGCCATCTTAAGTTTGTGGCTTGACTTTGCCCCAAACATCGCTATGAATTAATTGAAGTGGCTTGTTAGACCTGACTTCGTGATTTTTATTGTATGGAAGTTTATTCTGTTTGCCCTTCATACAGCCTTCGCATACTGTAAATTTATTGTTATAATTATTTGGTAGTGAGGGGATCCCTCTAACTAAATTCTTTTTGGATAAATCAAGGAGATATTTATGATTTAAATGGCCATAACGTAGATGCCATACATCTAAGGCATTGGGTTTGATACTTGCATTAGAAATAGAACTGTTATAGTTATTACGATGTAAGAAACGTAAAACATACAGATTGTTTTCTCTATTGCCTACAGTCATTATTTCCCCATTTGCATTACTAATAGTTACTTTACCATTTTTAAAAAGTATTGACTTATTTCCTGCTTCAAGTCGCTTAACTGAAAACAAATTAAATTTTAAATTTGGAATAAACAAGACATTTCTAATAGTTCCTTTTTTATTTTCATTATTAAATTTATAGTAAACTTTAATGTCACCTATTTTAGTAGCTTTTAAAAATACGTCATTTTTGGCTACCGATACTANCCTCTTCGAGAAATGCCCATCCCTGCTAATACGGCTTCTCTTCGTAGGTGCATAGGTATGTTTTCCCATTATTCTCGATATATTCCAAACTTTTCTAAGAAACTGTTACCTCTCTCAAAAACATCATTCCCTCTGACTCCTGAGGCGTTGGAGTCCTTCCATTCTTTTAAGAAGGAGATAGAAGGAGCCGTTCTGACATCCGTGGATCCTAACCTTCCTTTTACTGTTGAAACCGATGCATCAGACCAGTCTATAGCTGCCACTCTTTCACAGGATAACCGGCCTGTTGCCTTCTTCTCGAGAACTTTAAATAATTCGGAAAAACACCATTCTTCAGTCGAGAAAGAAGCTTATGCGATAGTCGAGTCTTTGAGAAAGTGGCGACATTTTTTATTAGGTAAAAATTTTGAATTAATCACCGACCAACGCTCAGTCGCCTTTATGTTTGATAACAAGGCTGTAGGGAAAATAAAAAATGAGAAAATTATGCGCTGGCGACTAGAGCTAGCTCCCTTTAAGTATAATATAGTTTATAGACCAGGACGAGATAATACAGTCGCTGATACTCTTAGTAGGGTTTGTGCCTCTTTGGAGTGTGGAGGCGAATCGCGTTTAAAAGAGTTGCATGAGATTCTTTGTCATCCTG
This sequence comes from Gerris buenoi, assembly GCA_001010745.2. NCBI lineage: Eukaryota > Metazoa > Arthropoda > Insecta > Hemiptera > Gerridae > Gerris > Gerris buenoi. The sequence continues at coordinate 949,459 of KZ651212.1, forward strand.
GCATCACTCGCTTGTATCATTGGGTCCGATCTAAGAACCTATCGTTTTCATTAGAAGATATTCGTAAAGTTACTAACTCATGTAGAGTTTGTGCTGAAATCAAGCCACGTTATGATCATCACGAGGGTACACTAATCAAAGCCACATCACCATTTGAAAGATTAAGTATAGATTTTAAAGGCCCTCTTCCAACCGATTCTAATCATAAGTATATTCTTACTGTTGTCGATGAATTCTCACGCTTCCCTTTTGCTTTTCCCTGCAAGGATATATCTACCGCTACTGTTATTCAGAAATTCACTGAACTGTTTTCAATCTTCGGGCTACCTTCTTATATTCATTCAGACAGAGGAAGCTCATTCATGTCGCAAGAGTTGAAAACTTATTTGCATTCTAGAGGCGTCGCTACCAGCAGAACAACTCCGTATAACCCCAGAGGGAACGGCCAGGTTGAGAAGTATAATGGGATCATATGGAAGACGGTGGAACTTGCCATTAAATCAAAAGGGTTGGATATCAGACAATGGGAACATGTTCTTCCTGACTCTTTACACGCTATACGTTCCTTACTTTGTACTTCAACAAACTCGACCCCTCATGATCGACTTTTTAACCATCCCAGACGTTCTAGCTCTGGACAAGCCACTCCCAATTGGTTGATGTATCCTGGACCGGTGCTTCTTCGGAAACAGAACCGTCAATCAAAATATGACCCAGCGGTAGAAGAAGTTTATCTGATAGAGGCAAATCCCCGATATGCTCACATAAGAATGCCAGACGGTAAAGAAACTACTATTTCTACAAGACACTTGGCTCCAATTGGAGAACCTATTCAAGCGCCATCTGCACCCTTAGATACTTCTCCTCAACAACAAAATGCAAACTCTGAGATTATTACAATGGCAGAGGAGCCATCTACCCCACTGGATGATCTTACACCCGATGACACCAGAGATACTTCAGAACCTCGCAGAAGCCAAAGAACTAGAGCCCCATCTACCCCACTGGATGATCTTACACCCGATAACACCAGAGATACTTCTGAACCTCGCAGAAGCCAAAGAACTAGAGCCCTGCCTTCGCATCTAAAGGAGTATGTTCTAAATTAATAGGAGGGGGTGAATGATGGCGACACTGTTTAGTAAAAATGACACAAATTGACAGCGAATTGTTATATTTTCTATATGCACATTTAACGTTTATAATGTAAAGTTCTTAGTTAATTAAAGCCTTTATATTGTGTTGAATCAAGGTGAACTGTGTTGCGTTTATCATTTCACCTTTTTAGTAACATTTCTCTTGCCCGCAAAAACATTCTCCGAACTAGAACCTAACTGAGTCTCATCAGACTCAGTGGCGTACCTAGGGGGGTGCGGTGGATGCGGTCCGCACCGGGCGGCACATAATTCGGGGCGGCATTTTTTGTATTTAGTATTAGTTGTAAAAAACCAACTTATTAACTTCATAAGTTTACTATTGGATTTCTACGACTTATGAATTACTAAGTATAATTTATAATATTAGGGTTTAGAGTTAGGTGCGGTGACGGGATCGTAAATAGCAGTAAATTTACAGCAGCATAAGCCCAATTTCAGCTCTACAAAACTAATATTTTTCGAGATATGACACGTCAAAAATTTTCAATTATTTCAAAAAAATTAAAATTTTAAGTTTTGCTTTCGTTTTGGGCTGAATATCGGCATAAAACCGTTAACCTACGAGAAAAGTCGTAAGAACTAAACTTGTAGTAAATTTAATTGGCTTCCTTTTACGTTCAATGGCTACTCTAATCGTCCAATAGTTACTGAGATATGACTCTTAGAAAATTGACAGTTTTTCCAAAAAAATTGAAATTTTAAATATTGCTCTTGTTTCGGGCCCAATATCGGCATAAAACCGCTCACCTACGAGAAAAGCCATAAGAAACGAAGTTTTAGTACATTTATTTGGCTTTCAGACAAGCAAAAAATGAAACCTGTAGACGAAATAGTTCTCCTGCAATCGTAAAAAAACAAAAAAAGCAAATTTTAAAAAACCACTACCAATAACAACTTTCGGGCATTTTATGAAAGAAAAATGTGTGGAATCATGTTTTAAGGTGGAAAAGTGTAATTAATTACATGTATTTACACTTCAAGTTTTAAGCAAACTAGAAAATAGTGATATGTTTACCCCTTCATAACTCCGTAATCCTTAACTTTAGCACATAAATGCATAAGTCCATTTCTGTTCAAAATTTCAAGTAGATTAATTTTGTATACAACAAAGTTAGCGCTAAACCTCATAGTTTTCGAGATATTTGCGAAAAACGATTAAAAATACCTTTTTACCCCCCTTTCCTCCCCCCTCCCGGCCAAACCCGACGCTGCAAGTCGAGCAACTTTTTATCACTTACTACGAGGAGGGTATAGAACAATTTGGCGTGGGGTAGAATTTTTTTTGGATGTTTAGGTTTGGACAATCTTTCAGCAAATTTTACTGTACTATAGGTGGAACCTGCGACCTCTGAAGGTTTCTTGTGGTCTCAAAAAAGTATCTTGTTTAAATTTTTAATAATGTTGCGTTTATAGGTATATCCACTTATGCGACCTCCTTTATTACTGCCTAATTTAAATATGACATCCAATGGTAAAAAATTTCCCACCTACAGTTAGTCTCAATTACACGTATTTATTTATGTTTATTAATTTATAAAAACCATAATTTGATTGACTTATAAAAAGGGCGGCAAATTGGAGACCGCCCCGGGCGGCAAAAGTTCTAGGTACGCCACTGATCAGACTCTAAATTTTTCCTTTTATTATATTCGTCTAACAGCCTAGACTTAACAAAATCAAGGGTAAGTTTATTAGGGTCTATCGTTTCTATTGCTGTACAAACAGCATCAAATGATTTTGGCAATGTAATCAGTAAATGACAGATAATGTCCTCATCTTGAATATTTGAACCTATAGACTTAAGCTCGTGAACCAATTTATCAAAATCGAGAAAATATTTTTGAATGTCATCCTGCTCATTGTATTTCATTTGAAGCAGTTGCTTTCTTAAATAAATTTTACTCGCTACGCTTTTGCGCTGAAAAATTGATTGTAGTGTCAAAATAATGTCTTTCGGAGTTTTCTTCTCCTTAATATATTCAAGATTTGTGTTAGCTATACGTTGTATAATTATGGACTTACATTTTTTTTCATCCTTTTTAAGTTTCTCCAAAAGATTAATTTTTTCTTTATCATCGGGCTTGCTTACGCTACAAGCCTCTTCAAAGATGTCCTGGAGGTCCTTTTCGAGAAAAACTGCAAGTTCTTTTTCATCCAGAAAAACTTCTAACCGAAACTTCCAGCTTTCGAAACTGTGGAATAGTAGTTTCTGGATTGAATTTATTCATCGCTGGTTCCCATAACCTATTATTATATTAGAAAGAGGACGAATTCTGTCTTGAGACAAATCTGATTATTTTTTAATTAAAAAAAAATACATTTAACAAAACACAAGTAAACTTGAGGCAAGGTTGATGTCAAATGTCATCATAACAGAAGGGCTGTATTATATTGCTAGTGTGTAACTTTCTAAAAACTATTTCTCTTTGCGCTGAAAACTTTACACAACACATTATGATATGCTCTAAATCTTCTTCCACATTACAATAGGTACAAATAGGAGAGCTTTCTTTTCCAATCTTATATAAATATGCTTTACAAATGCCGTGATTAGCTCTAAGACGGTTAATTGTTGTTATCATCCTCCTATGTGCGTCAACTCCTTTAAACCAGGGATAAGATCCTACTTCAACTTGTATTAATTTGTAAAAAGAGCCTGCATAGATCACTAGAGAGAAGAAGACGACGAGAAGGTTTCATTCGAACGCGTGATAGCTGGTTCCAGTTATTTAAGCGTCATTTTGTGACAGCCATAGGTTTTTGTGTAGCGCTTAAAAAACGCATGCTGCGGACCGACATTTAGGCATAGTTTACATTAAACATTAAATAGTTTTTATTACACTCGATTAAATTCCCCTGCTTCCCTGTAGTACCATAAGAACAAAGAGGCCTAAAATAACATTTTTAAAATGTTAATTGGAATTTATTTAGAAGACCTCACAATAAAAAAAAAAATCTTACATTTTGTTTAAGTTGTCGAAGACCGTACGCCAGAGAGACGAAGAGAAACAGACTATAGTTCAAGTAGAAATAACAGTTCAGCAAGAGATTACAGTTCAACTAGAAATGATACTTCAGCAAGAGATTACAGTTCAAGCAGACCTGACAGTTCAGCTAGAGACCATGTCTCCAGCCGAAATGACAGTTCAGCAAGGGACTATAGCTCAAGCCGAAATGGTAGTTCAGCTAGAGACTATAGCTCAAGCAGAACAGACAGTTCAACTAGAGACTATGGCTCAAGCAGAACAGACAGTTCAGCTAGAGACTATGGCTCAAGCAGAACAGACAGTTCAGCTAGAGACTATGGCTCAAGAAATGATAGTTCAGCAAGAGAATACAGCAGAACAGAAAATGCAACTTTGGAAAGAAGTCTTAACAGAACAGCACAAAGGGAAAGAAGAGCTGATCCCAGAAGTGAATATAAAGCCGATTCCAGAACAGAAAATCTACTCAATTCTTCATCCAATAAACCTGAAGTTGACTTCATGTTCCATGTAAGTCAACTTTACTTTTTCTTTCCTAAATTCATCTGCAAAAGGCAATTAATGCTGTGAACCTAATAATATAAATACTAAAATAAATGTGAACAGAAACATAATCCACCAAGAATAAATCAGCATTATCACGAAAGCAGTCCATGAGATCAACCTTGGGCTGAGCCTTGAACAAAACATTTGTTCGGAACGCATTTTCGGTGGCCCATCCACCGAGAACTGAGAAATTATTTAGATCCCTACATAACACCAATAATGATTTTTTTTTTTTTTTTAATTTATTTATTTAAATTTTAGGTGAAATCACTATCAGGACAAAAAGGTGGAGAATCAAATAGATCATCTCGAAGAGGATCATCAAGTAGTGATGATGCAGGAACTGTTACAACTGATACCACTCTCGTCAATATGAGAGAAAACCAACTTTTAGTAAGTATGACATCAACCGAACTTTTAGATGTCAAAATTGAGCTTATTACTTAATTAATTGAATTGCCATTAACTTGATTTAATTTTTGTTCAGGAAGAGATAGAAAGCCTTAAGAAAGAGTTGGATCTAACTAAAGTCAGGTGTGAAAAGGCTGAAAGAGAAAAAAGTGATCTAATGTTAAGGAGATTAGCCTCAATAGAAAGCACTAGCTCTAAATCATCGGAGGTAAAAATCTTTTTTTAAAGTATGATTTAGACACTAATTGACTATATGGGGAAAGACCTCTTAACCGGTTGCATTTTATGGTAGTTTAGTTCTTTGGGACCGAACCCATGGCCGGTTAAACCAATGTTTTTCTGTAAGGTAGCCACAGACTTACAGGAAATCCTTGAAGTTTGGACTAAACAGACCAGACCTGGAGGAATTCCTGTACGTATGTGAAGGTGTCCTTGAGGCTTGAGGCCACCTGTGCACTGCAGTCCCCGAAATCCAGAACGAAAATCAATTTTATTTCTGCCTTGAGGCCGAAACTACGCAGTCACATGTACATACAGATGATTGTGTTGTGAAAGGAAAGGGTTTGGTAGAGGAAATCTCGAAGGCTTTTTCCTTAAGAATTTCCTGCACGTTTATAGCTACCTTTACAGGCAAATAGATAGAGAAATGCTTCTCAAACATTACACTACATTGTTCTGGTAGATGTCATTAAGGGTATAAGTTAGCACTTTTTTTCGCCGTGTGAACGATCTATATCTATATAGCTTTATTTCACCTCCGCATGTACGCGCCTGAAACATCATTGTATATAGATCTCAGCTAGTATGCAGTAGACAGTGCAGCAAAATGTCAAATGCTCCACCAACTACCACAGATAGGTGGTAACCTGTCAGTAATAAACAATGATTTTATACCTTTTATATAATACCAGGTCAAATAAGTTAAATAAGCTCAACGGGCGGTAAAACTATGGTATGGCCCATTGAACCAGACTGGATAAGTGGGCATTAACTGTACTTAAACAAATTATATTTACAAAATAGATAACAATCTGCACAACTCTTTAGATTCTCTTCAAGATTCCCAATTTATTTGAGCCTACATCTTTCTTTTCTAAATATCACATGTGATATATCTCTAGCAATTTTAACCTCTGCCTTGGGACATAAAATTGATTTAGATAACAATATCATCCACTCAACGCGTTTGGACCCACTGTGGTTCCATGTCGTACTAAGGCTCCTGGTGGTGGGATCCACAATAGATCCAACCACATCCTTTAGCACTCCGCCATTCTTTTTCTCGTGTCTCAGGTAGAACCCTCTTACAAGGGTCTGTCAGCCCTTGGCGTTTGTATCCACAAACCCATACAACAAATTCCTAAAACAAAATAAATCGTATAACCTCATTTTTTATTATTTAAAACCTGAATTGGAAGGCGTGTTGATTGGATTACATTTTTTTTCTTTCTTATCAGTCATTGAAGCTTCAGCAAAAAGTGAACGAGCTTAAAATGCAAGTAGAAGATTTACGAGATGACAAAAAGAGTCTTACCCTCAAAGTGAGAGAAGTGGAGAGTGAACTGGACTGCATCAAAGCAACCGGAGCTCAGAGAGAAGTCGAACAGCTCAGGAATAAAATGGACAAAGCTGAACAACTCATTGAACAGTTGATGGAAGAGAATCAGGATATGAGACGAGAGATCAGGGATATGGAAGAGGAGATGTTAGAAATGCAAGACACTTTCAGGTAATCAACTATTTATAAGATTTTTCCTTGAGGACTTACTCTTCATGGATGATCACCTTTATGTGAAACCAATCTGCCATTGCATTTTTAAAATAAAAAGATAAGACACAAATCTTAAGTCTCTGGTCTTGAATATCAAGACCTTTGAAAATCCTAAATAAACTAGTAGATAAAAACGCTATGTAAATCTTGAAAAACATTTGAGAAACAAAATGTCGTTCTTGGACAAATAAACCTTTACATTTGAATACATATAAAACATTTTGACTCAAGTATGATTATCATTGTAGTAATTATGTAGTAATAAAGCTTTCAATTTTTCAGGGATGACCAAGCTGATGAGTATTCATCTCTGAAGAAAGAGTTGGAGCAGGCCACCAAAAAATGTCGTATCCTTACATTCAAATTGAAAAAATCAGAAAGAAAAACTGAACAACTTGATGCTGAAAAACTTGAAATGGAAAGGAAAATCCGTGAGGTATGTAATATATTATTTTAAATATATTGTATAGTAATATCAAAGATTCTGATCTACGAAAATTGACGAGATGGTGTTAAAGGTACTTTAATATAAAATTCACAACTCCAGGTTTGTCCTGTTATTCAAAAAAAAAAAAAAAAAAAAAAAATCACAGAAACAAATCACAGAAACAAATTAGAGAGATTGTAGCGTGGATTTGGTGAGTGGGATGAAGTGGTGAGGGTGTTAAACTGTTTTCTTTAAGAGAGATTGTAACTTGGATTTGGTGAGAAGAATAACATTGTGAGAGTTACCACATTATCTAGAATATTCTAGACTTTGTATCCCAAGATCTCTAAATTAAAAAAAAAAAAAATAATAATAATTAATTTAAATAAAAGTAAAATACATTGTTTTATAATTTGTTGAGTTTACCTGAAACACCAAAGGTAAACTCTAGAGCTGTAGATGATTAAGAAGTTTTTAAATTTGATTTGAAGATGTTCATCAAACAAATTTTGATTTACTATAGATTGCAGGTGGACAGGCTGGACTTGATAAAGCGGAGAGAATTAGACAACTGGAGCATGAGCTTAAAGTTGCTAACGAAGTAAGATTTTTGTTATTAAAACTTCAAATTAATGTTTTTACTTAATACCTTTTTTCTTTACTTATTACCTTTTTTCCGGGGGGTATAAAACCCAGAGACAAAGACCACTTAGGTGGGTCCATTGAGCAAACCCGGGGTAGTGAAGAATTCTCTCCCTGATTCTTCTATAGTCTGAGCAGACTAACAGACTCACAAAAAGTCAGGAGTCTGTTCAGAGGCAGTCCCTCGAACTCTTCTAAGGGAAGAATTGGCATCCCAAAGGTTTGCCATCTAAGAGGAGCCAACGCTGGGCAGCAGCTTAGTAGCTGAGTAGGAGTTTCATATTCTCCACACAGCCGACAGGTTGGACTTTCAACCAAGCCTAGCAGCTGCTAGTGTCTGTTGAGACGACAGTGACCGGTTATGAATCCAGTCATAAGATGACAAGTGCCCCTGTTAAGGGCCAATAGTGTTTTATTAACTTTATGAGATGGTCCTAAAATAAACAACTTGGACTGCCTCATTCTGGGACCAGTTTCCCAGGTTCTTTGAAAATCTCTTAAAAAGACTTCTTTAAAGCGGTCCTCACAACGCAGCGAGGTATACCTACCACTGGTTCCGGGACAAATGGTTTGCCTAGCCCTTGCCTAGCCAGTTGATCTGCTGATTCATTCCCTTCTATCCCACTATGTCTTGGAATCCATACTAGGTGGACAGCATTCTGTCTTGTCACATCATTAAGAACTCTCTTGCAGTCTGTCACTAATTTAGAAGTGCATCTCGGAATAGCCAAAGACTTAATCGCCGCCTGACTGTCTGAGCAGATGTAAATCTGTTTTCCTGACTCATCCTTACTCAGAATCATTTGACAGGATTGCGAGCCAGGATTGCATAGATCTCAGCTTGGAAGACTGTAGAGAACTTACCTAAGCGTATACTAATCTCTTGCAGTGGGTCGGAGCAAAATACACCAGCCCCCGACAGTCCTTCTAAAAGAGAACCATCAGTAAACCAAACATCCTTCGTAGGTGGGGGGACATTATCATTTCCCGGGCTCCAGTCCTTCTTAGAAGGGAAGAATAACTCCAGGAAATACTGAAATTCCAATGTGGTACTGTATAATCCACCGGAAAACCAAGCTGTTTATTATGAGTCTACCCGCGGAAGCCTACGCACCAAGTTTACAACTGCCTTGTTTAGATTAACTTCTAGACCATTTCTCCGACACCATCTCTCGATGGTACGAAGAGCTCTTTGAGCCAGCTAAAAAATAGTGTTAATAAACTTACCACATATTAATACCACAACATCATCAGAAAATGCTTGGATGTAAAATCCTCTTTGAAGGAGTTCAATGAGGCTGTCTAGTACCAAGCAGCACAGGAGGGGAGAAAGAACTCCACCCTGCGGACAGCCTCAATTAACCACTGCACTTAAAGTACAGCCATTACGTTGAGCTCTGCCTAACCTGAGAGATAACATAGACTTTATCCATCCGTCTAGTACTTCCCATGTTCACCTGCGGCTTGACAAATAGCCTCGACAGGAACACAGTTGAAGGCTCCCTCGATATCCATGAACAAGCCTAAGGCCACTTTCTTGGTGTTAAGGGTCCCTTCAATCTTCCAAACAAGATGGTGAAGAGCAGCATCACATGATTTCCCTGCTTGATAGGCGTATTGCTGCATGCTCACCATGTACCTGTCTACTAATCTCAAGAAAGAACGAAGTGAGACTAATAGGACGATATGATTTGCTGAGGGTAAAGTCTGTTTTACCCTGCTTTGGAATAAAAACCACCTTCACTTCCCTCCAGGACAGAGAAACAGTCTGATGAGTAAGGAAGGTCCTTAGAGCCTTAGTAAGGCTCCCTTATAATTAAGTCAAACCCTGATGAAGCATAACCGGCATGACTCTATCCGGTCCAGCGGATTTGTAAGGAGCAAAGCTTCTGATTGCCCATCGCACTCTGTACTTAATACTTACTAGGATCCCTAAAACCATTCGAAAAAGTAAAACTTTTTTCGATCACTGTATACAAAACTTATTTTCTTTTTTTTAGGCTGGGCTAAGACTTCAAAAGGACTTAGATGACGCTCAAAGCAAGCTTAAAGAAAGCTCAACAACATCAAGCAAGAAAAAAGCTCCTCTGTTGGGAACCATTCCAAAAACACCCTCTGGAGAGGTACATCAATTTCATTCGCTATTTAAGTAATAAGAATAAGTTAAAAGGGGACAACCAAAAACCCTGCTTTAAGAAGTACAACTTCAATGAATTAATCCTTAATGAGGAATTTTACCAAATTTTATTCATTAAGAATGCAAGAGTTTATAAAAATTGAAGGAAGGAGAACCCTATAAAAAGCATAATGTCTATTGTCTATATAATATTTCCTAGCTTAATCATTTTAATTTTTAAAAGTTGCCATTAAGCAGGTGAAAGCACTACACAGTACACAGAGGGCCCTGGTAAGTCGATTAGGAAGACAGTTAGCATTCAATAATATATGTGAAGCAGCATCGGGCATGGTCAGTAGTTGGATGGGTTACCGTCACCTATGACCACAGCTCTTAAACAAATTGGAAGTTGATCAAAAGATTTAGCGCCACCAGGTTTTGGCCTGGTCGACACTCTCATGATGGTTTATTTCATGTGTGGAGGGTTTAGTTGTCTAGCATTAATACAGTAGGATTGATACAAGGTTTTTTTAAGAACCCCCTTTGTGGTCTAGGTCTAGATCTTCAGGCGGTAAACGCCCCTCCCCCCCCCCTCCCATTTCTATTTTTTTATTAAAAAAGCACTCGGCAGGCTTCTGCACAACACCTTATTATTGGGAGTAGCTCACAAACCTATAAAAAATAGACTGCCAATTGGTGTGGCACATGGCTTCCTCGCATCCTATCCTCGTACTTTTATTGATTTTTGTTTTGTTTTTTACAAGCCATTATTGTCTAATTGGTTTAATTGTTTCCCCCGTTTTTTTGTGTCAAAATTGTTTTGATATTTTACAAGAATTAAAGTATCAATTTAGCAGAAGTTAAAGAACGTAGACAGTTTAAATTACTCTGGGGCTATCTTCGGATTACTTTCTATAAACTATAAAAGTTTCGTTCAAATCAGATTAGTACTTTTGAAGCTATAGGTGTAAATAAATGTATGTTTGTGCGCATGTGGATAAGAAACAATTAGGCGCAGAAGGTTTAAACTTATATGGGACCAACAATGGACAAATTATGACCTACCACCCAAATTTCATTAAAATTGAACGTGTAGTTTTTAAGATATGGCGGTTCGCAAAAATTTATGGACAGACCGACAGACCGACCGACAGACCGAAAAACCGACAGACCGACAGACAGACACGGAACCAAAAATGATCCTTGATGTCTGAAACGGATTTCTGTCTTGGAATTTTTGAAATCGGAGACCTAAAATATTTTCGCTCTTCTGAACGATCACATAGCTTCCTTTACCTTCGGTAAGCTAGGAAGCAAAAATACCTACATTAAAAAATATAACACAAATCTAAACAGAACACAGCTATTAGTAAATTTTTTCAATAAAATTCGACGAAAAATGGATTTTATTCATGATTTTTCAGGGGTGGGCAGCATCCTCGAATTATGTACAAGAAGTAGGTACATTATTGTTGTTTATTGTTTTAAACAAATTACTTTTAGTGGTATGCATTACGCTGGCTGATAATTTTTGTACATTATTTTAATCTATTTTCTACATTTCAATACCTTTAAAATAATACCCCACTCAAAAATTAAAGATTTTGGTCACCAATAGTTACGACCACATAAAATTTCAAAAAATTGTATTTTTTATATTAACTCCCAAAAATATCATTGGCCCACAGAGATGTATATTAATTATTTTTTTCCTCACTTTCAGGACGTTTCCTTATTGGATGACGAAGGGAACCGTTACTTTGCGGACCCATGTTTACTAAGACTTTTTTTTGTATATTTTGGTCTATACTATTACCTCTTAAAATATTTTACAATCTTTTTTTACCAGCCTGTATAGACGTATATGATAAAAGTAAATACAAATATTTAATTTTGAAAACGTGATATTTATTATTACATTTATGATTATATTTATTATATTATATTATTATATTTATATATTATATTATATTTATTATATTATTATATGTATGATATATTATCACATTTCTTTCTGTATATTTATTACTGAAAAATTTTTTTTTGGTGGAAATAAATATATTTTTCCGTGGTAGGCTGTGAAATAGTAACTTTAGAGCCTAGAAAACAAAGCTAAAATCAATTTTTTCGTTACGTGGACTTAAAAAATCTTTTCATTACTCCTGGGAGTAAAGAAAAAATTTTTTACGTCCTAGGACGCAAAAATTTTTTATTGTACTACAAGAACTTGTCAAAACTTCCGTAGGAGCGCTGATTTCTTACTAATGTGGCTCTTAGTACGATTGAATTCCGCTAGATGTCAATGCGTTTTATTTATCTTTTCTTATAGTGTAACCTCTTTTTAAGGTTTCTTTTTTTTTAATCTTAAGTTTAAACTAATATTTGTTATTATTATATTGATTATTGATTAATATTTAATGTTTTTTATTGTCTGCTACCTCGGAAAAAATAGCATATGCNTTTTTGAAGAAAGTATCACGGGCGAGTTTAGTTCGAGGAGGCTCGCAGGAGGATCCAGCGCAACTTCTGAGAGATCTCCAAGATTCTTTAGAGAGGGAGGCTGATCTACGAGAGCAACTCAAACATACAGAAGAAGAGGTATAAGTCAATTACCATACCAGTATAGTCATTTATTAGACCAATATCAATATAGTATACAGTAATGCTTATCTTTAGAAGAAGAATCTTTTTGGACTCATAGGATACCATCTCTTAATCCTAATCAGTAATGTAAATGCTGTTTTTATTTATATTTTATATCTTTTAATTATTAACAAAAAAAGATGATAACTTGAATTTACAACAGTAATTTAACAATAGATAATATTCACATGTACAGGATGTGTACTAAACTTGCGGTAAAAATTAAGGGTACTCTTTTACTTTATTACCCACCCTAAAGTGGGTAACAAAGTAAATTAGGTCAGATGTGGCAAGATTTTACTTGGTTACCCACCGTTTGTTTAAATTATTGTGTTTCACATTTTTTTTTTTTAAATTAATTGACAATCTTAAATGGGGAATGTTCAACGAATGACAAAGGAACATCACACTTCTGTAAATAGAAATGACAATATCCTTTAGTCTAACTATCTAGTAAGGCAAAGTAACCTTTAATCCAATAAATTTTGAACAAAAGAATAGTTCACTTGGATTAAATAATAAATAAATAAAAAAATAAATGGTGGGTAACAAAGTAAAAGAGTACCAAATTAAGGGGTTTCAATCATACCTTAGACCAGCGTTTCCCAACCTTATAGTCCGACCCAAAATAATTACTAGAATATTTTAAATTCACATAATGTACAAGTAAGAAGTATGTTCAATGGAATTATAACGTTCACATTTAATTTAATACATTCCTAATGATAAAATAATATTGATAAATTTATAAGAATAAAGAAATGTTATTAGGACAAAGATACACAAGTAAGGATTTTGTTAAACCAATAAAGAATTTTGTTCTTAAATAAATAAGGCGTGCTTCACGTATGTGAAGCGATTAAGTTTAAATTATCAAGTTTAAATGTCTAATAGTTACATATGGTACTTATTTACTTGTGTACATACCAATAAGTATGTACCCAAATAAATAAGGTGCCTTAGGGAAAGAGTTTACCTGGGTACATACCATTTATTTATTGAAATGAAATAAAATAAATTAATAGACATACTTAATTGGGATGTTGAAAAGCATTAGGGCTTTTGTATGGGGTTAAGAAGGGGGAAGAAAAGAAAAGAAAAAGAAATGTACCCAAGTAAATAAGGCGTTATAGGGGTAGATGTTTACTTGGGTACATACCTAATGTTTTTACCCAAGTAAATAAGGTGCTATAGGGCAAGAGTTTAGTTGGGTACATACCCATGACAAGTAATTTTATATTATTTTTTTAAATATTAATTTAAAAAGTATTGACAGAAATGACAATGACATGTCAAAG
>KZ651212.1:965118-979080 GCA_001010745.2 Gerris buenoi
TTTTTTTATGACAGAAACGCTTATTAATACATCCGAGTTGACCAATATAAGTCAACCCTGATAGATTAAAACCAATTCACCTCATTTTTGAGGTGAATTGGAGGTATGTACCCAAGTAAACAAGTGCCTTACATATTGCATATTCTTTTTCTACACTTCAATACCTTTAAATTGATGTATAACATGTTATGGTGACTAAAAACTTTTTTTAGTCGCCCACCATCTTGGAAATATTAAGTGTGAGTAAAGTGTACAGTTGTGTCAAAAGCCGAGATACACTTGCGTGCCAAATTTCATGTTCCTAGCTGCAGTAGTTTATTAATTTAAACATGGCAACCAATAGACAGACAACAGAACCGTAATAATATAACGGCTTTTTATAAAACCTTATTTTATAATATAAGGTCTTTTTTCGTACTTCTTACAGAAACCTAAAACGAAAAGTTTATAAAAATAAAGCGCCAAAATAAGGGTTATTGCGAAGAGGAATAATAAAATATCTTTTCTTCAAAATTCCGACAAATTAAGCGTTCAGTGTGTAAGGTCAGTTTCCTATTTTTTCCTCTCCGCTCTAATCCAGTAATAATTTTAGTAGAATCCAGGCCCTTGGGGCCATGTATAACCCCTGCAATCTTTAGAATATGCAATATGCAAAACACTCTAATATTCATGGCAGGGTCACCAAAATATTAAAAATAACTTTATTGGTTCGCAGCATCAAAAAGGTTGGGAAACGCTGTCGAGACGATTTTAAGAAAATCGTTTCATTTTGAAGATGAACTCATTTTGAGATGACAGGGCTAGTTTTTAAGATTTTTAATTATAATACTTTATAATTTATTATAACTTTCAAGATTCTTAATTATAAATAAAATATGTACTACTAAAAATGATTATCCCCAGCTATGATGCATAAATCCAATCTTCTCCTCATTGACAGCCAGACTCTCTCAAAAATACCAGGGATCTTTCTTATTGTATTACACCCAGCCTGCAATATATATATTTCTTATAAAGATAACGACCAAGATAGTTTCCAATAAAATAAGGATATATAAATATTAAAAAAGAAAATGTAAATAAAAAATTAAATTTTGTTATTTTAGGGTCGAAGATTCAAGAAAAAATCAACATCACATTTATTATCAGATCCCGAATCTTGCTTGGAAACTGGTTCAATTAGAATGATATCAACTAAAGAAATATACTGCAATGGTTTATACTATAAAGTCATGGTTAAACATGGTACAACGTCTCGAAACATTATCAGTCCAAAAGATAATACAGTTGATCCTATAATAATAAATAATGATCAGAAAGAATTAGTTTCACAGCGAATTCCCCATGAAACACCATGCATTGGAATCAGTGAAACTCAAAAAACTAAAAAAGATAATAACTTGATTCCATTAACAAATGAAATTAAGTCAGTAAATGCAACTTCGTTAAAGGGTCCTTTATCTCCCCTGTACCATTTAACGGGATTGATATCTTCACCAAGGTCAAAATTCGCATCGATACCAACGCTCCTCTCAGCTCTAGGTAATTTTTTTACCACTAAGATCCATTATTCATGCAACGTCTTTTTGAATAGCCATTAAAAATGCTATTTTTTATCAAGAGAAAGAAGATATGATACAATAATCACAAAATTTAGAAAAAGTTTAGAAACTTATGAGCAAGAAAAAATCACTCAAAGTACATTATGAACTTTAAGAAATCAATCAATTCTTTAAAATTCTATGAAGTAAACTGGATCTTACACCATCAAGATTATAATTTTATTGTTTTTAGAGAAATACCATTAAGGCTCTACCGCCCTTTGAGGTTAGGAAAAACAGTAAAATTATAATTATACTGGTTCTAAGCAAGATATCACAAGTCTAATCACAGGCTTCATTCCTAATTTTAAATCTGCACAATTTGAGCCCTATTTCAACTTTCTATGATAAATAGTAAAGGCGCCATTTTAATGCTATGAGTTTTATCGTTAATATCAATATCTTGCTTAGAACCAGTGTAATTGTAATTTTACTGTTTTTCCTAACCTCAAAGGGCGGTAGAGCCTTACGATTTTCCGGATACACTAGACGCCGCTTTTTTAGTTTTTGTTATAATTTTTATTTTAAAATTGTTTCTTGCTCTTATAATGGTAATAAATAATAAATTATCATTATTTAATCATTAATGCTAAATTTAGAGACGCGTTAGTATAAACCTGTTCACTGTGATTTATTTAACAGCATATCGGTAAAATACCCTCTGCTTAAAATCTATACGAACACTGTCAAAGGAGGAACTAGAAGAAGCCTAATAGCGGCCCATCCACTGTCGTTCTTTCCGTAAGGAAAGCCGATTCCGTCAAGAAAGAGTGTTAGTGTATGGAGTTCAAGAGGAAAGAACGGCAGGATTATAATCTTGCAAGATAATTCCGTCACGCCAGAGTGTTAGTGTATGGAGTTCAAGAGGAAAGAACGGCAGGATTATAATCTTACAAGATAATTCCGTCACGCCATCCTCACCATTCTTGTCAACTGTCAAGTTTCATGTGAATGGGATAGAAGCGGCCCATCCACTGCCGTTCTATCCATAAGAAAAGCTGATTCCGTCAAGAAAGAGTGTTAGTGTATGGGGTTCAAGAGGAAAGAACGGCAGGATAATAATCTTACAAGATAATTCCGTCACGCCATCCTCACCATTCTTGTCAACTGTCAAGTTTCATGTGGATGGGATAGAAGCGGCCCATCCACTGCCGTTCTATCCATAAGAAAAGCTGATCCCGTCAAGAAAGAGTGTTAGTGTATGGGGTTCAAGAGGAAAGAACGGCAGGATAATAATCTTACAAGATAATTCCGTCGCGCCATCCTCTCCATTCTTGTCAACTGTCAAGTTTCATGTGGATGGGATAGAAGCGGCCTATCCACTGCCGTTCTATCCATAAGAAAAACTGATTCCGTCAAGAAAGAGTGTTAGTGTATGGGGTTCAAGAGGAAAGAACGGCAGGATAACAATCTTACAAGATAGTCCCGTCGCGCCATCCTCTCCATTCTTGTCAACTGTCAAGTTTCTTGTGGATGGGATAGAGATATTCCTTTCATTGTGTTTATAGCATCAAACGAAGGGATTGTAGTCACAAGACAAGCCTGCTGGATGGAATGAGAGGATCGTCTCACAGGAAAGATTGCAGGAAAGTGGTTGTGTGGATGGTAATGAACATGATTATCAATCATGCCGTGCTTTCCTTCACGATCAAGAAAAAGGAAAGTCTGTCGGGAAAGAACGACAGTGGATGGAGCGCTAAAGTCTCTCGCGAGCCTTACACATAAACTCAGCTTATAGCTTATTTTTTTTTTTGGTAAAACAAATATTTTTTACACACATTATTAGCTGAAATATGTTATAAGGCTCCATTTGTGAGAGAGACTTTAAGGAACGTTTAGACCCCTGCTTTGATAGCTTCCTCTTGAAAATTGTAAGGATTAAATAAATTATCTCAAATAAATAATTAAAATAATACACGTAACTGTAATATCCAATACAGTTTGTATCCAAACTTTATCTTAAAGCAAAGATTAGTAAAAAAGGACAGTTTCTAAAGCTGATTTTAAGGTTGGTTTCTTTTATACATTTTAATCCAGTTAAAAAATCCGAATTTTAACATAATTACAGAAATTATTTTTTTTTTTAAAAAAAATTTAATTTCTGTAAAACTTTATTCAATAAATTTTGTGATTAAAAAAAAAGTATCATAGAAGACCATGACCATGAAAATGGATCTTTGTGTGAGGCCTTTGAACTAACTCCACGATGCTATGCAAGTGTTTTCAACAAATATACCATAATTATGTGTTATCTGATTGTATAATGTCCATCCATCGCATAAGAATAATTGTAACTTGTAACTAATATTTTATTTTATTTGTTTACTGTTTTTATTATGTGTATGAATGTTCTATATTCCTTCTTAGGTAAAAATGGGGAAAAAATTAAAAGATATTAAAATCAGGAACACATATTAAATTATTATAGTGAGCCGCCCATAGGCAAAAAAGTCACTTATACATACTCTTTCCAAACCTTTTTGTATGGCTTAGGCCAAATCTGACACCGTTTTCCTCTGTGATTTTATTTGGTTTTGAGGCGTTTTTCATAATTTGAATCCTATAACTTTGACGCGTCAAACTGTAAAATCAGAAAAAGTTCTGCTTCAGACAATATTAAAATGTTGAGTTAAAGGGTTCAAATGATGTATCTTGAGAAAATCAGCTGGATAATAATCAATAATTAATGTTAATTAATAATAATAAATATTAATTAATATTAATTATTACTAATTAACATTAATTATTATCCAGCTGATTTTCTCAAGATACATTATTTGAACCCAATAACATTTAATACTGTTACCAGTGGCGACGCGTCCTTGGGCAGGTGGGGCTGAGCCCCACCAACTTATCGAGAAAAAAAAAATATATATTTATTTTATTTTATTTATTTAGAATAGAAAAACTATTTAGTTGTCAACAAAAATAAATACATAGATATATTATATATTTATAGTTTTAGTGTTCATAGAACACAATCTATGTAGGTGGTATGTAGATCCAAAGCGTTTAAAATAAGCAGTAGAAATGCATAGCGTATAGTGAGAAATCTCACCGGGGTAGGAGGCCGAGGGCGGCAAGGCGGGCAATACTTAATGCCCGAGCCGAGCGGTGGGCCTAGTAGTAAGGCATGTGGAGCGTGGAACATCCCCTACTCGAGGAGACATGCAATGCAGGGCTCTGGGGGCGCAGCCTGAAGCCAGCAAGATTGTAGAATAGAGAGGTGGATTCATTTCCTAAGAACTGAGGGTTCGAGTTTCTTCGACAATCTTCGTAAGTTGCTCGGGTGTGTGACGTGGGCTTGAAAACTTATATTTCTCAAAAGTTTATATTTCTCTCTACTAGATAGCAGTGGTGGTATAGATAAAATATATTACATACTTTTCCCATTTTTTTGCCAATTATAATTTAAATTAATGATCTTTTTATTATAAAATATATTGGGCCAACCACTTTTCATGCTAAATTTAAAAAAAATTATGCAAATTATAAAAATATAAAACAGTCTAACTGAAGTTTGTGTAACGTAAGTTCTCGATAATATTTAACGCATTTTTTGTGTATATATTTAGGTAATATTTACTTTCAATTTTCACTACACATTTTCCTTAAATTTGCTGTTCATGAGTTCCAATTCCAAATCAGAATTTATTGATGAGAGTTTTCATTTCTCGCACCATTAAACCTTTAACAGAATTTTATGAGGATCTAATTCTGAGGATTACGGGCAGCCAGCTTAAAATCTCCCTAGAATGTGTCCCTCGCGGCAATTTATTCATTAAAATTTTGCTAAGTAAACATGATGCAGCGTACATTTTTTTACTCTTTGTGTCAAGCGTTGTAATTAATAATCTTTGAATTAGAAATCATAAAAGTATGACAGGATCGTGATCGTACTGCACGCTTGTAGACGCTCCGGAAATGATTACAAACAATAGGTGTGCAGTTCTAAATTTAGACGCAGGAGTCTATAAGGGCATGGGTCAAGGTCGCATCATAGCCCACCCTGTTAAATAAGTCACGCGCCGCCACTGACTGTCATATAATATTGTCTGACGCAGAACTTTTTCTGATTTTCCAGTCTGACGCGTCAAAGTTATAGGGTTCAAATAATGAAAAACGCCCCAAAACCAAATAAAATCACAGAGGAAAACGGTGTCAGACTTGGCCTAAACAAGCCATACAAAGAGGTTTGGAAAGAGTATGTATTACTGACTTGCCTATAGGCACCCTCACTATTATTATTATAAAATAAGCTTTTCCTGCCTAAATTTGCCATCTCTGAGATGGTTTAGACTCTGGCAGTATAAACAAATTATCATATTGTAAGAAAAAGCATCACTTTGAGGCAAATTTCTCTCCCATGAGCTATAAAAAAAAGCTCTATTTAAATTTAATATATGTATCAGGATAAAAACTATCTTATATGTTTACTCCTCGACCAGATATAAATGTAATCAATTTTTTTTTAGAAAAAAAAAATTCTTGGATAGAAAAAAAAAATGGTAGCAATTTATTTCTAAATTGTGTATATTTTGCAGGTTGAAATCTTCCGAAAGAAAGCCTCTCGTGTCGAAGAGGACAATGAATCGTTGGTCTTGCAGCTTAAGAAAATGGCTACGAAAGCCAGAAGTACGTTCCAATCAAATCAGCATTTCATTTTATTTTTATTTTATTTTTTTTTTAAATTTAAAACTAACCATAAATATCTTGTTTGAATTTACATTTGACAAATTATATATTTTTTTCTTTTATTAATTTTCAATATTTTTTTTTCTTACAATACCTTAATTTATGGTTATGGATGAAGAAAATTTATGAAATACAATAATAATAATTTTTATCTGGAAAAAAAATGTTCGTAACCATTTTCTTTTATCTGCGTACTAGACCCTTTTTGTTTGCTCAAATTCACCACTTCATACGTTCATTATTGTATATTTTTATGTTTATAAAACAGACATACCCTAGAGACAAAAGTATGTCTGCTGATGGTTTTTTAATTTAACTAATTTTTTATAAAATTTTATTTTGGTTTTTGGTTTTTTAATAAGATTTTTTTTTGTTTTAATAATAAATTGTATTCAATGTTTTTGCAATAGAATTGAAAGGGCAGAGAATGAAAAAAATTACTATTTTAAGATTCCATGTTCAATATTTTAAAATTATTTGTTTATTTTTTTATATCACAACAACAATTATAACAAACAGCTGAACTTTGATTAATAAATACAGAAATAAAAGCCCGGGAAAAAATTATAGCACAACAAAAGCTAGCACTTATGCATTAGAACAACACGAAANTTGCCTTCCGCCCTTTCTGCTTAGGTACAGTCCTCAGTGGTTTTCAAGACAGATGGTTCTCAGAATGTCTTCTTTCTTGAAATCATTCCTGCCAAGGCTGACTTGAGGTGCTGATTCTCTTTTTCCTATGAGATCCCGTCGCAGATCCTGAAACCCTTGAAACTAAAGAATGGATGACAGCCTTCTTGTGCGTCGAATGGTGATGTGACGCTGCGTTGAGGTAGTTATCTGTGCGTGTGGGCTTTCTGTAGATGGCGTGTCCTAGAGTTCCGTTGCTCTTGTTCGTCACCAGCACATCCACAGAAAAGGTTGACTGTCCTTCTCTTCAATTTCCATGGTGAACTGAATTTTCTCATGAATCGCGTTCATATGACGGAGGAAGTCATCCAAAGACTGTCTTCCGTATTTCCACCGAAGAAAAACATCATCGACATATCTCCACCAACAAGACGGGTTCAGAGAAGCTGAAGTAATGGCTCTCTCTATCTTCGAAGTCTTCTTGAAACAAGTTGGCAGCAACAGGAGATAAAGAGTTACCAATAGGTGAACCTTATATTTGCTTGTAGCATTCTCCGTTAAATAAAATGTATGTCGATTTGAGATAACATTTTCCACTACCTAATTACACTATCTAACTAACTTTTCTACATAAGAACATAAATTTCATAGAATAAAGCCTCTGCCCATTTTATACTTCACTGGTTCCTTTGCCCGTGGCAATCCATTGTCAAGATGGAGATGATGCCTTTGTTGGTGATCCTTTGTCGTGCGGGTGATGTATGAAGTCAGGAAGTATTGTGCTTTCTGCCTGGCTCAGGTGCTGACTTAGAGGTCTCCAGGTCCGAGAAAGGGTGAAACCAACCTCTCAGTTAAAGTTAAGTTAAGATCTCAATAGCATCCCTTACCACCATGCTGTGATACCTGCTGACAGATGCGAGTACTCAAGTGTCTTCATACATGATGAGATAACCGGTTTCGTCAGAATGCCGAGCTATTGCTGATCTGTGAACGTTGTTTTTCTCTGCTCCTACGTGTTCTTTTAGGTAGGTTGAGATCAATCTTCCGGTTTACCTGTTGTAGTTTTTGCCGCAACTGCAAGGGATTTGGTACACACCAACAAGTTTTAAGACGAAGATGGTCATTTGGCGATTTCAGGAGACTTCTTGTGGTCATGTGAGCGTTAAAAGTGATGTATTGGAGAAGAGCCTTCTGCTTGCCTTCCGCCCTTTCTGCTTAGGTACAGTCCTCAGTGGTTTTCAAGACAGATGGTTCTCAGAATGTCTTCTTTCTTGAAATCATTCCTGCCAAGGCTGACTTGAGGTGCTGATTCTCTTTTTCCTATGAGATCCCGTCGCAGATCCTGAAACCCTTGAAACTAAAGAATGGATGACAGCCTTCTTGTGCGTCGAATGGTGATGTGACGCTGCGTTGAGGTAGTTATCTGTGCGTGTGGGCTTTCTGTAGATGGCGTGTCCTAGAGTTCCGTTGCTCTTGTTCGTCACCAGCACATCCACAGAAAAGGTTGACTGTCCTTCTCTTCAATTTCCATGGTGAACTGAATTTTCTCATGAATCGCGTTCATATGACGGAGGAAGTCATCCAAAGACTGTCTTCCGTATTTCCACTGAAGAAAAACATCATCGACATATCTCCACCAACAAGACGGGTTCAGAGAAGCTGAAGTAATGGCTCTCTCTATCTTCGAAGTCTTCTTGAAACAAGTTGGCAGCAACAGGAGATAAAGAGTTACCAATAGGTGAACCTTATATTTGCTTGTAGCATTCTCCGTTAAATAAAATGTATGTCGATTTGAGATAACATTTTCCACTACCTAATTACACTATCTAACTAACTTTTCTACATAAGAACATAAATTTCATAGAATAAAGCCTCTGCCCATTTTATACTTCACTATTCTACATTTGATCCGATTCTATTATTAACATTTTAGGATAGTTTAAGTGAAATTGGCCAACATGCCCTTAAGTTAAGAAGTACGTAATTTAGTCTGCCACATATATATGAGAGCTGGCTAACTCCTGGCATGAAAATAATGATCTATCATGGTAGAGGATCGGGCAACTAAAAATGTTTGACATGGTAATGTCCTTTGTAATGAAGAGGATAATGAATTTTTTTTTTTTTTGTATTGGAAGCGTTATTTCTACTAGTAGCATGAAGGAACAAATCATATTCTGCTAGATATAGCGTGTATGGAGGTCATCTAAGAGTAATAACCCAAACTGTCTTTCCACGTAAATTAAAAATCTTTAATGCCAAAGCAGCTTTCAGCCTTCAAAAGACCACCATCAGTGTCTATATCGGAAGAAAAAAGTTACATTAATAAAAAGATTCTTAAAAAGATTTAGTGAGAGGCGGAGGCGAGTCTACTTTAAGTCTAAGATCGACGTAGTCTCACTTCGATCTCCGACATGAAGTAGACTCGCCTATTACTAAATCTCTTTATTTATGCGACTTTTTTTTCTTCTGCTATAAGCACTGATGATGGTCTTTTGAAGGCTGAAAGTTGCTTTGGCATTAAAGCTTTATTTAATTTACGTGGAGAGACAGTAATTTGTCATACCGTCATCATCTTCTTGTTCTTCCCTCCTATGGGTCCATCAATGAATCAAGGGAGACACGAGGTTGTAGGTTCGATCCCTCACCGTGATACTCTGATTTATACGGCTCACTAATGATCATAGAAGTATGATGTGTAAAAGTGGCTGGAACTTTCTACCACGGGGCTAGAAAAATGGGCCTAAAAGATGGCCTCAGTACTAGGTTCGAACAAGATTATTCGTAATATCCGTCTAGTACTAGATTTAGAACCTTACTACAAATATCCCCTATGGTTACATTGTACCCATTAGGGTATAAACTAGAGTAGGGGTGGGAACTAGCGTGTACCTGGTACATCATATTTCAAATAGCGCTCATTGGGTCACTACATTGCTTGACATAAAACAACAATGCCTTCATGCTAAATAATTTTATTAAATTAATTATATAGATTATTATTTACTACAGTTAAAAAATATTAGAGAAATCAACTTCTATAACTTTTTCTATATGCATATATATGAACATGAATTTCATATTTAATTCACCCTCTGCCCATTCTACGCTTCATAATTTTTGTTCATTGTGCATTATAATGTATGTATTTTGTGTGCATCCTACTTACAACACACCCTACAATCGAATGTATTTTGGATATATAATCAACTATTTTCACCTATAGTTCTAAACCTTTGTTAACTTAATATGATGTGCAATATAATGTTATCACTTATTTTGACAAAACTCTCTTCACATTTTTACTTGTGATAAAGCCAAGCAGTAAATAATGTTAAAACACTAGTTATTAGTAATAACTAGGCCTTACAAGTTTTAATTGTAATTTTTTCCGAAAAAATAACGGTAGAACTATAGAATATCGTATAACCCTATTATTAAACAAAGAAATATTATTCCTTTTAGATACTGTAAAGATAATATTTCTTTTAGACTAAGGGATTTTATCACTTCTATGTATACTGTAAAGATATTATTTCTTTTAGACTAAGGGATTTTGTCACTTTTACATAATACTGTAAAGATAATATTTCTTTTAGACTAAGGGATTTTCTCACTTTTACATAATACTGTAAAGATAATATTTCTTTTAGACTAAGGGATTTTATCACTTTTACATAATACTGTAAAGATAATATTTCTTTTAGACTAAGGGATTTTATCACTTTTACATAATACTGTAAAGATAATATTTCTTTTAGACTAAGGGGTATTATTACTTCTATATATAGGTACCGCAAAGATAATATTTCTTTTAGACTAAGGGATTTTATCACTTTTACATAATACTGTAAAGATAATATTTCTTTTAGACTAAGGGATTTTATCACTTTTACATAATACTGTAAAGATAATATTTCTTTTAGACTAAGGGATTTTATCACTTTTACATAATACTGTAAAGATAATATTTCTTTTAGACTAAGGGATTTTATCACTTTTACATAATACTGTAAAGATAATATTTCTTTTAGACTAAGGGATTTTATCACTTTTACATAATACTGTAAAGATAATATTTCTTTTAGACTAAGGGGTATTATTACTTCTATATATAGGTACCGCAAAGATAATATTTCTTTTAGACTAAGGGATTTTATCACTTTTACATAATACTGTAAAGATAATATTTCTTTTAGACTAAGGGATTTTATCACTTTTACATAATACTGTAAAGATAATATTTCTTTTAGACTAAGGGATTTTATCACTTTTACATAATACTGTAAAGATAATATTTCTTTTAGACTAAGGGATTTTATCACTTTTACATAATACTGTAAAGATAATATTTCTTTTAGACTAAGGGATTTTATCACTTTTACATAATACTGTAAAGATAATATTTCTTTTAGACTAAGGGGTATTATTACTTCTATATATAGGTACCGCAAAGATAATATTTCTTTTAGACTAAGAGATATAATCACTTCTATGTATACTGTAAAGATAATACTTCTTTTAAACTGAGAGATATTGTCACTTCTATGTATACTGCAAAGATAATAAATATTTATTTATCACTTCTATATTTACTGAAAATATAATTTTTTTTCTAGTCTAAGGGATATAATCACGCATATACACTGTATAAATAATATTCCTTTAATAATAAACTGTATAAATAATATTCCTTTAATTCCTAATTAACTTTTGGACAAAGAAACATCAATTGTAAGTTGATAATTTTAGAAGGGACCCCATGTTCTATAGTTCAGCCAACATAACTATGTTTTCCCACCAAAACTAACATAAATTTCTTTAAATATTGCTTCTTTAATCAATAATATTAAAGAAATGATAAATGATGGCATACAGGTAGGAGGCTGAGCCCAACAGCTAACAGACTTAATCCTGAAGACAAAGACGAAGGAATCTCAGATGAAGATGATCCTGCTGACTTAAGGATACAACTTGAACTTAATGAACAGGTAACTAAATTTATTAGCGGTTAATTTTGGCACTTCTTTAGATTTTAACTCCCCTTATAAAAAAACAGAGGGGAGTAACAATTTAAAGGAGGTGTACGGAATGTTCTTCTTTAGCCTGTTACTCCCATTATAAAAACAAGAGTGTGATATTTCTTTGTCCAGTACATTGGACTAACCATCCCTTTGTCTTAATTTTTATTTATTCAAAGTCATTTATATTCTAAAAAAAACACAGGGGAGTAACAATCTAAAGAAGTATCTTAATTTATACAATATGTCCACGGATGGAGTTGCCTATACGTGTAAATTCCAAAATATTTCAATTTTCGAAGAAAAGTCATCCTTCAATAAATCTCCTGCTTGTACTTAAATAAAGATTTATATTATTACTTTTTTTCAAAATGTACCCTGTACCCAGGAGTACAAGAGGAAACCGGTCCAAATTCGAGTCCGAATTTCGAATATTCAAGAAAAAAAAGTATTCTCTTTATAATTTATTTGAGATAATATACTAAATTTATTTTCAGTATAAAAATGACGATAATCAAATTTCAAAAATCCTCCTCCCCATGCCATTTATAAAAAGTCAAATTTGACTAAATCTAATACAGAGGGGTTGATTTAAAGGTCTGATTGAGTGCATTAAAAATGTTGGTATTGCAAGAGAAGTGACTATATTTACTTTCTAAATTACTCTAATTAACCATCTCTAATCCATTTTCACAAACATTTGGTTCACTAGGAGCTCTGATACCACTCTAAATAAAATTTAGAACTTCTGTCGGTGATATTTAGCACTACAAGTGAAAACCAATGTACTAGTCTACCTCCTATTCTATTCTAATTTCCTAGCACGATATTTAAGAGCGTCTCATTTTGTATTTCGTTTATTGAAACTTCAGCCCATGGTCAAAATATTGTACCATAAATGAAAACCTATCGACCTCCTGTGAAATGCTAACTAAAAGCGCCACATTTTACATATCGTCTATTGGGTGACAGAAATATCATCTGTACGCCACATCTAAAACATGTCCATGTCATTATTCTAATTATTCTGAAGTTATTCAGTAAAATTAATTCAGTAAAGTTTTTTGTTTGTCTGGTTGGCTCAACTTTCTTGAGTTCAAAATCTCATAATTAATAATTTCTCAAAATTAATAATTAAATTAATAAATCTCATAATCTCAAAATTAATAATTTAATTTAGATTTGATTATTAACTGATATATATTTGATTGCAGGAAGCTTGTGTGTTGAGGAGGAAAGTTGAAGAACTGGAATCAGAGAGAGATGCGATCAACAGAAAGAACAGAGATCTTCAAGACAAACTTACAGCTAAACTTTCAACTGTAGCAAAACAACAAGCTCTGCATTCAAATGACTCTAATTCCATATATCAGCATAAGATCAAGGTGAGATACTTTGTTTTTGGTCGCATTTAGTATCAAAAGGAATAAGTAGTACAGTCTATAAGATTAGAGTTGGAACAATCAACAGGTGGGAAAATTTTGAGGAAAACGATTTTATTGGTCCCCCGTGTTGAATGCAACTTCAGAAAAAAAATGCTCTACTCTACCCCTGTTCCACAAAAAAAAATATAACATGGCAAAATCGATTGTCCCTTTTTATAACCCCAAAACTACCTCCATGTTTTTAGTTTCCCGCCTTCGATTGTGCCAACTCTACTCTTATAGACTGTAGTAATCTAGTACTTCCTACTTGACGGGTTGGACAAACCACTTGTACGGACCTAGCAATTAGGCCATTTTACTAGCATGAGAACTATTAATGTTATACTAAACATTGTCTAGTAGCTAAATTATTTAAACATATCATTAAGATTGGACATATCATTGAGATATTACAGTGTATAAGATTAGAGTTGGCACAATCAAAAGGCGGGAAAATTTTGAGGGAAATATTTTATTGGTCCCCCATGTTGAATGCAACTTCAGAAAAAAATGCTCTACTCTACCCCTGTTCTACAAAAAAAATATAACATGGCAACACCGATTTTCCCTTTTTATAACCCCAAAACTACC
>KZ651212.1:986159-1006686 GCA_001010745.2 Gerris buenoi
AGTCAGTTTAGTTTATTGTAATATTTTTGTTGTGTTTTATCTTATTTTAGCTTGAAATATGCTAAAAATAACGTTTATTATATCATGCCGAGCGAGTTGAAAAAAATGACGTCAGAGTGAAACGTAAACAATAACCAATGGCAGGGCTTGTTTTCTTGACGTTTGTGAGCGGGCTTTGAATAGTTACTAAAGCGTGGCCAACCTTCTCCAGCTTAAATGAAAAAAAAGAGTGTTGTTATGTTGGTCGCCTGGTCTAAGGGACACAACCTCTCGGCAAAAGTTGGCTTCAGCCTCTTATCAGTAATTGCTTAGGATTTCGATTCTATGCTCCTTCTATATATATATATATGTAGTATTATTCTAAGATTTTAATTAAACATCCTGTCTGTCTGTCTGTCAGTAATGTTTACGTGTCCGACGATAACTTGAGTAAAAGTTGACAGATTTAGTTGAAATTTAGTATACATGTTACTTTTACTAATGCTCAGGCCTTGTAAGTTGGACAGCGTTCCAAGCAAGTTCGCACGCAACGCTCATGTAAACGTGAGCTTCAAATTTAAAATTGATTTTATCAATTATTATATCAATCTACGAAGATTCTATCATCAACTATTCGATGAGATGAACTTTTTTTCCAAATAAAAGTTTATACTACAACCAACAGCGACAACGCTATGAAGTGATAAAGATCGATAAAACAATTTAATAAAAGTGGACCTAAACGTTTAAAATAAAGAAAACAACGCTTGTACCAATATCATACGTTCTAACGCAACGATTTTAATCAAACTTCATATACATCGTCTAAAGTACAATTGAAACAGGCATGTAAAATTTTAACTTTATAAAAGCCGAAGTTTTTGAGTAGTTATGTGATACATTTTATAATAGTTGGAATGAATTTGGTCGGAACATGAATGTTAAGGAATATGTAGAAAGGTATTCTTCTACTCCACTACATGGCTTTCTATTACAATCATCCTCTTTAACTATCAACTCATTATAACTAACTATTTTCTTAATATTATAAAATTTATTGCATAACACATGCTTCAATGATAGAGCAACGCGATGCCTAGTTAATATTAACATTAAAAGATCACGTCCTCTAATAACGTAATGCTCTTGATCAGGAATTAATAAATTAATAAATGATTTCTGTTTGCAGATGAGCTACTTATCTCGCTAAAGAAAGCTCAAGAATCTGGTTTACCAAACGGATCTCTGGACAAGACAGCAGTTGCAAACGTGGAAATGGAGAAGAAAAAACTCGAAACGCAACTTAAAGAAATCAAAGAGCAAAGCGCTAAAAAAGACAAAGAACTCGAAGAAATCAAATCGCAGATAAAAACTCTTGAACAAGGTAAGATAAAAGAAAGTAATAAAGTCGCTTGATGAGGAATAAGATTGACGAATCTCCGTTAAAACTTTCTTTAATGTAACAAACCCAGGTTTCAACCATAAATAAAACCCGATGAAATACCATAAGTTTGTTTAATAAAGCCTCGTCCAGACTGCCGAACCGAAAAGAAGAAACGAACCGAGCATTGGTCTCTGCGCATGCCCAGTCTAAAGTGCGCCTGCGCCTCTCCGACTGGACATGCGCAGAGAACAATGCTCGGCTCGTTTCTTCTGTTCGGTTCAGCAGTCTGGACGAGGCTTAAAAGTTATAAGCGAACATATTAATTAATTTGTGCTTTACTTTTGTTAAAAGTTTTTTTAACATCTATCAAAATATCGCCAGAATTCAAATTATTAAATTAATGAAATAAAAATAATGTTTACAATGTTTGTTGAAAAATTATGATAAAAAATCAGATAGTTAATCAAAATGGTCACCCATCCAAGTATTGACCACGCCCAATGCTGCTTCCTCCTGCTTCTTCGCAGCAGTAGATACTACTTTAGTGGCCTCCGAAGTGAATAATAGTTCCGTGGTACCCTGTACCCGATTTTTTTATTTAAATATTTACCATTACCATAATATCATGAGTTTGAATTTGATGTTGAAAATATTTCTAGGGATATATATTCCATGTTTGTTTAGGACAAAATTTAAAATTAACAATAATAATAATAAACATTTATTTAATAAACCTAGCAATATTGAAAAATGGATAAATAAAAATCCAAGCCTTGTTTAAAACATGTGGTACATAATATTTAACATGTGGTACATAATATTTAACATGTGGTACATAATATTTAACATGTGGTTATAACACGTGGTACATGTGGTTATAACACGTGGTACATGTGGTTATAACACGTGGTACATGTGGTTATAACACGTGGTACATGTGGTTATAACACGTGGTACATATGTGCTTTAATAAAATGGCTTTGTTCAAGTTTTTTTTTTTTCAGAATAGAATTTTGACTAAAATGATCAAATTTTATACTATTTTTAATTTTAACAGTGTCAAACAAAAAAGGGACTATAAGATGAAATGAAAATTTGAAATCACTTATTGAATTTACACGAAATCTCTTACAAAATGTAGACATTTACCTGTATTTAGTTGACAGCTCAAAAGAAAAGAAAACACATATTGATCCAGCTTTACAGCACTGTATTAATGCATAATAAACAATATTTTTCAGATAAAACAAAATCTAAGAAAGAAACAGACAGTTCCAAGACAGTGTGGGAAAAGGAAAAGTCAAAATTGACAACAGCTAAAGAAGAATTAGAGAAGAAGAAAACACATCTCGAAAAACAAGTAACAGACCTTCAAAATGAAATGAGTAAGTAAAATACAGTCATAAAATTTAGCTAAATCTGGTTACACACAATTTAGCAGGTCCTAGAGTTGGTACTGAACAATCTGTTTGTGTCCCGGTCTGGGAAATGTACCCACAGCCAGAGATTTGTGGTCACCCTTCCAACTACTAACCACGCCCAATGTAACCCTGTAGTGCTTAACCCTGTAGGGCATAGGTGCAATAAAAACACTCAAGTGCACTAGTTGGTGCTTATCATAAATTACATTATGATAAGCACCAACCAGTGCACTTGCTAATCAATAAAAGTGTTTTCTTTTTTGTTTAATAAACAGAAGATCTTAAAAAATCAACTGAAGAAGTTGCTTCTCTTAAAAAGAAAATGGACGCACTAAATAGATCAATGGAAGAAGAGAAGAAACAAAATGAAGAACTCAAGCAACAGCTCAAAAATTCAGGAGATGTTGAAGAAGACACAAAGAAGTTACTTAAGGAGGTAACGAGAATTAATAAATTATGTTTATTTAAAGAGTTAAGAAGTTTTTATTGTAGGTTAACCGAGGGGATTGCGCGGTCTTCTTTTAGATATAACAGAAATTTAGATAGAAATGGGAGCGATTGCAAGGTAGGGATTTTTCCAGCTACATTTCTTGCTACATATTATCAGATGAACTAGTCCATTATCTGTCATCATCTGGGAATTTACTTCCTGACAAGAGCCGCCACTTTAACTTAAATTTCATTACTACACTAATTTAAAAGAAATTAGCACAAATGAAACTAAATAAATTAATATGATACCTGAATCAAAAAATAAATAAATAAATAATAATAATAATATTAAAATTAATATTAAGACTTACTGATTTTCGTGCTTGCAAATTATGAGACTAGAATCGATTTTTTATCCATTAAAAAAAAAAAAAATAAAATAAAATAAGCTAGTAATCACCTCAACATGACCTATTTTAGACTATTTATTCTTATGATTGTTTAGGTCATTATAGTAATATTTTTTTTTTTTTTTTTATTTTTAATGTTTTTTTTCACCNTGATTATGAAAAAAAATATTGGTATTAATAAAAGAAGTAATAATTTTCCGCAACAATTCTTTCTGTTTAAATAGCAAACTCGATTTAAAAAAAAATCAGCCGATATTCAGAAATTAAACTATTTATATTACCTAGGTTGCACTGAATTTAATGGAAGTCAATTTACTTTTTTTTTTACTTTGATAATTACTCTATACTTTCCTTGAAATGCTTGTGTTATATTATTAGTAAGTGCAATAAGTTGTGCTAGTAAGATAGTTTGAATGGTGTGTACGCTTCCATAGTTTAATTTAATATAGATACATAGTTAATTTAATATATGATAGTAGCATACATCTAAGTTTAAGTTTAATATTATAGTACCTAAATGGCCCCCAACAAAGGAAAAAAATCGGTCCGAGACAACTCAGACAAACTTTCTCATATACTAGTTTATAATTACTTTGCCCAGTATTTTTTTCATTTATAAGTTTTCGAGTTTTCCTATATGTACATTTAATTATTATTGAACATTTTATCAAAATTTATCATAAAAATAACTTCTCCTCGGCGGGGGATCGAACCCTAACTTTTGATCCACGTTCAAAGCTATTCTCTCAGGAACTAGATTTTTCCCGGGAAAATGGCTTATATCGATAGATTCGTATTTAAATGGAATACATTTTATAATTTATTCAATCAAAATTTCGGTCAAAACTATTTTTAAGAAATAATTTTTCTCATGTTTTTTTCAACTGAACTTTATGCGGAAACTATGCAATTAGAATCATATGAGCCTAATAGATTTAATACTCTGCTTTTATATAAAAAAAAAATATAAAATAATTTTGTTAAGTAAAAGTTTTTAATCGACTCTATCAAAAACAAAACATATATTCATNTTTAAATTATAACTAATTATCTCTCAGCTCTTTTTCTAAACCATATTTATTATTCTGCCCGTTACCGCGGGCCTAACGGCTAGTATATAGATAAACAAATAATATAGAGATTGTTCAAATTTACAGCCACCAACCGTTATACATCGCTCACCACGTATTTTCGTATTATCACGTTATTTACGTATTGCTCACCAAATATTTTTTGATACTTCTATAAGCAAAGGAACTTAACTCTTGGAAATATTTGAAAATTCATTGTAGCATCACCCTTTACATTAATTAATTAGACTAATTTTTTTTAACTTGTTAGTTTAAGACCAAGCAGGATTGATGTTCAGAGGTTCAAATTTCTACTCGAAAATTGTTTGTCATTTACATGTTGTAGGTAAAATCAATATAATTTAAAAAATTAATTGTAGTTAGATATTTTTATTTTTATTTTAGTAAGGTTTGGTAATTTTTTTTTTTTTTTTATTTATTTATTTTTTTTTTAGTTAGTAGAATTAAATTTAGAGCCCACGACTGGAAAGAGATTAGGTCGGGTTTCCTTGGAACATTTTAATATGTACATTTTTTTAAATAACTTTTTTTCCCCACTTAACTGTTACAATTGACAAAAATAAAATAATTGGTATTTAAGTCACAGAGCAGGTATTTAAGGCCTAATCTCTTAAGACGTGGGCAGCTTTTCATTTTGAAAAAAATTTATAAATGACGTAGATTTTACAAATGATTTTTTTTTTTTTTTAAATTCAGTGCAACTTCTGATAATACAAACTAATTATTATATTATGAAATGTCAAAATTACGAAATATTTGGCATTGTAGAAATACAAATTTATATAAAATAAATTTTATTTCTAACAAAAAAAAAAGGTTGTGCGTGAATCCTCACGTAAAAAGGGGTTCGTTGGTATTGTTAAAATGAAATTATTAATCAGCAATGGAACTGCCGATAAAAATTATGCACAATGAAAGTGATAACTTGAAAAAACGGCGATGATATTGAGTTAACTAGTTAACTATATTTTTCCTGTGTGCTCTTCAAAAAGATCTGGAATCAAAACAGCAAATAATTAAACTGGGCCAGCGTGACCGAGTGGTTAGCGCCCTCGGCTCTGAAACCAAAGTCCAAACTCCGATGTGAGTTTGAATCCCGGAGGGTCAGACATGTTTCACACTGATGATCTCATCGAGTAAATGAGTAAAGTGGTCGGATAACCCCGGTCTTTAATGACCTAATAAGCTGTCGAACGGGACTAACCCCCAACCCTNTATTAATAAAAATATTTTTATAAATTTATAATGATAATGATACACGAGTAAATTAATTTATTATGTTTTTGTTTTAGATCGAAGATAAGAAAAGCAAGGCAACAGAACTTGAGAATTCTATGAAAGAATTGGAGGAAAAATTAAAAAAATCTGAAAAGTTACTCTCAACCAAGAAAGATAAATTAATTAAAATGGAAAAAGAGGTATAAAAAGTTGTATGAAACATCAAATTAACAAAGAGTATCAAAATGAAACCTGTTTTTAGCACTTCTTTAGATTATTACTCCTCTTATAAAACAATAGAGGGGAGTAACAATCTAAAGAAGGTGTACGGAATGTTCTTCTTTAGACTGTAACTCCTCTTATAAAGAAAACAGAGGGGAGTAACAATCTAAAGAAGGTGTACGGAATGTATACATTCGTATTGTTCTTCTTTAGACTATTACTCCCCATACATAAAAACAAAAGTGTGATATTCCTTTGTCCCAAAATACAAGTGTCTTAATAGTTTTTATAGACAAGTCATTTATATTTTTAAAAAAACCACAGGGGAGTGACAATCTTAAGAAGTACCCAGTTTTTCTAGTTTTATTTAAAATATAATACATAAATTGAAATATATTTATTTCCTCATGTAGTTTAAATGGGTTTATTATAAAATAATTAATTTTTTTTTTTTAGAAAACTGAGAAGGAAAAGAAACTGGATGAAATTGAAAAATCGGTCGCGACATTATCCAGTGAAAAGAAAGATGTGTCGAACAAAGTGGAAGAACACGAATCTAAGATCAAGCAACTCAAGAATGAGTTGGAGAGAAAGAAGAAAACTATCGAAGAACTTGTAAGTACCATTAAGTACTCGTAGTTATAATTTTGTGACAAATAGAAGTAATAAATAATATATAATTATAATAATACAAAAACAACAAAATAAATTGATTTAATGACTTCAAAATATCAGCGCCTAAAGAAGTTTCACTTCAAAAAACCAACTATGTTCATTAAATTTAATGATTTCAAGTCTTGGATTCATGCCAAATTTCAAGAAATTAAAAAATCATAATGAACAAAAATGTTAATGAATTCAAGGAACATCCATGCCAAATTTTAGGAACTTATAATTAAAAAATCTTACCATAAATATCGATTATAATGACTTCAAAGATAACAGATGAACAGAGACTTATAAACAGATGAAATACCAAATGCCAAATGGAGTGTTGAGTTGAAACAGATGCCTGACTCCATACGGTCAATGTCATAATGGTTGTATTTAATAATAATATTTAAGCATTTTAAAAAAGGTAATTACTTATTGTTAAAGAAAAAAATCGGTCAGAGACAACTCAGACAAACTTTCTCATATATGTACATTTAATTACTATTGGAAATTTCATCAAAAATATCATAAAAATAACTTCCCCCGCGGGGAATCGAACCCGGGCTCTCTCCATCGGCGTTTTAAGCTATTTTCTCAGGAACTAGATTTTTCCCGGGAAAACGGCTTATNCCCCCCCCCTAAAGGCAACCCTGGCTACGCCCATGCATATATTTATAGTTAGTATTTCTAAAATGTAATTTTCTCTCAATAACACTCTTCTAGAAATATTTTCTAAAAACTTCTTCACAATTATTATTATTATAATCTTTTTTCTATAAATACCAATACATTTATATCTTCAATTTCTTGCTAATTAGTACTTTCTTGTGAATGTTTCTAACTCACTTTCTGTTTCTTTTACTTTTCAAGGTGGCAAATGAAGAGACAGCGGTAGGTCTATTTTATTCTAAAATATTTGTGGACAAGTTAAAAAAAGGGGAATTTTTATATTTTTTTGTTTAAACCTTTTTTTGTGTTTTCCACTCCCTGATTTATATAATGTAAAACCACATGTAACTAATAATATATTTGTCAGTAATACAGGATTTTTAATAAAACTATTTTTAATGCATTTATCTTTTAAAATAAATATAAAAGAATCGTGAATATTATAGATATAATATTAGGTTTGTTCTAACCAAGAAGTGTACCGTCAGGGGCATGCGCAATTGATAAAAGCCCATTCCAACCCAACTTACGACAATGTTTTGTACCTTTCTCCAAACTGTTCCAATCCACGCTGGGATCGTTTGTGAACCGTTTTCTGTTCGGTCTCGGTCCAAACGATCCTCTGACAATACCAAGTATACTGGTTTGTTGTATGACATGCGCAGTTATTTCAATTTACACTTGTCAACAAGAAGGTTTCCTAAATGTTAGGTTTCCTTAAATGATTTGGTAAGGTGCAAGTAGATTCACAAACTCAACTAACGATGTTTTATTACAGTTCAATGTTAGTGCATGCGCATAAAACCTAACCTAAACGATCCGCAGGACAATGTGCATGGGACGGTACAAATAAGGTTGTTGGAACAAACCTATTTTTGGATGAATGTATGTGTTTTGGCACTGAGTAAAGCACCTTATACACATATGAACCTTGTTCACCAATCTTTCTTTTGCGAACCAAAATCCAACCTGATAGAATACCAAGTTCGTCAGGAATTTGGCTCGTTAACCTTCACACACAGGCGAACTTGGTTTTTGCGAACCGAGTTCTGCGAACTAAGCTCCTATATGTATTCTCCACTTTGCAAACTCTTATTTAACTAATCTACAGGCTAAAACACCCTGATACTAAAAAAAATCATCTGTTACAAACATCATGTTAAGACATCATCTATTCATTAACTTGTATCACGTCGGGGTCACCAGAATATAGTTTTCTTATATCTTTAATTTGAACTAACACCATGAATTACGGTTCAAGACTTTAGAACTCAATTTAAATAAACTTTGACTGACTTTATGTCAAACAACAAAGAATAAAGTAAAATAATCAATGAATAAATTATTTTCAATTCCTGTAGAACTATTCTCTTACAAACTGAACAATCTTAATAAAATGTATTCTTTAACATTTTTATGTTAGAATTAAACATTTCCTTTTTTTAAAAGCAAAAATAACATAAACACACTTAAATATTAGATAACAAATTTATAAATTTTGTAAACTTAACATTATTCTCATTAGAGTTTAACAAAACAAAATGAAGTTAAAGGTTTTAAAATTGTTTTTCTACCTTCTCCAGTGAATAGAATTAAATTACAAAATCAAGTTAACTTGCTTTGTCATATCCACCAGATACACTTATCACTTATTTATACTTTATACCGGTAATTTGTTTATAAACTACATTATCTGCTTGACAATATCTACATCCCCCATATTTTAAAATATCATAATTGCAATTGCACCAAATTGGAACTAATATGAAATTTTAAGTGTACAAGTTTCAGAGACAACCACTCCTTTTTTGGAAAATCCAAATTGTATTATTAAGAAATGTAAACTTTGATTTGAATATTCATTGTTCATTTTTAAATGTTATCATAATATTCCTAAAGCATGCTTAATATGTTTTGCATTTTTTATTTATTTTTTTTATTTTAATACATAATTATGTTATTTTTAATTTTATGTTTGCATTTTTTGTTGTATTCGTCCTGCTTTCTATGAATATTTTTCTCTTTCAATAATAATTTATTTTTGATATTTTTATTTTTAATTATTAATAAGATTATAATTAAATGCACGAGATATGGATTTCAGGCTGAAAGGAAGATGATGGAGAGATTGAAGGCTTCACAAGAATTAGAGATTAAAGGAAAAGAACAAGAAATCGCTCAGCTACAAACTAAAAATTTAACTTCAGGGACCAAAAAGATAAATGACCTGAAACATGAAATGCAGTCTAAAATTGACAGTAAGATATTTACCTATTGTTTAAATAGTACCAATTGATGGTGATTTTGTGCAAAATAGTCTTAAACTATAAAACCTTATGGGTCTGATAGTCTGATATTCTCAGAACACATAAACAAACTTGTGATTTTTTTTTTTTTTTTTTTTTTTTTTTTTTTTTTTNGTAGTTTAGGCTCCAGGCGTCTGCACAGACGACAGACAGACGACAGACGACGGACAGACATTTTTTAAAAACCACTTTTTTGGACTCAGGTTACCTCAAAACGTGTAAATCCATCAAAATCTCAAAATCGAATTTTCGCGCCATCACAATACTTTCTCTTTATATGAGAAAGTAAAAAGCGTCCTAAATAGTTCGATTACCAAAAGATTTCGCCATAATATAAGTGTTACTGTAGTTGTAGTTGCAACATTACTGCGTTAATGACAATTAATTAAAATAACTTATAAGATTACTCTTTAGAAATGTTTATAACTTTGCAAGGGTATAAGACAAATTGAGTTTTTGGAACGAAGTTCCTTATGACGTTCTGGAGAACGGGAGTGAATCCGAAAAAATCAACCAAAATCACCGTCATGAAATTACCGTCACGCAAAATCCGTCACAATATCTACCGACGACGATAACTTGAGTTAAAGATCACCGAGTTAGTTGAAATTTGGTACACATGTTCATTTTGCCAATGCCCAGGCTGAGTTCTTTTGAAAACGATATCCGCCCAAGCGTTCACGCGCAACGCTCGCGTAAACATAAGCTCCAAAAAGACCGGAAAAAATGTTATTGAGGAAGCCTGTTCCTTGACTTGTTTTGTTTATTTATGTTATATTTGTGAAGTGTCACTTGGTTTTGTAAATAAAGAAATTCTAATCACGGTCTTGCTAAAAGTAAGATTGATATTTCAATATATTAGGTACATATACATATATTATTATAATATTGCGTACTTAATCCAAGAAAAAATGCTAACTTCATCTATTTAATGAGACAAACAACTTTTTTAAAAATATTTTTCTTTAGTAAAACGAACACCGACACTGTTATGAAGTTATAAAGATCGCTAAATTTATATAGATTTTTTATTTTATTTATAAAGATCGCTAAATTTGTTTAAATGGACCCAAACGTTTAAAATGAAGAAAACAACGTTTTTTGACCGATATCTTCCGTTCTAACGCATAACGATTTTAATCAAACTTCTTACTCATTGTCTAAAGTCTAAAGTACAATTGAAACAGCTTTGTAAAATTTTAACTGGATACAAGCAGAAGCTTTAGAGTAGGGAAGAGATGTATATTATAATATTTTAAATTAATAGGCCGGGTAGGTAGAAAACAGTTCGTTACTTTTAATTTTTGTCTCTTTTTTTTTTTTTTCTAACTCCGCTATGTATAAGTAGTATAAGTATAAGTAGTTAGCAATGTATACGTACTTAGCAGTGTGATTTTATAATTTATATTTAATGAAAAATGAAAGGAACGTCGTTCCTACCGGGTGTCCCGCGACACCACACGTATTTTTTTTCCGGATATTTGGAATCTTTTGTTGATAAAATTTTGGTGATAAATTAATGCACTTTTTTTAGGAGCAAGCTGGGGGACAAGGTAAAGGGGTTTTGCCGAACTCAGACGAACTTCGCCAATTAAGAGACGAACTGGACGCAAAGCAGACTAACATTGAAGAATTGGAAAATAAATTAAAGAATGTAAGAATAAAATACAATATTAATTAAGGTAGAAGGAAAAGTCTCTCCACCTAAGTCTCTCTAGTGGAGAGACTTTTCCTTCTACCTTAATGATGAACTCCACTCACGCTCCATATCCTATCTTAATATTAATTAAATTGTACCCTAATAGCTTATATAATTAACCCTATATGCACAAAGAAGGGCCCAACCTTATAATGAGCATAGACAATCAAATAAGTAATTGTATTTTTTGCAGTAATGGTTCTTTTTAGGGCACTTCTTTAGATTGTTACTCCCCTGTTTTTTTTTAATAGAAATGGATTTAATTATTTATACATTCCTTTGTCTAAATTGAGACCAAGGGATGTTTATGTTTATTCCATTGTACTTTAGGACAAATTATTATCACACTACTGTTTTTATAAGGGAATGTAACAGTCTAAAGAAGAATATTCTGTACACCTTCTTTAGATTGTTACTCCCTTCTGTTTTTTATGAGAGGATTAACAGTCTAAAGAAGAACATTCCGTACACCTTCTTTAGATTGTTACTCCCTTCTGTTTCATTATATGGGGGGAAACATTCTAAAGAAGTGCCCTTTTTGGATGGACGTTATATAGTGAATCAAACGTGAAGTGTGAAAAACAAATTTACTGAGATAATTTGCAAAAGGCCATAATAGCTAATATCGAACACATTTGATAAAATATAGCTAACATTTAAAATATAACCTCAGTTCACTAATGTTTATTATCGAAAGAAGTGGTAAACAATTTTTTTTTTTTTTTTTTAAATAAAATATTTATCATTTACATTTTATTAAATAAAAATTAATAATAATTGCGCTTTTTCCAAAAATAAACTTATCAATTTTAATAAGTTAATATATCTTGGTTAAACAAAAAATTGGTTGATTTTTTCTGTTAAGGCAAACAAAGAAAAAGAAGATTCTCAGCAGATGTTAAATAGCAAAGAAAAAGACCTGCAGAAGAAATTAGAGCAATGGGAAAAGAAAATATCAGATCTGGAAAATGATCTCCAGGTAAGAAATTTTAGTTTTAATTTAAATAACAACATAATAAATATTGCCCATATGAAGTGTGTTCGCAGGTTCAATGCACGTGGAATTAAAATGACAAAAAATGTTTGAAATGAGATTTGAGCTTCTGGGAGTCAGCCCTTCTTGGAGTTAAACTAAGAAGTTGAAAAAAATTAGTCCAATTTATGTACTACCACGTTAATTAATGTATATTTTCTTGTACATTAATTGTAAAGATTTAAGTACTTTTAATTTTAAAAATATTTACTTTTTTTAAAAAATAAAAGTTATAGTCCAGTGCAATTAGACATTCCACTTCGGAAAAATTAGGGGAAAGCTGAATTTTGGCATGAACCTTGATATTGCGGTTCTAAACAAAATGTCAAAAGTCCCCATTGATCCGAGTGCCGCTAAATGAACTACGCGGGGTCAAAGGTCATCAANTAGATATATATTTGTAATGAGCTCGACGTACCATTTCATATGATACCCCGAAGTTTTTTCATATGATACCTCCGAAGTTTTTTTTACCATTTTTCAAAAATGTATTTATATAATTTTTATAAGTTGCTACATTTATAAAATGTATGGGTAGGTACTATACGAAAGGTGTAGCCGTGCGAGAGCAGGCGTAGACGGACGGACAGACAAACACACGTATGCAAATATAAGGGTCCTTGGTTTTACGTTCGGACCCTAAAAAGTATTAAAATTCAGTAGTTCTTTTCTTTTCCTTTTCCTCAGCATTTCCCCTCACTCTCCCCAAATCATAGGCCCTCATCCTTATTGTCAATACAAGTTCATGCTAAATTTCAATTAAAAAATAGTAAGAGGCTAATGGTACCATTCCAACGAAGGCCCAAGGAAATAGAAGCACTGTGCGAAGAGTGAGGGGAATAATCCGCCGACTGGATCTGGACTTTTTGAATCTGATTCACGAATCACATTATAAATTTTATAAATTATATACATATTATAAATCATATATCATGGCACATTCACACTAGAATTATTCTGTGTTCAACTAGACCAATCAGGTGTATAGTATGGTTTCAGAAGAGTATCAAAAGTACATATTTCTTCTTCTAATGATAATGAAGGCTTAATCTTCTTAGAATCCTACTTAATTACTGATAATAATAATTGATTTTGACGATTTCAGGGCTTGAAATGGCGTTAGAGAGTGAGAAGAGAGAGTACGAAGAATTGACAGGAAAGTATGAAGAACTAGAAGAGGAGCACGTTGTGACTAAAGCTCAACTTGTCAAAGAAAAGGAAACCATCAAAAAGTTTGTTCATTCTATTAATTAAATATTCCTTTGATAATCATTAGTGGAATAACAGCGGAACCATACTAATTAAATAAAGATAGCTTTTATAAAAATGCAGATTGTCAAAATTGTTTTGTAATGACTTGTATACTGTATACTGTATACATCATTCTGCTAAGAGGTTTGTAAGACAGTGGAGCCTAAACGGCACTAACTTAAGACTGGTATATTTTAAACTTATATCGTTGAGAGAGAGCCAGCGTGATCGAGGGGCTTAAGGCGCTCGCCCAGCTATCAACGGAACAGGTCGAGGAACACCCCCTATGGGACACTCTTTGATGTGGGTCTGATCCGTGTCATGATGATGTGATTTGTATCTATGGTTCGAGGACGGAGCAGAGCGAGGGACAACCCTTATGGGGACTCTTCCCCCACGCTTTGACTAACGCTTATATAGCTTACTAATGATCACACCATACTCAATGTACAAATGTATGATATGTGAAGTAGCTGGAGTTCTTCACCACAGTATCTAACATGTTCTAAAAGATGGCCTAATTGCTAGGTTTAAACAAGTGGTTTGCCTACCTGTTCTAGTAGGAAGTGCTAGGTTACTACTACTTCGTCATTGATAATGAACTACGACAAGTTTTTGTTTCTTTAATTATCAATTTTAATATAGAGTGTGTCCCAAGAAGTTTTATACAAATGGAAAATTTTTAACTTTTCCTCACCTATGGCAGGAAAAGTTGTGTATTCATATTTCACGATTTTGGTAGTATTCATACTATGGAAAGATTAAATTTTAATTTAAATCAAATTATAACTACATATTATTAACTACGGGAAACAGACAGAGAAAAACAGACTCCAGCCTCGGGATGTGAATAACTACAGAGGCCCGTGGTTCAAATCCCGGCGCTGGAGTCTGTTTGTTTCCCGTAGTTTTTTTTCCCCATTTTTTTTTCTCGAAATTTCATCTGAATTATTGGCTTTTGGGCCTCCTGAGTGGATTTCAGCATGATATGTCAGTAGGTGTGTATGTGTGTTATCATCGTAGCTCCCACAGTAAAACTAGAGTGTTGAAACTTGGCAGAAAAAGCTTTCCTTACTTCTAGTTAAGCCACCCGAAAAATCAATATTTTCCGCCATCTTGAACCCAGTTAGCTGAGTCAGCAAACAATTTTTGGAAAAAAAACGAAAAGTGGTCTGATCGAGTTGAAATGTGGCATGAATGAACTTCTGTGTTTTTCAAACAAATCCACCAAATTTAATTTTGATATTGGTTGCCATTTTGAAGTTATTGATTTTTGAATTTTGAAACCTCGAAGGTTAATAATACGGAAAGTATAAAATACGTTTTTGTCACATAGCATATCGTTGGAAACAGTAAAAAATAAGGAACAAATTAAAAAAAAACAACGATGAAATTCTATTAATTAGTTTAATTAGTTATAAAGCGAACATAATTATTAATTAGTGCGAGAACGATCACCCATCCAAGAACTGACTACACCCAATGCAGCTGCTTTGCAGCAGGAGAGGCCACTTTGGTGGCCTCCGAAGTGAAGAAAAGTTCTGAGGTTACTGAGGTGAAGTTAATTCATATGAAAAACATTTTTATAAAATCACTAATCTACGCAAGTAAATAGATCTGATCGTTATTTCATCGTAGATAGATGTAATTAGATATTTGAACGTAGTTTTCAATTCTAATCAACTTTTATTAATATCAATTTTCGATTTTGTCACGAATAAAGGTATTTTATCTTGAGCAAAACTCATGTTTTTTGACAAACCTCGTATATGACTGACAAAATTTGTCATATTATGATTTCATATCAGGTTTTGAATCATGCAGAACTTTTTATGGAGAATTAACTTTAGTTAATCAACTTATTTAATTAACTTTACTAATTAACTTAATTAGAACTTTTTATCGTAAAATTAATAAAAAGTTTACCAAATGTATACAACTTCTTGGGACACACTGTATACATTTTACCATATTTGTTAAAAATATTTAATTAATTACAAATCTTACAATTTACAGTAACAGTATTTTTGCACAGAGAATTGTTTTG
Source organism: Gerris buenoi (assembly GCA_001010745.2). Taxonomy (NCBI): domain Eukaryota; kingdom Metazoa; phylum Arthropoda; class Insecta; order Hemiptera; family Gerridae; genus Gerris; species Gerris buenoi. The sequence continues at coordinate 1,001,976 of KZ651212.1, forward strand.
TGTAAGTCAGATTGGCCAACATAATATGTAAGGGGAAAAATAAAAAAGCCGGTAGACAATTACTCAGTGACATTTTTGTTTGCAGTTGGCCCTACCTTCGAGAAGTCAAAAATCCGCCCCAAATTTTTGTGTTTCCCAAGCTCTCATCAAAACAAATGTAATACTGTAGCACTTACTCTGACAGCACGGGGGAAAAAAAAAAAATGGGTAGAGGAACCAATGAGAGCTCAAGAATTTGAAGTCTTGAAGGTAGGACAAACTAGGCAAACAAAAATGTCACAAGTGGGGTGCTTCCTACATACCTAGTGGCTTTATTTTTACCTTCAAAAAGGGTGGCCAATCTGAGCTGTCAAAGTAAGCTGTGATTGTAAGATTAGTATAAATAGCTTATCGCATTTCTTTCTTTTAACAGTCAATTATTGTCAACGGAGGAAGAGTTGAGAGATTTGGCTAGTGAACAAAGAACACTTAGAGAAACATTAAGCTCTAAACAGGATGCCTGGACAAAAGAAAAACTTAAATTACAGGTATAAATTTATCAGTATTTTAATAATTTAACTGGATTATTTCTTAAATCAGAATTAAAAAGGATTATAAGCCCCCCCCCCCAAGTTTCAAGAACAATATTCTGAGTTTCTTTACCAGGGAGAAAAGTTATTCCCTAATAACTGATACTGATCCGCAAATGGTCTAACCCAAGAAACTCAATTGGTCCAAAAGATATCCCTGGGATAGGGATATTCATTCCCCAATCCCTCAAGGCCCATGGGACAAATCCCCAAAAACTGCCTAAATCCCTTTGGTGTAGTAGTGTAAATACCATTCATGGCTGATGTCTTAAATTAGTAATGTCAAAAGTATTCACTGTTTTAAACACATAAATTTTGAGCATCCAGAACACTGGATATGCTATGTCCCAATGAAATTAAAATGGCAGACATCGGGTCAGCCATATGGTGTCTAGAAGCAAACTTTGTGCTTTCGGGATGTGCCAAAAGACCAAGTGATTGGTCCTTTGGATTTGGATATCCCATGAACTAAGTAGTGCTACTTAAGAAACCATCCCATAAAGATCTATTACTTAATTCTATTAAAACAAAGATACTGAATAAAACTGTCCAGCATTATCAAAACTTTTTGTGATGTAATTATATCTAGAAATGTTTAAAGTTTGTAAAATCCTGACTTTTATCTAAATCTAAACTAATATATTTTATATTGATATTGCATTAGCGATCTAAATAATAAATTACTGATATTGTCAATGGTCAAAAGTAGATGAAGATCATCATGTATGATTCTTTCGTATGAATCTTAAAGAAGGGTTAGATAAAGCATTTTTCTGTCCTCATTTTTACAGGAGAAACTTAATGAAGCTGAGAAGAAGAGTGGCCAACTTGTTTTGGAATCTCAGAAATTGGATGCTGTTTCACAAGGCAAACAACTTGATATTGATCAGTTCAAGAAAGAAATCAACGATCTAAGAGATCAGAATGACAGGCTTAGGAGAGATGTAAGTCAACATTCACTCAAATGTTCAGGATTAAATATAAAATTAAAAGATTCATATTTAAAGTTATATGTCACTATGTCAGTCAAAAGAGACCAAATGCAAATAGACGGGAATTTATTTTATTTCATTGCAAAATTATACCCTTTTCTTTCATTTACTATTTTCAAGAATTTTGGTATTCAAAACCACATGGAAACGGATATTGAATTGAAAACAAAATTAAGACAAGCGCAGTAGGGAGAAGAGCAGAGCTATGTTAACCTGACTTAACTGTAACTAGTCTGAGAGTTAATAGTTTTCAAGATTATTGTGTAGACTGTTTTAAAAACTCCTTAAGGAACACTTTCGGTTCGAAACCAATGCAATTTTCAAATCAGTTTAAGCATTCATAACCTAATGGAAAGACAGAGTGGTTTGAAAATGTAATGAATTGAAGGTCATAATAGAAAATTTTTGATTTTGTATTGAAACTATTTTGGGGGGGGGGATGAAAACAGATTTGTGACATGTGTAGTAGATAACTAGTCTGGGAGTTTTCAAAATTATTGTGAAAACTGTTTTGGAAACTCCTCATACAAACACTTTCGGTTTGAAAATCAAAACAGTTTTTGAAAATTTAGTACATCTAAAGTAGAAGGAGATTGTGTGTCTCTTTTGGGAAAAAGTTTTATTTGATGAATTAAAGGTTTGATTTCCATCTTGTACTCGTATATAAATATTTAATAATATGTCATTGATGTGTAAAGTTATTTGAAAAAAAAAAAAGTAATGCTACATCAAAAATAACTTAATTGATAAGCTTCATCATTTGCATGAACGAAATGGTATGAGCCTTATTAAAGGCCGAAATACACGGCGACACTTTTGTTGCTAGATTGGGTGTCTAGATTGAGTGTCGCAGTGGAGACACCACCGAGAGTGGACGCTAGACCACCCCCACTCCTACCCACTCCGGTCTAGCTAGTTGCGCTCTCGGTGTTTGTTTTCCTCGTGTAGACAAGACACCTGTCATGTCAATTTGCTCTCGCACTCGGTCTAGGCTAGTTTCAGCTAGGTGAAACCTTTTCTAGAGCAAGCATGATCAATACCTCAGTCGGGCAACGCGTGTGGACGACGGAGGAGATGTAGATTATTAGACAAACGGGACACCGTGTAGACAGTTCGGATACTGGTCTAGGAACTTTATTCAAGGCGACACTCCGAGAGCACTCTCGGACACCAGTCTAGCCAAATTTTGGCTCTCCGTGTAGACAGATCGGACACCGCTCTCGCTCTAAGTGTCGCCGTGTATTTCGGCCTTAATAGTTGAGATTTTAAATTTCTTACTCAGATTTCAAATTATTGTGTTTAAATTTTATATTTACACTTACTTGTAATAAACAGCTTGGTTTTCCGGTGGAATCCGCGTCTCGAAGGGGGTGAAGTCCAACGTTTCGCTTCCACTACTGGAAGCATCTTCAGGGGTGTGGTGCATCGTGATGTTTACTTGAAGCAACAACAAGACAGTTGCTTCAAGTAAACATCACGATGCACCACACCCCTGAAGATGCTTCCAGTAGTGGAAGCGAAACGTCGGACTTCACCCCCTTCGAGACGCGGATTCCACCGGAAAACCAAGCTGTTTATTACGAGTCTACCCGCGGAAGCCTACGCACCAAGTTACACTTACTTGTTTCCACCAATCTAAGGTTCTGTGAAAACTAAACAAGAAAATTTAAATTAAAAATTTCTCAAAAATATTAATCATAATAATGCTTGTTTCAGAACGAAGAGTTGAAAAGACAGATGGAGGACTTTGATAAAGTCGTCAAAGTGCAGAGAAGCATGAATGCAGAAGTGGATTTGTTGGAGAAAGATGTTAAAGAGTACAAAACAAGGTGAACTAATGTGAATGAGCACTAACTCATTATTATAAGTCATATTGTAGTATCATAACAATAAAAAATAGATGATAGCGCAGGTCCTTAAACGAGCCTTAGAGCTTGGTTTTCAGGGGTTGCTCAGGCTCGTTGTCTTTATGTGTTGAGCAGAAGAGGACACTCCTGAAACAAATGGTGAACTGTCTGCGGAGGCTTAAAAATTGTACAAGGTCTAAAGCCTAGTCCACACCGGTAGACACATTGCGCAACATGTCTATAGACGGTCTCATAGACCGTCTATAGACATGTTGCTCAACGTGTCTATAGACGTCTCCTGAGACCGTCTATTGTCTAGGTCTAGCGTCCACACTTGTTGACACGTTGTGGAACATTATTACCGTTGCATCGTGTCTACCATCTCGAATGGAAAACCATAGACATGCGATGTTTGGTCTAGCAACGAGACCGTAGACGCCGTTTGTCTAGCCGATGTCTATAGACAAATCGCTAGACATGTCTCTGAGACCAAAATCGCGCAACATGCAACCACCTCTACTAGTGTGGACAAGGCTTAAGTAACTGATCATATTCACTTGGTCCAAGTATTCGTCGAACTTCGAGGCATGGTATTCACGGTCCAAGTTTACTTGGTCTAAGTTGTAGAACTTTTTCAACAAGTCAACAGGTTTAGTTGGTCGAGCCCGCTTTCTTGTTTAGCCAGTTGATCTGCTACCTCATTTCCTTTTGTATTTCAATGTTCTGGGATCCATTGCAGAGTTAATTTAGTTGATTCCTTCTTCAGTTCATTTAGAGCTTGGTGGAGCTAGAATATGTATGTAGTTTAAGCTTGATTTGGCATCTGTTAAAAACATTTTTTTTTGTCCATATGAAAGGTAAATGGGGCATCTTCTAATGCTAAATATTCAGCTAAATAGTTTGACATGATTTGACCTGGGCAAAACTGCTTCACGAGCGATTGGAGTGGCATTTAATTTAACATACCTTGCCTTTTAACACATCCAAAATCAGACAAATTCCTATCATGGGAAAGCCCCTAAAAATCGAAATAAAAATAGCGTCTGTTTTTATTAAGGGTAAAAATGTATTTTTCTACATTGTTTGAATTATATAAACTAACATTTATTGGATGGTTAGGGTTTCATTACCTTAAGGCTCTACCCCTCTTTGAGGTTAGAATAATCATTAAAATTAAAATTTTATTGGTTCTAAGCAAGATATCAAAAATCTAATCACAGGCTTCATTCCAAATTTTAATTCTGCACAATTTGAGCCCTATTTCAACTTCCTATGATAAATAGTACAGGCGCCATTTTAATAC
>KZ651212.1:1028251-1045517 GCA_001010745.2 Gerris buenoi
TTTTGTCAAAATATTAATAATCTTCCCCCCCCCCCTCCTCCCACTTACTAATTTTGAAGTGGGAAAACCAACGAAACCCTTTTTACTTGAGAATTCACGCCTTACCAATTTATTTACACTACCTTGTGATTTATTTCTGAGACTTTAACCAACTCAGTTCATTTATACTTAATAGTGAATGATACTGTTATTACACATTTACTTATAGTGTTAATCAGTTCTCAATAATATTAATGTATTAGCTCTCAGAAAAAAAAAAAATAACTAACAATTTTTTTGGGGGAAAAAAAGAAAGAAAACAAATATTGGTAAAAATTACAACTTAATATTTTACAAATTAAAAATGGTTATAAATATGAAATATTTACAATTTGCTACAAAAAAAAAATAAATAGAAATGGTGGCGTCTTTATGTCATTAAATAAAGCAATTATCGTACAATTTAAGATTTAAATAACACCACATCAGTAAAAAAAAAGAAAAGAAAAACACATTTTAATTAATTCAGTAAGTGCACTTGTAGAGAAATAACATTTTCTTTGTCACTGTAGCAAAAGAGCCCAAGACAAAAGAGCCCAAGACAAAAGAGCCCAAGACAAAAAATGTATCATATAGAATATAACATTTTGGTTTTTTAACATTTAATACGGCCATCAAGATTATTATTAGGTAATACACAGTACACCCATATCACATGTTAAAAAATTTTCTTTTCTGAATAAGAGCTCTTTGACTACTTTTTTTTTTAGTTGATTACATTAAGTTAGTAATTTCAAATAACCCTTACAAATTTAAGTGAATAAATATATACCAAAAAATATATATTATATTCTCTATTTACAGGTTTCAATATTAAAAGACAATAATTGTCAATATTGTAATTAGACTATCAGTATGGTAATTATCACCTGAGAATAAAATCCATATCAAATGTCATTTTTCTTTCATATGCCACTCCTCTTATGAAGTATTTTCCAAGATTAAGCTAAAAAATAGAAAAAAAGATATTATTTATAAAATAAAATAAAATGGGCCTAGAGTCATGTTTCAGTGTAATGAGGAAAGGTTGTGGTTCGGTTAGGTCAAAAAGTACTAACCATAACCTTCTATCATTTTCCCTAAAATTAAAAAAAAAAAGTTAATTGAAATTAATGTTTATGATAAATAATTTCAAGATAAAAAGAACTTTTTATATACTACGTTTTTAAATGTTCTCTCGAATAATACTGAAATGATTGATATATATTTTATTACATATCTACGATTGATATGTAATAAATGATTGTATCTCTGTTTAGATTCGTAGAAAGTTATTCTTTACACAACTGTATTAATTGCGCATGCGTGTCTCATAGTTTTAAAGAATTCCTCTTCTTTTCGGCTCAAGAGCCGAAAAGAAGAAGAATTCTTTAACTTTACACACGATTAGCGAGTTTGTTTACATATAACATAACTAATTTGATGTTTATTTAATAAAAGTAACTGTTTGTATCGAGTTTTGTGAAAATCAATGAGTGATTTAAGTGATTATGACGAATATGAGCAGAATAATACGCCTTCCGAAATAATTAATTCGTCACAAAATACTACTAATGAATTGATGTCATCTTTATCAAAAGAGAAATACAGCTTACATACAGGAAGTTTATTATTTTTTTCTGTATTTATTATCAAAATCTAACAATCATACTAATCGTAGATAAAGTAAGGTACGCAATTGGTGCGAAAACAGCATTTTGCATTGCTCGTGTGGTTTTACTAATACTACTACTTGGTGGAAACTCCACACTCGCATGCAAAATGCTACTTTCCACACTCGACGCGTAATGTACTATTTCATTGTTATATAACATAATGTTAGTGAAAAAAATAGTTCCGAATTTAAATCTGGTTGTCAGACGCCACTTAATTAATTTATTTGTTTACTTTTCCTTCTTCGCTGTCATTCAATATTTACCTCTAATAAAAAAACACAAATTTGAAACCCGTCAATATGAAGATTGCCAAAATAATTGGATGTGACAAAACAAATAAAAATAACGTGCGGATTTTTTCCGAACTAACTTTCCATGCAGCAAACTTGCTGAAAACGAATTAAATTCTGCTGAAAAAATGACTAAAAGTATTAAAATAATGCATTGTCATCGTGTTCTGAGCTGTCCTGAAAGTTTCAAATGTCTAGCTACTCGGGATGTTAGTTATAATTCGATTGCAATATTTGTACCGGACAAACAAACAAACAAGAAACCAAGTTAATAAAAACGTAGTAAAAATAAGATTGACTTTGTCGAGGTGCTACAGTCGAAACTGTTTATGTAACGTAAAAAGGATTAGTTTTAAAAAAAATCCTGTAAATCTGACATTTAGAAATAGGTGGAGCATAAAGTGCAGATTTACCCCACACAATAAATAAACTATTATCGTCATTATTTTGTAAAGGAAAAACAAAAACGGTCGGTGCTAAACAATAAAGTAAATAAAAAGGCTTTAAGTAATATGCTACTTCTTCAACTTGCAGCAATTGAAGATGAAACTGTAGCAATTTTAGGATTTTAAAGAATTAGACATTTTGTTCAGTGTCAAAGTCTCCTAAAGTTAGATTTTAAACTAGTGAGACCTAACATTGAAAAATAAATAGCTAAAGTAGAACCTAACATAGTTAGGTATCTAACATTGAATTTGGAAAGAAAAAAAAATATTTACCTGAGTCAATAATTTAATCCCAGTATTTAATAAGGCCGTCCCATCCTGCTGTAGCAACTTTACTGGGCTCATGTGGATGCCATATAGCTCCAATACAAACGCTGTCGTGTGCTTTCCATTTCTTAAAAAGTTTGGTAGTTCTCCAGTCCCAAACATAGCATTTACCATCAGCATCTCCGGAAACTATGTAACTGTAATTAAACAATAACAACAAAAAATATATTATTAAAAAATATTATTAACATCGTATGCTTACAAAATCTTAGACCAGTGATTCCCAACTGGTAGGTCAAGACCGACTGATAGGTCGCTTCAAAAAGTGAACGATAACGTTAAGGATAAATTTTAAGCATTGCTTCATTTGTCGTTAATACAAGCTTACATATTTTTATAGAGATATTTTGTAAAAGCTCCTTATTTGACTGCTATTTTGCATTGATCTTACCACATCATAAGGAATGTTATGCTATGACAGGGGAACACTTTGATTTGGAGTCATTCTTGAATGACTAACCTGTCAAGTGACAAACTAACATCAACTTGACTTATGGTCTACTCACTTTTGTACTCAGGATCATGAAAATCACATTATCCACCACAATTGGCAGGACATACCTGCTCACCACCGGTTTGATTTTTTCAAAAGCCTATTGCCCAGCTATGTCCTGCAGACGAACTTAGCCAAGCTATGCCCAGCAAATGAACTTAGCCAAGCTATGTCCTGCAAACGAACTTAGCCAAGCTATGCCCAGCAAACGAACTTAGCCAAGCTATGTCCTGCAAACGAACTTAGCCAAGCTATGCCCTGCAAACGAACTTAGCCAAGCTATGCCCAGCAAACGAACTTAGCCAAGCTATGCCCTGCAAACGAACTTAGCCAAGCTATGCCCAGCAAACGAACTTAGCCAAGCTATGTCCTGCAAACGAACTTAGCCAAGCTATGCCCTGCAAACGAACTTAGCCAAGCTATGCCCAGCAAACGAACTTAGCCAAGCTATGCCCTGCAAACGAACTTAGCCAAGCTATGTCCTGCAAACGAACTTAGCCAAGCTATGCCCTGTAAACGAACTTAGCCAAGCTATGTCCTGCAGACGAACTTAACGAACCACCTATTGTTAAAAGGCACTAAAAGATTAACTTAAAATCAAAATTCTAGCTTGATGTTAGTCACGCTTTTTTGCACACTATCTCCCAAACTATCATCTGATTTTTATGAAATTTTTATAGCTTGTCAAAAGCAGCCTGCAAAAAGCCCCAGATTAATTTCAACTGTTTGCACTCATTAATTTTGCTGAATTGATACTTCAATGCAGTCTTTAATAAGTTGATGTTAAATTTGTCACTAGACAGGTTAGTCATTCAAATATTACTCCAAATCTAAGTGGTCACCTATAAAGTGACAAACTAAAATCAACTTGTTTTACTCAGGATCATGAAAATCACATTGTTCACCATAATTGGAGGGACATGTCTAGAGTTCAGATTTTGCATATTTGCATATATTTTTTTTATTGCCCCAAGTGATTTTTCTTTACGAATTATGATGTTTGGAATGCACTAAGCCACTTTAAATTCAAATTTAAAATTGCATATTTCCGGCATAAGTGCATTTATTGCATATTTTTGCATAAATATTCTACTTTTTGAGAGAAATTTCCACTAAAGTGCATATTTTATATGATGTTTATAGTCAAACGTATATTATCTAGGTTCTAGGTACCAAAACCTTTTGAGGATTAGAAGTCATTCACTGTGTAACGGTGCACGACAGGGGGGTCCCTGTCTTAAGCTTTTGCCAGGACAGGAGGTTTACCAGTCCCTACTGGTTGGTACCCTAAGTAGGCTTGTTTTCTTGTTTTTCGACTTAATCCCGGACAAAGATACCTCTGACGATTTATTGAGTGCTGCCCTTATTATCGGATTAAAATAACTTCGTTAACCAAATGAATGCACAACACGTGCATTAGAGTATTACATTAAGGTCATATAGAAGGCTTCGGAGATTCGGCAAATTTGGCCATCCCAAAAGCAAAGAATGCCCTTAATTCAGAGATTGGCATTTATTAAAGCTTATTTCAGGGACCTTCCAAATATAATTGAAAAACTGGGTCCGATTAGGGAAAGACTTAGACAAAAAAGCAGTTCTCCACTGTAATCCGGGCTGGACCACTGTGAAGAACGTCACCCGAATCCTGGAAGGGGCAGAGGGTAGAGACGAAATAGAAAATCTGACCCCAGCTGACGTCGCTATGCCCTAAAATATGTTCCAGTAGTGTCGTGCGACGTTGAGAGAATGTTTTCACGCTTAAAAATGGTTCTTTCCGACCGTAGACGAAATTTTAAGATTACGAATTAGGAGGAAGTCTTAGTAGTTCAGACAAATTTTCTAACTGTTTCCTAAATTTAAATAATTTATTAAAAATTAATTGTAAAATAATGTAAAATTTTAATTGTTTTTAAAAATATAGTCAATATCTCTATTTTCGGTGGTTATTCTTGTGTATTCTACTGCCTAATCTTCAATGCCAGGTTTTAGAGTATTTTAAACCCTCTAAATGCACTTTACTTAGCACTATTCAATATTTATAGCTGAGCCTATAATAAAAATAAATGCATATTCAAGTGCAAATATTAGGAGTAAGTGCATATATTTGAGATAAGTGCATATTTGAGTGTAAATATTTGGAAAAATTGCATGTTTGAGTGCATATAATTAGGGATAAAGGCATATTTTAGTGCATATATTTTTGGGAGAAGTTGCATATATTATGTGCATATTTCGCAATTTTCAAATGCATATATGGAGGTTTTTAAGTGCATATTGATCCGAACTCTAGACATGACCGCTCTCCACCGGTTTGTTTTTTTTCAAATGCCTATTGCCAAGCTATGTCCTGCAGATGAACTTAGCCGACCACATATTCTTAAAAGGCACTAAAAGATAACCTTACTATCGAAGATATAGGTGTAAATAAATGTATGTTTGAACGCACGTGAAGATAAAACAAATAGACGCAGAAAGTTTAAACTTATAAAGGACCAACTATGGGCTAATCATGACGTACAATCCAAATTTCATTAAAATGAAGAGAGAAGAAATCTTGTCAGCTTATTATTGCAAATTTAGGCAAAATATGAAAAGAATTTCAGTTTAACATTAATAAAAAAAAATTAAAGGGTGGGGGAAGAGGAAATAACTAAAATACTTTCAATTGAATAACCTCATGTTACGATTAGATATCTACGGCTATACCTCATGTCAGGTGAGTAGTCGAGTGAACAAGCATAACCAGCAACCATGTGACCGGTGAATGTTTTCTTTCTGTTAAGTTTAAACCTGTTGATAGCCGAGAATATAACTATTTTGTTGTCCATACTCTGGCAAGCTAGCCATTTGCTGTTAGGTGAAAGAGTTACACAAGGCATAGAGTGCATCGACGGGTCTGCTATGTACTTCATATCCACAGGAATATCCCTAGAAACAGAGTAAAAAATCAAATACATACTATAAAAACAAGTACAAGCAAATTAAGAGGTTATATAAACAGTGTGGGGGGGGGATGAATTAAATGTTGACTTTCTAGTACAGAGAGGAAGTATTGTGATGGCTCATAAATTTTATTTTGATGCATGTTTTAAGGTCATCAGACCCAAAAAAATTATTTATAAAAAATGTCTGTCTGTCATCAGTAATTACTGGGCAAACATGCTAAGAATAATCAGAAAATATGCACTATTTGGCCCACCGATTTCTAATTATCCTATTTACTTACAATTTTCTAAACTGTTCCTTTCTACATTTTAAAAACGATTCTGGTTGTACCATCTTGATAAATTCAGCAGTTTTTTTTTTTTTTTAAATTAGTAAATTGTCATTTCAAAAAATAAGGAAAGGTTATGGTTAGTTTAGGGTTTAGATTTGTACTTTTCGACCCAACCTAAGCCCCTTTCCTTATTTTTTGAAGTGACAATTTACAATTGATGGTACAACCGGAATCGTTTTTAAAATGTAAAAAGCAAAAGTTTAAAAACAAATTGCAAGTAAATCGGACAATTAGAAATCGGTGGGCCAAATAGTGTAGATTTTCCTAAAAATCATTTCCTGAGGCGAAACGTGGTCCGTCGTCAACGATATAAGGGAAGTGGTGCCTATCTGGTGCAAATGTCTGTTTAGCACACACTAGCCCAGTGTCATTCATCACATATATAAGTTTTATAAGCCCTTTGAGGGCTAAACCCTTGGCGGAATATTGGTTACAGAAACAAACAATTAAAAAAAAATCTCAGTACTATGGTTAAAAAAATGATTCTAAATAATTACTACTTACCATTCCCAAACTCTTAAACTTTTATCATCTGATGTGGTTACAAATCTTCGGTTCTCATCAATAAAAGTGATTGAATTGACTGCACCCAAGTGTCGATCATACTCTTGTACTATTTCACCAGACCTTATATCCCACTGGAATTAAAAGCATTAAAGTAAGTAAAGATATCATTTTGAGTTAAAGTGATTAAGTTGAAATTATAAAAGAAGGTAAAATTATTTTAAAAAATATTATAATTGTGTATTTTAAATTATTGATTTATTTAAAACTAATAGTGCAATTAACAGAACCTGTATTCAGGTAAATGACGAGAATCACTATGATTCAAATATACTATTTTTTAATGTCCAAATCAGATTTTTAAGTTCAGCTTTTACACAATAAAAACAAATTATCAGTAATAAAATATATCAGTAATCAGCTGCATTAGGAAAGTGTGTATTCATCCTATTGTGTACTAGGGGTAGGTCTGTCTACTTTTACTATGGTACTTAATGCAATCTACTATCCGACTAATATTATTGTCTATTCAAGTAATTTGTTTGGTTATTTATTTAGTTCACTATTTATAAATAAATTATATTATTTTTTTAGAAAATCTATTATTTCTCTTTATTACACAGTACTTGTACTAGTCAAAATACCGTAAAACGTAAAAATTTTCAAATCCCGGGATTATTACTTTACAATCCCGGGATTGCCGTAGGGGTAAATCGGCTCGGGATCCCGGGATTGGATTCCCTAACTAGGGGCAACCACGCATTTTACCACCAGGCTCTGAAATCTACCATCTATACTTTTGCCCCTTGTAGGGGGTAAAATATGGGATGGGGCAAAATGGGTGGTTGCCACTAGTAAGCGATTGCATGAAAACAAACTTCCCTTTACATGGTATGGATCCCCCAAGTTTCATTAATTTATCTCAAACCCTTCAAAAGTTACGAGTGGGGTGGGGGACTTTTAAACCACCCTGTACACTAAATAAGACAATATTCAACAAATAAATCCACATTATCACCTAGGTTTCTTTATTATTACATCATGCAAACCTTCTAACCATTGATAAAAACTAATAAGCTATTACACATAAATAAAATATCATCAACCGAATAGATTACTTACACACATAATCTTCTTATCAGAGGTGCCGGCAACAAAAAGATTTTGCTTATCGTCATCAGGGTTGAATTTAACACAATATGGGATTTTCCTACTTGTAAACCTTGAAATACACTGTCCCGTCTCCGTGTCCCATAATTTAACATATCTGTCATAAGCTGGAAAAGAAGGATACAAGATTAATTACAACTCAAAAAAATTTATTAATTCTCTAAGTATAAATTAATAAATCATGTTAATATTATTTAAGACTGATTTATTAGATTTTGTACTCATATAATATAATGACCTCTTGCCCCTTACGGGCATTGTTAGTTTCTTATTAGTTACATTACCACACTTATTCTATCTTTAATTAAGCCAAACATCTACCCCTCCTCTTGTCCCATTGTTCAGTTACCTGGGCAGTCTCCCCAACTGTCTTTTCTTAATGTTTAGTTCTTTCTTCCCCACTTTTCTTTGAATTTAATTCATGAGTCAAAGCTTAGTTTGAAATCAACATCTTCTGAAGGAGACCACATCTGAGATAAGAGTGAAATCCTGATGTTTTAGGATGCTCAAACTCAATTCATGAATAATTCTTAAAGGAGTTTTTTCATCATTTTAGTTATAAGTACAGTTGGAGTTCATTATAAAAACTTTTTTTTTCTTTTTTTACATCTCACCAATATGTGTATAAATTGTTTCTATAGAACAAAAATAATTTCTCTAAAACGAACAGAATTCGTAGAAATAAGGATAAAGATCCGACTGGTAAACTTTCATTAAATTAATATAGGTGGTGTTTAAGCATTATCTTATTTTCTTAGAACCATTTTAATGAGTTTCTTGCACTAGTACTCTAATAATTTTGCAAATTCTACTTCCATTAGTTTAAGTAGAAATGGAAAACATATTTGATCAGATGCAAAGAAATCTCATACTCTCATTTTAGAATTAGTTTAAGACGTTTATAAAGCTCTTTTTTAATTTTTTACAGCAAAATTCACTCATCATACACATTTTTTAAAAGAAAATTGCTTTCAGAAAAAAAAAAAAAAAATTATTCAAAAGCATAGACAAAGGAATGAAGAACAAAGAAGCATCCTGTAAATATAAAATCACTCCAAGTTCAGCGACTACAATTTTGACAAACCTAGATTCAATATTTAAACTATATGAAACAAGTGGATTTTTTATAAAAAAGATCTTGTGATTCTAAGTACGAAGCAATTTTATTAAGGGTAAAAATGGTCAGGATAAAAATTTGCCTCATTCAGGAACTCTAATTTTTTCTTTAAAAAACTTAATGAAATTTCTATATAACAAATTTTCTTTTGTGAAACCATCAATTTTGTAATATGGAGGTCCGATTATAACTGATTGTTCTTCTGACGTCATGAACAACTTTCTTGATATAAATCCTTGCAATAAGTTAAAAAGTTTAAAAAATAAATCAAGTCTCCTACGGAAACTTTAAATTTACTACAAACCAGCCCTTACTAGAAATATGAAGATAGCTATAGAAGGTCTAAATTTCTATTATCAGGTTCATTATACTTTGTCAGACTAAAAACATAATCTTTGTACTCAAATTTCTAAATAATCTTACCAGCAGACAGGAACTGGGTGCCAGGATTATTAAAGCAAATATCTCTGACTGCTTGCCGGTGACCATAGTAGGTTCTAATACAACGCCTCTCCTTATACACTTCCCATATCTGTAACAAAAGCATTGAGCTATATTAAAACTTTTTAAACATAGTAAAATAAACACTTTATAATGATGTTAAGTAATAAAATAGTACAAATAAAATCTGTAATGCTAAGTATTTTTCAAGAAATCTAACATTAAATAAATAAATCAAGGTTTACACGGGTAGAGTAAACAAGAGAGTAGAGTAGCGAGTAGAGTAACTCTACCAGTAGAAACCCATAAAAACACTCAGTAGAGTAGAGTGGAGAGTAGAGTAGCTAGTAAAATTGGTAGAGTGGGAAGTAGAGTGCACTCTTCTTGCTACTCTACTCTCCTATTTACTCTACCCGTGTAAACCCAGCTTTAATAATAATAATTATCTTTAAAATAAGTAACGTTTTACTTAATAGAATACACTTAAAAATATCATAAAAATCTCTTTAAGGTAGCAGTTAATACAATGAATTTTTTTAATATTTTTTTCGTGTTCTGGAAATTATAATTTTGGATTTAACACCTTTATACTATCACTATAGATATAAGATGTAAATTTTGAATACCAAAAATAACAGCAGTTATTGGTCCTAAGAGCATGATTTATTAAGAAGACCTAAATACATATGCTATTTTATACTTATTCAATTTTTTTAATAATTAATTTCAAAACTAATTAATATAAGTATGTTTAATACCAGTTTGGAGTGTATACTTACTAACAGTATCGGTATAACCTAAGACTTATAATTTTCTATTGGTATGGTACTGCAAGTGATTGAAAGTATATAGGAAAAGTAAATCAGATTGCCCAGTAGACAACACATCTGTGAATTTACTTAATTTCTGTGATTTTTTTTTTTTTTTGCAACTGGTATATAAAAGTTTAGACCAAATAGTTGTCTTTAATCCTCAGTAGCTTGGGTAGGAGAGTTGTTGGTTTTCCTATCCAAAGAGAAGCATGTTCAAGTTAAACACCATCGGGAGTGGTCATAACTTGGATGGGTGAGCATAGATGTTGGTTTAATTCACAACAAAGACACTTAAACATTACTGACAGACAGAAAGAAAAGATGCATATTGTGTTAAATGTAAGAAGCTTGCTTTCGCATGCTTCAATTAAGTGAAATAAAATGTATACCTTGACACGACAGTCCATAGAACAGGACAGAAGTAAATGAGCAGTTTTTGGGAACCATCGAATAGCTGAGACGCCCTTCGTATGTCCTTTCCAAGTATGAACTTCGACTTTCGGAATAAAACATTTCTCCGGAGGACTCTCTGATCTCAAATTCACACCGACATCTTGAGGAGCGTGCATATAACTTCTTCCTTGGTAATCCAGTGGATCTTTGACTAAACAAAACAATATTAAATTTGTATATTAATAAATGTGATTATTAAAACTTTAATAAGCAGTTGAAATGAGTGGGGTCTCAATTTTTGGCCAAATGGCATCCCCCTCATCTACAATCTAAGTATAGAATAACTGAGGACAGTTTAACTTGTTAACTGCCTGCTTTATTACCTGCTAATATCTAGTTTTTTAGTAACTTTAATACCACTTAAGACCAGTAGGCAAGACTTAATTATTCCATTAGCATTGATTACAAGTCAAAAATCAACCTGATAAATCATAAATTCTTTACAAATCTTCTCGTCCCAACCAATAGAGAATTAGAGGCACAAGATTTCACCCCAAATAAGTCCAATTATTAGTCATTTAAAGAGGTTAGACACAGTAATTCATGCAACATACTAAGGCCTCCATAGACAATCCGTAACAAAGAGGGAAAACTGATCTGGCCAGTTTATCTGGATTTCCAAATACAGCCTGAATACCCTCTCAACCACACATGGTCCAGACATGATTTCAGTTCATCTTCATTTTTCAATTGTGCCTCTGTTAGACGACAGTAATTTGTAGTGTGGCTACTAGTTGTAAATAAATGACAGTAAAGAAGAACACAAAAGCATCACGTGTTGAAAGGAGAGGTGGTTCTTAAAAAGGAGTAAGCCTTCCCACCTAAACCTCCTATAATGGGGGGGGGGGAGGGCTTTTAGGATGTGAAAAGTTTCTGACCCTTTATCTTGTGAAGACATAATACTGTAGAATTATTGATAAGAATGGTTGAATTCAAAAAAATTATTATAAAAATATAAACAAATACTCACTATGAAGAACAGTTTTCTCATCCAGTGGTTTTTCTTCGGCTTTCTTACCCAATTTCTGTTTCTTAGCAAGATATTCCTCTAATTCAACAGCTACTTCCTATAAATCAATTGTACATACATTAGAATATAACATATATCAAGAGGCTTTATGAAAAAGAAGATGTCTTAACCCATTCAATGCGGGTGGATCCATGCCATGCTAACACGCCTGGTGGGTGGATCCAAGCCCTCCCTTTCCGTCCTCTGTAGCTCTAGTCTCCGTGCCTCGAGTAGAACCATCTTGCAAGGCTCCGTCAGGCCCGTTGACATTTATATCCACAATGGATCCAAACATATTTTTAATTTTTAAATTAACTTTTAAAATCGTTTAGATGTATACAGTCACTAAGGTAGGTTCATGAATTGGATTTCGCATTCAATGGGTTAAAAGAAACAGCTTTTAGTTTTATTTGCATTGAATTGTTATTTACATACAATAAATGTATGGTTTTATAATTAGATAGGAAAGGACTGAACATCTGAAGTATTGATACCATTATCAATGTTTTTTTTTGTTTTTTTCTTGCTATTTAAACTAAGTGATGGGTGCCAAGAACTTAAAAGACTTTCTTATTGTCCTTCAACTATCCAACAATCAACCCTTATTAAAAGCAATATTTTCTATAGTAGCACAATTTTAGGGTTCTGTGCAAATATGTAACACAATTAAAAAGTTGTTGACATAAATTCTTGCTGTTGTATTAGTAATTCGTTAAGGGTTAAACCCTTAAGGATCCTCACTTCGCACTCTAAGTTGCTGTTGTAGTTTTACAATGCCTAGTAGTATTAAGGTACTAGTACTAGACGAGTAGGACAAACCATTCATTAGAACCTAGCAATTAGGCCTTATTTTAGGCTCATTATACTAGCCCTGTAGTAGAGTTCCAGCCACTTCACGGATCAATATCTCCGCCCAATGTACCGCTGAAGCGAGTATGATGTGATCATTAGTGAGCCATATAAATCAGAGCATTTGGCCACACTGGCTGCCTTTGACAACAACTAATAATTTTTGATTTTATTGTCACTAAAATATGATACTTACTGGAGGTGGCTTCAAAACACGCTGTTCGTCTTCATAAGTCCCCCAAGGCCCTAAGAATCCACCAATATCTTCAGGGTTGTCATTCTTATTCCTTTTTCTTTTATCTAAAGGCCTTTTAGAGGTCGATTCAAAAACAGTTTTACCATCTGACTCAGAAGAATTCAACGTAGAGCCAATCACTGTTCCTTCATCATTTAATTGACAAGCATCACTATTTATTGAGGGATCAACGGCAAATCCTAAAAAAAGTGTTAAGTAATATAGAATTCATAAATTTTGTAATAAAACATCGTACCGTCACTTATGTACAACTGTAATTTAAAAAAAAAAAAAAATGTTGGTACTAACCAAAACTTGCAAATGTCCTCCTTTGGTTTTCAAAGTTAAATTCACTCAAATGAGCCTCTTCAACAAAACCTGAAAGCATATTCTTCTTCGCTTTCTGATGAGTAGTTAGAAAAGGGTTTTCAGGTCCCAACTCCGGAGCAAATAGCTCTTCATATTTTAGATTTCTTGTCATTTCTTTAGCGGTTGGATCTATAAACTTCAGAGGATCATAAGTCACCTGTAAATTAAAAATAAAATAATAATATAAAAGCCTTTTGATTACAATTTTTTAAAAAATTAATAAATCTCAAAGAGCAGGATGGATTTAATGTCAACTTCATTAGGTAATCATCATCAGTTCATTGATGATTTGAGTTTAATTTACTAAGAGAAAGTTCTTTGGGGGGCCTGGGTGGCTCAGAGGCTAGAGTGCTCGCCTAGCAATAGGCAAGTTAAGCAGCATCGAGCCGGGTCAGAAGGTGACCGCAGCTCTGGGTTCGATTCCCAGACCAGGCCCCCCACTCAATGTCCACCCATCATTGTTTAAACAAATGGGAAGCTCCTCGAAAGAGTGGTGCCACCAGGTTTCGACCTGGAAACAATGATGATGAAACTCTTGGTTGTTATACAACTACGAGGGGAGTCATGGTTAACGACCATATCTTCATATGAGTGTGTGAAGTTCTACAAAATCTTTGAGGAATAAACTACCTTAATCATTGAAGTTATGTGAGTTCTGATACAATACTTTCTCTCAATACATATACTTATTAACTTAATATAGAGGCTTAACTAAGGGAACTTGGCTCAAATGATAACAATATGTATCATACCATCTTCGAGTGTGTAAGATAGAATGAAGAATGAAAAGGCTTCCAGTCCCATTTAAGAAATAATAACGCAAACAATGCTTGCAAATCAAAACAGATGGTAACTCAATTTTTTCTGCAATTGCGGTAAAATCCGCAATGGGCACTGATGATGGCCTTACGAAGGCTGAAAGCTGCTTTGTTTAATAAACCAGTTTCAATTTTCATAGAGAGATTATTTATATTATTCCTTTGAATTCATTGTGTTTCGTCATTCGAAGAGCACAAATGACATAATTCATCTTATCATAGGAGCATTGTGTAATAATAATTAATAGTAGGCCAACATGTAATGCAACATGTAAGTAATTCAATTAGCAATTTTTAATAAGGGAACAAGTGCCAAATATTTCTGAATAGGTATATTAGGTTTGTCCACTCCCACCATTTGTACCATCCTGCAAAATCGTTTACGACATGTTTTATAAGCATGTCTTAATATTGTACTTTAATAAAATTATGTCAGGTTGTTACGGATTTAGACTATAATTGACATTGTATTAAAAACATTCAAGAAAACCTAACAAGGAACCTTCCTATTGACATAAGTGACAAACAACGTAACAGCGCATGTCATACAAACCAGTACTTGGTATTGCCGGAGGATAATTTGGATGGTGCAGTAAACAGTTTGCAAACAACCACTGTGGGGGTTGGAACAGTTTGGAGGATGGTGCGACAACTTGTCATAAGTCGGGTCGGAACGACATTTATCCATTTGTGCAATGGATAAATGTCGTTCCGACCGACTGCGAGATTCTCGCAGACAGTGCTTGGTTGGAACACTCATCAATGCACATTGTCATTTAGTATTTTTTTTGAAAACTTTACTGAACTATGTTTATTATTAGTTTGTGGAAAAAGAATAGTAGGTATTGAGTAAACTAGGAAAGTTTTTGTGATCACCCAATAAACATATCTTTGGATTCATTCTCTTTTAAAACTACCGATTCAATAACAAATACCTACTATTCGAAACAAGTAAGTACGTAGAACCGCATCATCCTATATTAAATAATTAGACTCGAAGGATAAACTAACATCAATTCTAGGTTTTTAGCCAATAAACAATCGTAATAAAATAGAACGAGTAAATATGCACTTAATGCCCTACCTATTTCTAATAACAATGTCGTACTCAACGTTTTACATAATTATCTATCTTCATGTACTTACAGGATCTTTATTATTTATATACTTACAGGAGGAGCAGCTTCAGGCGCTGCACAAATTTGCATGTCTGTAGACAAAGGTTTGTTCGGCAGAGGAGCCAAATGTAAGGTCATTTCTTCTGAATCTTTCACAGGTGATTTCTTTTCAACCTCCGAACTTTCCTGAGTCTCTTCTTCGTCTTCGTCGCTCTCACCGTAGCTCATAATTTGAAGCATGTTTAAGAACTTTACTTTAAAGGGAAAAATACAAAAAACAAATTTAAAAAAACGTCCCTCGACTTTACGCAGACTTTATACAACCGACTGTACTCGTACTATACGAAACGTAAAGGTAAAGTAAAGGTTATACAACTGGTAACGATAACCAGTTTCAGTTCTATAACCTCTCTCCCTCCTACTTTCTTCTTTTTTAAAGTTGTTGCAAGTTGCAACATAAAGCTCCTGTAGGAGCGAAATTCAGCCTAATATCATTATTTATCTCAGTTTACCCTATTATTATAATACTTTATTATTGTAGATGTACGTATCGGGCTGTTTAGGAAACAATATATTCATGAAGCCGTGGAGACGTATTCGCTAGTTTCCCTCGCTGTTGTTAGGTTATAAACATAACAAAGCGATATTTGTTTGTTTATTTACTCTGTATTTACTGTCCAGAACTGGTAATTTCCGCTGTTAATCGTGTTCTTTTAATTTGACTTTGACTATGAACTTTTTAAATTTCGTTATACGCTGTCGTTCATAATTATTCCTTCTCCTTTATCAAATTTTATCCATCAAACATTAATTCAATCCCATTTAATGCATTGACAGTATTATTATGATCATTCACTGATTTTGAAGATATGCCAAGGGGCCCCCTTTCAGTTCTTTTTTTTTTAAGTGAAATTTCTTTGACGGCGGTAGAGTGGATTTTTTCATATAGTTTGCGATTCGAGACTCGTCCAAGTGTAACATTTTTACAGATTAATTGTATTGAATCTATTTAAAGACCAGCAAATTAAAACAAACATTTATTTTTATTGGAATAAATGTGGTTTCCTTAGAGTAGCAATTTTTAAGTTTCCCACAACCATTACTTCCTGAAATAATAAATTCGTCAAAAAATGAAAGAGAGCAATTCATTCTAGAACTTATGTTTAACTTCTAATGCGTGAGAGCCTCACACATATTTTTATTTATTATTATTATTTGAGGTTATATGCATTTTTTATTAGGCCCCCAAACTTTTCATGTTCGAATGTGAAGGGCTTATAATCTCACGCATATTTATTTATTTATAAAATTTAAATTAATAATTTCGGATAGAAATATCACTTAAATATTAATTTAAATAAAAATATGTAAATATAGGAAATTTTAAATTTAATTACAGGTGGCAAACCTGATTATAGCGTATTATTTAAAATGTAAACAAAGTCCAAAAGTAGTGTTAACCACGGTTTTAACGGAATGCTTTCGATTTCTATCCATGATAATCGAATTAATTTTTAATCATCCGTAAACGATTTTGCGATACCTATAATAGTACATTACGCGTCGAGTGTGAAAAGTAGCATTTTGCATGCGAGTGTGGTGATTACACCCGAGCGATAGCGAGGTTAGTAAAACCACACGAGCAATGCAAAATGCCGTTTTTGCACGAGTTGCGTACCGTACTTTATCTACGATTGTTAGATTTTAATAATAAATGCAGAAAAAAATAATAAACTTCCTGTATGTAATGTAAGCTCGTATTTCTCTTTTGATAAAGATGACATCAATTCGTTAGTTGTATTTTGTGCCGAATTAATTATTTCGGAAGGCGTATTATTATTCTC
>KZ651213.1:8956-23327 GCA_001010745.2 Gerris buenoi
ACGATCTACCGAGGTGCGATTGGGCTTAAATTCTTGCAAATTTATTATACTTTAAATTTGATCAGAACATTTGTTGTTGAAAAGTCGATAGTTTTTGTGTTATTCCGAATAAACAGGAAGAAAGTCGAAAACAAGAGCAAAATTTAACATTTAAATTTTTTGGAAAAAACCGCCAATTTTCGAAGTGTCATAACTCGGAAACCATAAGACGTACAGAGATGCAAATAGGTTTGAATTGTTGCAAATTTACTCTTATTTAAATTAGGATAGAATACATTTTGTTGAAAAGTTGATGGCTTCTGTGTTATTCCGAAAAAACAGGAAGAGAGTCGAAAAAATTGACGTTTTTTCGCTGCCAACAGGCGCGCCTGCGCATGCCGAGGTCGAAAACTTGGATTTCTAGTAACAGTCCCTATACTAACAACATATTAAAAAATTAGAACTACCTGATCTTTTGTATACCAAATTGTATAATTGCACTGGACTATAAGCTCAGAAGCAAAAAAAGTTAGATTTCAGGTATATGAAATATACCTGAAACTATAATTAGCAATTCTAAAATTATGGATATAACCACAATAAAACTCATATTTAAAAACATCGAAAAGTTACCTGATAGTAATGATTGAGGGTCTGGAGGCTGAGGTCCTTATCAGTCCAATCCCTGTTTATCTCTACTTGTTGCTTGTCCTGAAGCCAGGACAGCTGATTGGATACAGACTGGAGCAGATCTAGAAGTGTCTCCAGATCACTCAGTCTCTTGTTGGAGAATGTCAGAAGTTCAGCGTAGAGCTTCTGCAAGGTGGTTAGCTGACCCATGTAGAGAGAAAGTTCCTCGCCATGGAAATTGGACTGGAGAAATTAAAAAAAACAACTTATAAAAATTATTTAAAAAAAAAAAAAAAAAAAAAAAAAAAAAAAATGCTTAAAATTATTTAAGATAAAATTATTTTATCCAAATTACAATGAAGCATTGTTAACATATTTGTTGTTATAATTTTCTTTCTATTTTTTCAGATCAAATAAAAATTTGTCTGGCACAAATATTGTAAAAACTCAAGATATTTCAAACCCTCTTCATTCACAGTCATTCTCTATTCAATCTAACTAACTATAAGCTTATATTTTGTTAGTATGTGTTAAAAAATTTAAGTATTGTCTGAATCTTCCTGCAATTTTTCACCTGCTGCAGATAATGAAGATTTTCTCCTACAAAATGCCTTTGGTTTTTATACTACTTCACTTTAAACTATTCTCTCATAGTATGCAAATTCTCCATTTGTCAACATTTGAATTCCTATATAGACCAAATTACTAAAAAATTGAAAACTAAAATCAACATTACCAATATACTTTAAGAAATGATATTTGAAAAATTAAATATACCTTAGCAGCTACACACTGGTCGACCTTGGACTGGAATTTGTCGACTTCTTTATGCTCTCTCTGATGGAATGCCAGCTCTGATTTAACAACATGCACTTCTTGACCATATTCAGCCTCCTCCAGTTGTTTCTGAAAAAGAAAAAAAGAAAGAAAATCGATTAATAGCATTAAAAATGAAATGTGTAATCAGTGTAGAAGGACGTTGCATGGGGCAGGGAGTCATGGAGGAATCTTGGCCCTATGTTAACACTTAAGAAATTCACAGGATCTAATAGTAGCATTATGGTCCAAGTACTGGAGACCGGTAGGACAACCCACTTGTTGGAAGCCATTTTTTAGGCCCATTTTACTAGTCCTAGTAGAGTTCCAGCAACTTCACACATCATACCTCTGTACAATGTACTGTCGAAGCAAGTATGGTGTGATCATTAGTGAGCCATATAAATCAGCGTGTCACGACGATGGATCGAACCTGCAACCTCGTGCTGCCCTTAGATTCACAGTAGCCAAGCAGATGTGGTAAGAGTTACTTTATTACATAAAGATTTAAAAGAGAAAACCTCTGCCTTAAAGCCGACTCCCCTAACATTTCTTCTTATTTAACTGGCGCTGAAATTGACCACTAGTAATTGAAAGCCAGCTTTGTTTAATAAAAATTACTCTCAGTGAGAAATGCATTTCATTTTCCTCATAAAGTAACTCCCATACTATAGAATTCACCAGTTTTCCAACAATGGTTATATACAAATTTTTTAAAACATTATCAGCCCTGGCCCATGTTGCACCATGAAGAGAGAGACACAATACATAAAGATAACCAGTTTTAGGAGTAAGCTACATATTGGTGTCATAGAATTGGTAAAAAATAAGAGACGATTGATAGAGGATATGGTTTAATAAAAATATGCCAATGTAGTATATTATTGTGCTTTAGATTTCCCGTGTGGATTTCTTCTTGAAGTATGGGACCAACCAATTCTTTATCACACGTGGAATAATGTCAATTGGACTAATAACATTTAATTTATTATTACTGATTCTGGTACAAGATTGAAGTGAGTTCTTCAATGAATGGATTGTTATTTATAAGTAGTTGAGGAATAGTTAATAATTATTATTCAAATATAAATAAACATATTTTTAAAATTATATGTATAAAACATTTTTTTATAAAAACACTTAAAGCAGGAGGGCAAGCATGGAAGCAGAGCACTACAGCATTAAGCTTAACATCAATCTACTGGTAACAGAATAAAGGTATGAAAAAACATAGTTTTCGATATAAGCAATAAGGGTACACAACCCTTTATTTCCCTATAAATACACACAAATGAAATGGAAACTCTAAACGACACATTCATCATGAAATGTTATATACAAGATGTATAAATAAAAAAAATGAAGGCTACTTACCAGTTTAGTTTTGCACCATTCGATTGCTTGTTGCAAAGATCTGAAGTGAGTGTTGGTGTCGACTAATCTGGTTTCTAGTACGGTTCTTGTCTGCCTGGTTACAGTTCTTTCTTCTACCACTGGGAAGGAAACGGAAGCAAGCCTGGCTATCAGTTTGGAATGAAGCATTGATCTCAAGCTAACCCAACGTCCATGCAGTTTGTTAACTCTGAAACAAAATTACCGTTTAAGAAAAAAAAAAAACATAAGAATCAAATCTAATAGGACCTTAAAGGTGCCACATACATGTGGTGTACCTGAAAGGTAAACCTTCGCAGGTGAACTGGAGCAGGTGTACTATCATAAGGGAGTTTCCAACACAAGGGTGATAGTGAGGATTTTGAGCTCTCAATATAATTAAGTGAATATGATATTGAAAGAAACCTTGATAAGAGTTTTCTTATCAATTTTTCTAGCAAATGTAAATTTAGTGAATAAAACCCAATTGATTAGTTTATTGTAAAACCAAACCACTAAGAAAAGTTCATCAAGAAGTTGATGCATAGAAGTTATAAACAGTTACAGATAGTTAAGTAGGCATTAGCCATTTTACGTATCTATTCATACAATCATCTTGGAGGAACACAGTCCCCCCCCCCCCCTTTAACAAGTTCTTTCATTTAACAGGGAATTAAATCAAAAATACAATTAGTAATTTCTATAGGAAACCTTTTATGCAGATTGGATGCATCATGATGGTTGCCAGATTTCAGTGCCTGTACATCTTGGAACAGACCCTGAATCTGTTCTTCTTGAAGTCTAAGTTCAGATTCGAGTAAGTCAACATTGTGCTTGGCATCAAGAGGGTGAAGTCGATCCAAACGTCTGGCTTCTTCATTGATCTTACTTTCCAAGTCGTCCAAACGACCATCGACACGTTTTACTTCCCTTTGCACTTTCTCAGCTAATCTGTTAAGCCTCTCCCACCTGTAATAAGTAGCAATGACAGTGTAATCAAATTAAGAGATTGAAAGCTTTTTAAAAAATAAATAAATAAAAAGTGAAGCTAAATATGTTTTTAAATTGGTGCCTTGCTCCGTATTTATTTATCTTCTGTTAAATTTGCGAAAAAATATGAGTGCCACCAGAAAAGCTACTTTGTCCAGATCTAAGGATTTCTTAAGTCTTTAAGTAGTCCAGATCTAAGGATTTCTTGTCTTTAAGTAGTCCTGATCTAAGGATTTCTAGTCTTTAAGTAGTCCAGTTCTAAGGATTTCTTGTCTAAGTAGTCCTGATCTAAGGATTTCTTAAGTCTTTAAGTAGTCCAGATCTAAGGATTTCTCAAGTCTTTAAGTATTCCAGATCTAAGGATTTCTAAAGTCTTTAAGTAATCTAGATCTAAGGATTTCTCAAGTATTTAGGGTAAATAGTCTTTATCTTTTAGAAGAAGAATAAAAGCTTTTTCCATTATTCCACTGTTAAAAAAATTATAGCTCCATGCTAAGAATATTATCAGCAAAAAAATACTCCAGTATTAAATTTGGTCAAAACCATTTCTAAAGTACAACATACAATAACTTCACAAAAAGTCAGAATACTCACTTCTTAATTTCTTCTTGAATAGCTAAATCTCTTTCTTGATGTAATGAAATTAGTTTATTCCAGTTCCTATCCAGTAAGTCTACATGAAGTTCAGGCTCAATCTCAACTTCACCAACGGCTTCAAAATATTTCTAAAATACAACGTAATATTCAGGTTAATATAATGGCAAAAGCAATTAATGAGAATTTGATTACTTCATTGTAAAATGTAGCCTCTTCTTTTCATATATGAGTAGAATTTAGTTCCTCCATATTAGTTTACATATTGACTAAAGCAACATTTAATATTTATAAATAGTTTACCTGTAAATCCCTATAGATATGATGGAGTTTCTGCTTATCTCTAGCCCTGGGTGGGATTTGTTCAGATTTGAAGCGAGACGATTCAGTAGCTAGTTTGTTGAGTTCAGCCAACGTAGTGGGAAGAGCTGATGAAAAGTAAGTTGTTTTCTCCCTGATCCACAGATGAAGAGATGATGCTACTTCACGGTATTCCTGGACCAGAGCTTGGCTCTCAGAGTCATACAAGGGATGACGTGCTGGCACTTCAGGGAATACATCGTACAAAGATGATACGTACGTAATTATGGATTTCTCGTCAATTTCCTGTGTGTCCACATCTGAAAAGAAAAAAATACATTTAGATCAGCAAACAAAACAAAAAATGACATTAAAACAAAATATGATCTTCCTAATTTTAATTATTTAAACAATCGAGACATTTAAGTATTTTTAAACAAAGAAGGGTATCATTACAAATATGTATTATAAAGATCCAAATAATTAAAAACCTCATAGCCATAACTAGGGTATCTCTAAATTGAAACAAAATTATTTTTGTCTGAAAAGTTATTAATTATCAAAAACCATCATATTTCAATGACAAAGTAAATTTATTCATTTAAAAATAACTATAGATTTAAGTCTTGGCTATAAAAGAGTTTTATGAAAATAAAATTTTACAATAAGGAGTTGTATCATTATTTAATTAAATTTAAGTTAGCAACCGTTAAAGTATATATGAGATATTTAAAATGTTTATACTGATAAAATAAAAAATAAAAATGTAAGTTCAAAGCCTTATATTGTTAATTACCCTGATGATGTAAATATATTTTACGACACTACAGTCTATAAGATTAGAGTTGGCACAATCGAAGGCGGGAAACAAAAAATTTGGAGGTAGTTTTGGGGTTTTAAAAAGGGAAAATCGGTGTTGCCATGTTATATTTTTTTTGTGGAACAGGGGTAGAGCAGAGCATTTTTTTTCTGAAGTTGCATTCAACATGGGGGACCAATAAAATCGTTTCCCTCAAANATTAATTTATTTTGTTATATTGTAAATTTAACTAATTAAATAGATGTCTATTTTTCTTAATACATATATGTATACTATGTTTTTATAAAGACCAAATAGAGAAGAAAAAGTTTATTTGAAGGTATATGTATTGCAACAAAGAATTAGTCGTAATAAAATTAATACTAATACCTACCTAAAAACGGATATTCCTTCAGAAAGATTACAGGTCAAAGATCACTAGTCAAAAGATCACAGGTGAGCTTTTTTATTTATTAAATTTTCTTAATGACACATGACGTTTCATAGACTTATTTTAGTTAAATTTTATAGAATATTAAGCAAAATTAATAAAGCATATATGTACTCATAAAACTTTTCTTCATATTGTTACGGTAAATTATAATATGATGCCCCTTTAACTAAAGCATATATGTACTCATAAATCTTTTCTTCATATTGTTACGGTAAATTATAATATGATGCCCCTTTAACTAAAGCATATATGTACTCATAAATCTTTTCTTCATATTGTTACGGTAAATTATAATATGATGCCCCTTTAACTAAAGCATATATGTACTCATAAATCTTTTCTTCATATTGTTACGGTAAATTATAATATGATGCCCCTTTAACTAAAGCATATATGTACTCATAAATCTTTTCTTCATATTGTTACGGTAAATTATAATATGATGCCCCTTTAACTAAAGCATATATGTACTCATAAATCTTTTCTTCATATTGTTACGGTAAATTATAATATGATGCCCCTTTAACTAAAGCATATATGTACTCATAAATCTTTTCTTCATATTGTTACGGTAAATTATAATATGATGCCCCTTTAACTAAAGCATATATGTACTCATAAAACTTTTCTTCATATTGTTACGGTAAATTATAATATGATGCCCCTTTAACTAAAGCATATATGTACTCATAAATCTTTTCTTCATATTGTTACGGTAAATTATAATATGATGCCCCTTTAACTAAAGCATATATGTACTCATAAAACTTTTCTTCATATTGTTACGGTAAATTATAATATGATGCCCCTTTAACTAAAGCATATATGTACTCATAAATCTTTTCTTCATATTGTTACGGTAAATTATAATATGATGCCCCTTTAACTGAACACAAACTTCTTTAAAATTGATAACCCCACCTTTATAATGAATAATTTCTGTCCCAACCTAAATTGAGGATTAAGGGACTAAATTCACATAACTAAATTCTAAATTGAAAATTAAGAGCCACTAAATTGAGGATCGAGGGGCAGTCGAAGCCTTATACATATATAAATTAATATATATACCTATATACAAATATAAAAACGAACTATCTACTAGAAATATAGACTTTATACTCTGGACGTAAAAAGGAAACTTTTAAAACCATAAGAAAACCCGAACACAAAAAGTATAATTAGGTCATCCTCTAAATTTACCTAGTTTTACCTACATTTAAAGGCCCATGTTTTAACTCATTCCCAATTCTCGTTTAACTTAGAGCAATTCCTTTAAAGAGATTAACAGTAGAGTAATTAGAATAGGGATAAAGAGAGGTATAAATGTAAAAGATTTAAATTCTGTTACAAATTATGCACTGACTTCTTTTCTGTCACATTTCTACAGTTTGTGCCTAATAAGATTTAATGCGTTTACAGAGCGGGAAAGTCGAAAAAATAGGATGGGAGGCCAATGAGAGCTTAGTACTTAAAAATTCTGAGCTCTCATTGGCTCCCTACCCCCATTTTTTCGACTTTCCCGCGCTGCAAAGCACTAATACTTATTTGGCACAACACAAACTACAGTTTGTGAGGCGAGTACATCGCCTCACCGGAACTGACGATAACTACAACCTATAATTGTGGGCAACACTGGTTGGAAGGCGGTTTTATTTTAAAAAAAGTTTTAAAGAGAGACATCTAACTTGATTCTCTGATAAGTTTTTGTTTGAAACCAAATAACTGACCTGTTTCTATTGATAATAGCAGAGAAGGCGCAGCCATCTCTCCAGGACTGAGTGAAGTCCGAAACTCTAACACCTGGGTACTTAGCCGTGACTTTCTTAGCCCACCTGAGTAGGACATCTCTAGCAGATACGTTGGGCTCTTCACCAACAACAATATCTGAGATCTGGAACAAAACAAACAAGCGGATAAGCACATTGAAAGCACTACGAATAAAAACTAGACAACTAAGTCTACTGCTGCAAACAAAATGACGACAGCGTATTCTAAAAATACATTAATAATTCACATAATCAAACGAAAATTCACTTATGTATATTATCAAATACATTATCTTTAGTATCAAATATTTTAATAGCAAAAATATGCTTAAATAAAATAATTGAAGACAACTTAGTTGAGCAGCAACATATTGTTCGATAGACAAAGTAATAAAATAAGATCGCTTAGTTAAATTATTATCGTCGTCTAACAAATTAATATATAAAACTAAATCAAATAAGAGTACTAAATTCAGATACAATATTTATATCAATCAATGAAGTTAAAAAAAGTAAATTCAATTTTCATTTAAGGGAATTCGTATTACATCGAAATTTTAAGGACAAAGGAGCAACAAACTGAAGAAAACTAAAACCAGCCCTGTCCAACTCCCTAGGGTGGGGGTTTGACCAAGTTTGCCCGATAGTAACGCTCCTTCCGTGCCACGGAAAAAGGTGGAACTAACTAAAAACCATCGATATATAATAATAATATATCGATAGGCTTTCCAAGCCAAGCGGACATTCAAAAACATCAACGGACATTTTATGTTTACTCNTAAAAATACATTAATAATTCACATAATCAAACGAAAATTCACTTATGTATATTATCAAATACATTATCTTTAGTAACAAATATTTTAATAGCTAAATATGCTTAACTAAATAATTGTAGACAATTAGTTGAGCAGAGGATACATAATGTTCGAGAGACAAAGTAATAAAATAAGATCGTTTAGTTAAATTATCATCGTCGTCTAACAAATATATAAAACTAATCAAATAAGAGTACTAAATTCAAATACGATATTTATATCAATCAATGCAGTTAAACAATAAAAAGTTAATTCAATTTTCATTTAAGGGAATTCGTATTACATCGAATTTAAATGACAAAGGAGTAAAGGAGCAACTGAAACTGTTAACAGATTATTCACTTTTATATTTATGTTAGGTTTTTATCCAAGCAGTGTAGCATTTAGAAAAAAATGAAATTTTAAACAAAGATCTAAAAATCAATTAACATTTTCTTTCGTATTTTAACCATTTCTTTCTGAGTTTTCTAATAAAAACAAAGTTATATATCTTAGCAATAGTAAAAACTAATTCTCTAAGATAAGGCAGACGTTAATTTGTTTAAAATGTATGAATATAACATCTAACATATTATTATTTTGGTTTAGGAACATATGCGATATTGTTTACATAACCTTAGCATGCAGTATATCCATAACCTTCTAAATATTCACACTTTAACCTTTTTAAAATCGGCTAAATTCATTGTATGTACTTAAACAAATGTATTTAATTTTGGAATTAGTGATTAAATTTTAAACAAACCGTACTCAAGTTATAATGATGTTATGTTATTGAGGATTCATTTTGTAACTAGATATTATAGACAATAATTATAACCTATCTATATTTTTAACAGAGAGAATGCCACAGTTTCATCTGCATTAACTCAGGTTCTGGTCTGCAGCGAAACTTACTTAAACATTTCTACTTTTACTTTTATAACTATTTTAATTTTACTTTTAAACCGCGAATAAGAGAAGAATTCGTAATTTAGCGCACGAAAAAGAGTGTCCGCCTTTAGATTTATGTTTTTGGTAAACCTAACCGCATTCTTATAATTTGTGTTTTCTCTTTCTTCTAATATCCTTGTCCTAGTCAAATTAGTTTCTATAAAAGTGACTCGACGTAATGATCTACTTCCTCCCGGTTCGACAAGCTTGGATAAACAAAAATTAATCTAAGTAAATATAAATAGTGAGTATAGTATGCAGATTAGTTTCTAACTTGAAATAACGGAACACGATCTTGCAAATTAATAAATCAAAAGGTTAGCTAGAAGAATAGAGAGAACCAGTACCGTGCAAGTAGATTGAAGATATCAAACTGTTTAATATTCTCAGCTTGACTTCTCTGCGGACTTTAGCAAAGCAGAGAATAGCGCGACATGGATGGAATACAATCGCGGGAAATACGCACACCTCCTGCCTCCTACCCTCCAATATTTGACCACGACTCAAATCATGCCACAAACTACTATCAAAGAGGAAGAAAATCAGTCTTGCCATTAAAAGAGTCTTCATCCAAAATAGTTAATAATTGTTTCGAAATATAAATATATGTATTTAGAGACTATTTCTAGTATGCTTAATAGAAATAGAACTAAAGAATGGTTCTACACTACAAGTTTATCGCAATACAATTCGCGAAAGCCTACGCGCCTACGCTATAGTATGTATATTATAATTGTCACAAATGACCATTTTTAACAATTATTAGAGTTATTATTAACTATCATAATAATAAAAAAAAAAATAATAAAAAAAAAATAGAACTGTATTTGTTTACAAAACATTTAAAAGCTTTTTAAGTCAGTGTCGCCTAAAACAAAAGTTTTATTACTCTCTTTTACTTCTAGATTAAGATTGTTTAAATAATTTAATTGGAATATAATATTATTAAGGATAATTATATTTAAATAATAAATAAAAACACGAAGTATGTTTCTTTAATTGCATACTTTACAATATGTATTGTAAAAGCTTNTTAAATATTAGTTCTTAGTTAAATATTGAATGCTTGTATTCAATATTAGTTCTTAGTTAAATAGTGAATGCTTGTATTCAATATTAGTTCTTAGTTAAATAGTGAATGCTTGTATTCAATATTAGTTCTTAGTTAAATAGTAAATGTTTGTATTTAATATTTAGTTCTTAGTTAAATAGTGAATGTTTGTATTCAATTTTAGTTCTTAGTTAAATAGTGAATGTTTGAATTCAATATTAGTTCTTAGTTAAATAGTGAATGTTTGTATTCAATATTAGTTCTTAGTTAAATAGTGAATGTTGAATTGGAGCTCAATTGATTTTTGATAGAAAACTATCTGTAAAAATTATTTTTGGACAGTGATCATCTTCCTCCCTGAGATTTTTGTGCAGCTACTTAGATCTTATATGAGTACAAGATATATTAGTATTACCTTACTATTAAAAAAAAGCAATAACTGATAAAACACTTAAGACTTAATAAAACATCAGTAAGAAATAAATAATGAAGGACACTGCCATTGAAAACCGGACCAATTTAAGACAAAGGCCATATATGAAACATACCAAATGGCCAATTGGTTAATAACGCAATACCAGCCCACACCAAATTTGGTATTAACCTCTTCCTCCGGATAAAGACCGACAGGAAGCAAAATGGTCAGAGGTAATAAATAATTCCTGGTACTCAATATAAGATGTCCTTCCTCCCACAACTACCAATATTGGTATTAAACATCCACCTTCTTCCTTATTACCATGAAGACATGGTAGGAGACAACTTTTTTAACTTAAAAAAAAGAAAGAGTACTAAGAATAATAAAACGATTTGTTATTTTTTTCTTAGAGGGATAAAACCAACTTTAAAAAGAAGTGTTCCATATTTTATGCACAATATTTACTTTATCTTGTCCTCGGATTTTTTTCATTATTTAATATTTAATGGAATAATTTATATTTTCAGAGTTGTCCTTCTCTAACTTAATGCAGAAATAGACTTAAAACTTTTTTTTTTTTTTAGCAAAACGAAATAGTTTAATGTTTTAGGAATTAAGATAAATTTAATTACATAAAATGTCCTTGGTTTTAAAATGAATAATTAATTCCTTTAATAATTTTAATTTTTTTTTCGGTGCAGTTAATAAAATAAAATAAATTTTAATGTTTTCAAATGATAAATGTATAACCCTTTTAAGGGACGCAGGAAATGTCTTGTAAATTCATAGTTGTTACATACCAACATCTGATTTGTCTATATTAATTAAATAATTACTTATTTAATTCCTTAATAATTACTTTAATAATTCTTTATTTACGACTTTAATAAGTCTATATTTATAAATAATTCTACCAAACAACTTTTGCATGACCTTCAGAAAAGATAAAAAATAAGTAAAATTCAACCACTTAATATTGAATAAATTGGTTTCAATATAAGGCATTATGATATATTTCAAAACAAAACGGAATTATTATTGACATTCAGATGCATTCCATTTTAGATTTATAAAACAATAATATGAATAAACATTTATTTTAGAATACATTTTTATAAACAGTTAAAAATAAGGATCGCACCTACGGGTATTTGTATTTTATTCGTTTGTTTAGTAGATAAAAAGATAATTAAATAAAAAATTGTTGTATATTTTGAAGAAAGGCTGCTCAGATAAAAACTAACAGCTTATAATAATTTCTAAATTAGAATGAGTTAAAGTATTTTGTATAATTTAGTTTATACATAATTGCAAGATAAAAAGAACTTTTTATATACTAAGTTTTTAAATTTTCTTAAACCGTGCCATCGATATATTTGAAATAATATAATCGATATATTTCCTGTTATGCTGTCATTTAATGTTTATCTCTTATTTATAAATATCATAAATTTGAAACCTGTCAAAATGAAGATTGTAAATATTATGGGATATGACAAAACAAATAAAATAACTTGCGGATTTTTTCCGAACTAACTTTTCATTCAGCAAATTTGCTGAAAACGAATTAAATGCTGCTGCAAAGTTACTAAAAGTATTAAAATAATGCATTGTCATCTTGTTCTGAGCTGTTCTGAAAGTTTCAAATGTCTAGCTACTCGGGATGTTAGTTAAAATTCGATTGCAAGATTTGTACCGGACAAACAAACAGCCAAACAAACAAAAAACCAAGTTACTAAAAACGTAGTAATATAAGTATTATGATGTACGCAGTACAACGTATAGTTTAAATATTTGTATCAGGATGTATTTAGTATAATATAGTTTTCATATTAGTATAAGGTTGAATTCAGTAAAATATACATAGTTTATATATTAGTTTTTTTAGAATGTATTCAATATGATATAGTTTATATAGGATGTATTCAGTAGAATATAGTTTATACATATATAAGTGTTAGGATGTATTCAGATATAGTATAACGTAAATATGTATTATAATTTTCCCAATAATATGGTTTATAGATTAGAATATATTTTTATAACTTCTATTTTACTTATAATAAATAAAAAAGTTAATTTATAAAACTCGAAAAGAAAGTTCATTCATATAACTCGAAAGGAATAAATTGTAAAGAACTAAAAAGAAGTTCATACTTAAACTCTAAAGAATTGTTAAGAAATAAAAAAACTTTAATTCATAATTTATACGCATAATCCACAATTGATATAAATATTATTTGTGTAGTGGTCTGAAGTGGTATTTTTTTTACGATTGCTTAAAGAATACTTCAGTATGACGAAGAGAAAAGATAAAAAAATCCCAAATATCAGAAACAGACAATTAATCGAATTAGGATAGAGAATAATCTGAAAAAAATAAAATCATACAAGAATATATAATTTTTTGAAAATAAAACGCCTCTACACATCAATATAACTTAAAAATGTTTATTTAAATGCTTTGATTTAAAAATAGATTATTTATTTGAATTTATTAAATTATAAGCTATAAAAACGTTTTAACACAGTTTGAAAAAAAAAAAAAACATATATAAACTATAAATACATTAAGATGAACTACCAAAATTTAAACCCACACTAAAAGCTAATAATATACGCTTTTAAACACATTAAATGCCATTGACTGACTGAAAAAAAGAATGAGGCTTACGCACTCTAGCTAAGTTTTAAAATTCAATCAGAGTTTAAGGAATCGTAAAAAAAAAAAAAGAATGTGATATGGTTTAAAAAAGTTCGATCGTTTAAAATGGGTGTTACGTCCTACGTAGACATTTTGTTGTTCCTCCGTCTTTTCTTTTCTATGACTTAAAAAAGAAGTTGTTAGTGGCAAAATGACGTAATATATAAAGCTGGTCGACTTGAGCTGACCTTATAAAGTAAGTTCTTCTTATTCTTGGACAACATTCTAAGGCAACCTACGGACATTTTAAACTTACAAAAAAAACCCTCCTCAAACACCTGTTTGATAAATGACAAATTTTTACGACCATTTTCACCGAAAATGTCCTGAATTTTGGTACATATTTAAAAATGGGGAAAGTAAAAAGTATTTGTGACAACAACAACAAAAAATAAATACACAAATCAGTACATATATTAAATATATTTATACAAACTCGGAAAATAAACATGTTTTTTTTTTTAACTTTTATATACTTGAACCTTGATTTAAAAATAAAGTTATAAAAAAATAATAAAATACATAATATTATATCAAACACATGTTGATGTGGGTGTTAAAAAAAATGACATTTTTAAATTCAGCTAAATTACATATTGCTCTTAAAATATTTATGTTTATTTATTTATTTTTTTTTACTTTAATTTGTATTTCTTTAACTTAGTTTATATAACCATGAACTACATTTACTTATAAGGTAAAATGATACTTTTTATTTATGACTTAAAAAAATTATATATATATA
>KZ651213.1:37537-76993 GCA_001010745.2 Gerris buenoi
AAAAAAAAAAAAGGTTTCGCTTCAAAAAGGTCATATGGTTTTTAAATGAATCAAAGAATGGAGAAGATGTTATTTATAAATAAGTAAAAGGGAAAATGAAGTGAGAGGTATAGAAAAAGGAAGAAATACAGAAAAAGGTAAATATCCTTTTATAAATGACGTCATCAAATAAATATCAAGAGTATTTATTTCCCAACAAGAAACAGGATGGGTAGCTGTTTAAACACAATGGTGTGTTTAGTAGGAAACGTCGTGATGACTGTACCTACTTGACTTCATACAATACAATAGAAAAGGTTTTTTTCCCAACTATAATCTACTTCAATGCAACTTGTCTCATCATACTTCATATACAAACAAGAGTCGAGCAATAACTGAAAAACAACGAGTAGATTAGTTGGAGGAAGCCTCGCGTCACAACCTTCACATGCGCGATCACTTAGCGAAACCGAAACAAGTTCCGTTTTCCAAACTTCACACTTCTTAGTAATGAAGAAAAAACAACAGGTAAAGAAAGAAAAAGAAAACAACTAAACAGGTAACAATGAAAGATAAAGCAATGACAGGTGTTTTACAGTTAGAACAATCGTATTTCCATTGTTTTTTGTGTTTAACAATGTTTGCGAAAGTAGGTTCAAAAACTAGGGACTAGAAATCATCACAAGTTCTAAATATTTGCACACAAACGAATCAAAACCCTGGATTCGAAATTAAAAAACAGCTAATAGCCAATAATAAAATAAATACTAGCTTTTAGCAACCATAAAGTAAATAGAAAATATTAAACAGGTGTAGATGCGAAGTAATATGCAAATAATAATTAGCGCGTTTTAAATTACCGACCTTACAGGGACCAAGCTTTGTTGTGAATATTAAGACACCATCTTCAAGTATTGTAAAGATGACTTGTATGTAATTGCACAATAGCTAACTTGCTACTACGCTGTTTCATTAATTTGTAAATGGTAGATGACTTCTGATTGGTTCTGAGAGGTTTATTGAAAGTGAACAGTTAGGTTAATTTTAAGTTGAAGAAACGTTAATACGTTTGAACATTTTATATCATCTTCAGTACTAAGTGTTAGCTAGTATAGTAATAGTGAAGATTCTGATTCTACTATCTACATATTTACTTTACAAGCTTTTATGACAAACTAAGAGAGCAAAGTGGAGGTAGACTAGGGCTATAGAAGGATTAAGAAACCAAAGGTAAGAGATATGAAGGGTGAAGTATAAAGGGTCAGCTAAAACATTATTTTTTAACGGCTTGAAGCTAAAAAAATAATTTTCTTATTTTACCACAACTAAATTATCCCTTAATATTAATATACGTTATTTTACAAAATTATTTATATAGGTTTTACAGGGGCAAGATAACTAACTTACAGCTGGGTGTCTTAATTATTTGAAGTTGTACACAATAACTTACCTACTTCTAGGTTGTCATAATTATTTGAAATTGTACGATAACTAACTTACAACTAGGTGTTAGGTTGTCATAATTATTTGAAATTGTACGATAATTAACTTATAGCTAGGTGCTAGGTTGTCATAATTATTTGAAATTGTACGATAATTAACTTATAGCTAGGTGCTAGGTTGTCTTTAATTATTTGAAATGATACGATAA
Organism: Gerris buenoi; assembly: GCA_001010745.2. NCBI lineage: Eukaryota > Metazoa > Arthropoda > Insecta > Hemiptera > Gerridae > Gerris > Gerris buenoi. The sequence goes on from KZ651213.1 coordinate 39,168, forward strand.
CTAACTTACAGCTAGGTGTTCTTTATTATTTGTTTTTATAATAACTTACCTACATCTAGGTTTGTCATAATTATTTGAAATTTTACAATAACTTACATCTAGGTTGTCATAGTTATTTGTAATTGTACGATGACCTACTGTTTATTTATCTTCACCATAAAAAATTGCATATATTGTCAACAAATAATTTAAATTAAAACTAATATAATAATGATTCCAAGGTGCTGAATATAATTATATATTTATATTCTTATTAATAATCAGAGAACAATTGAACTATGAAACGAAAATAATGTGTACAATCACACATTGTAAGCGCCAGTAGAAAAGAAAAAGTTTCAAAGAGTTATAGCTGCATTAGTTGGCTCAAATTGACCTTGAAAGTGAAGGATGACTATTTTTTTCTCATATGAAGACCCCCATCCTCGTCGAAATGGAGAGAACTTTAAGTCCATATATAGAAAGGAAGAACTTAGAACTTACTGCATACCAATTCGTACCGTCAAGAAGATTTACATTAGGCGTAAATCACCGAGTGACGAAGGTTAAAGTGGCTTTTTCAAACAAGACAGCCAAAAAAGGAACAAAATAAGCCAAAGAATCAAGTAGTGCTATAGTGGTAGCCACAGGGCCTTTGAAACAATTATAAAAGATATGAGTAACTATAGGGAGCGGTCGAAATAAATTGACTTTTGTTTTATATTTTAAAAAGAAATTAATTCTCACTACCTATTCTATTTTTAAATGCTTAATCAATTCTGGACCTATCAACTCCCTTATTAAGTAGAGGAGAAACTTTATTATTTTAATTGGGTCATCACAATATACATCGTGGAAGTTATTATTCAGAGTATTTATTGGACTGTCATCCAATACAATATGCAGTTGATAGATATATAAAATAAGAAGAATACGAAGAAGATAAAGAAAATAAGAAGAATACGAAGAAAGTAAATAAAATAAGAAGAATACGAAGAAGATAAATAAAATAAGAAAAAATAAAAAGAAGGTAAATAAAATAAGAAGAATACAAAGAAGGTAAATAAAATAAGAAGATAAATGAAATAAGAAGATCAAGAAGAAGATAAATAAAATAAGAACAAGAAGATAAATAAAATATGGAGAATACCAAGAGATAAATAAAATAAGAAGAAACAAGAAGATAATAAAGAAAATAAAGAAAACGATGACCAATAATTATACTAACTTTAGTAAAAAGAATAATTATATGATAATATATTCTAACATATCCTGATTGATTCTTTAGATTGTTTGCTCCCTTATGTTTTTTTTAGAATATTAATGTAGTTATTTACACATTTCTTTGATTAAATAACTATTAGGACAAAGGGATTTCAGTCCTATGTCCTTTGGGACAAAGGAGTTTCACACTTATATTTTAATAAGGGGAGTAGCAGTCAAAAGAAAAACATTCTGTACACCTTCTTTAGATTGTTACTCCTTTCTGTTTTTTTAAGAAGTGCAACAGTCTATAAGGAAGTTCCCAAATCCTAACTATAAATAAAATATCTATAAAATTAATAGAACAAGGACAATTAAAACATAACTAAAGCTCAGGGTTGAAACAAAAGGCACAAGAGAAATGTCTATTGAAATTATGATAGCTAAATTATGAATAACTGATCACATTCTACGAAATAAAAAAGAAGAGTTACATTTGGCCCTGAAGTAAAAAAATAATTACCATTTACAAAGGGAGTCAGACAGAGAAAAATAGACTTCAGCACCGGGACTAAAAATAATATTTAGTTTCGATAAGTTACAGTTTATCCTATTAGATACGCAAATTAGGACACTTCACGTGGATTGTGGATCCAACAATCCAAAATTGTTTTCTTACATCATTTATAAATCACCGAGGGGAACTATTAGATCTTTTACTATAAACATCATGCTGAAGACATTTGTCACGCTCTAAAAATCGAACTATTAATCATTTAAACAAAAAAATTAAGATGTCTTTATGTTCTAAGCATTAAAAAAAATCCCCAAGGACATTTCTAATATGAAAATAACATGTAAATTACAGGCTATAAATAGACTTTATATTATGTAGTAGGTGAAGGATAATGAATTGATTTACATAAACACCGCATAGTTTCATCGATATACATACAAAAATAAAACATTAAAAACTTATTTGAATAAATACTTATATGTCGTAATTGTATAAAAAATCAAGTTAAAGTAGAGCTATAAAATGTTAACGTAGTAAAAATCTCTCAAGATCATGTCTTCAGGCAATCAAAATTTTTAGGAAATTGCCAATTACTCTAAATTCAAAAAAAACATCATATAATTTCGTATGAACTTTAAAATATAATTAGTAACGCTTTAGACCGAAGTCCTAAATAGGTTATTTTGAGAATACATTTATATATTTCATTATATATGTTGTATACATGGTGAGTTTAGAGGAAGTAAAGAGCAGCGTGAGGGTCATTGAAAATATTTTGGTAATATCAAGTTTATATGAAGTATTAAATAACAAAGCAATTAAGAGACGATGACCATTAACTATAAAACATTAGGTTTTTTTAGAAATCGATTTTTTTTTTTATTATTTTAGAAAATCTAGGCAGAAACAACTTTTAAGCTTAGGCCTCACTTATGCCGCACTTAACCAAATATCTTCCAATTATTGGAAGGTTGGTCGATAAGTGATGCTTCTCTCCCATTGGTAATGATTGTCAAATATTGGAGGCTAGAAAGTATTGGAAGGTTGGTCAATTTTTGTGGCTGCTCTCCCATTAGCAATGGTTGTCAAATATTGGAGGCTGGAAGGTATTATAAGGTTGGTCGATAAGTGATGCTTCTCTCCCATTGGTAATGATTGTCAAAAATTGGAAGCTGGAAATTATTGGAAGATTGGTCAATTAGTGTGGCTGCTCTACTGTTAGCAATGATTGTAAAACATTGGAGGCAGGAAGGCATTGGAAGGATGGTTGTGGAAAACGACCAACCCCCAAGCAAGATGTTTTGAAAATGCCGTGGAATTTTAAAAGGATTAAAAAAAAAATTTAAAAAAAAACAAACAAAAAAACAAGAGATTAAAGAGCAGGTTAAAACCATTAAATCAGGAAATGCATATTTTTTAAGTCTCTAAGGAAGCTAATATCGTGATGCATTGTTCTGAATTTTAATGGTATTTCTCCAATTGTTGTCTTTAAACATTTTTTTTTTCAAACTTTGTTTTTATCGTGTACTTAAAAAAAACCCACTTTCAAAAAGACACTTAAGAGGTTGGAGTGTTTTATTTTAATGTTTTGAATTTATTAAGTAATTCTTTATTAAGTAATCCCTTTTACTTAAAAAGGTCGAAACATTATAACAAGAAGGCGAAATGAGAGAGTCTTTTTAATGTATTAAGGTCCCCATATAGGGGAGAAAAAGGCAATTGCCCAGGACCGTTTGGTTAGAGTTCAGGGTTATTCAATATAAAAGGCATTCCCGACGGTGAGAAAAGATGAGAGAAGCGTTTGAACGGTCCTGGAATCAAGTGGGACCAGGATGAAAGTGAAAGGATTACTCATCCTTAAAAACCATTAGATAAAAAAGAATCATCCGCAGTCTCAAGAGATTGCAACTTCAAACGCTCATTTACACCCCGAACTCATTACAATAAGTCAAATGTAAATTTGTAAAGCACGAAAAAACATTACGTAAAAAGGCATTCTACTTAAAACAAAATAACTTTTTAAAAACACCTTTTCTTCGCATCGTTTCCTGCACAATATGATTGATGAGGAGTTGAAATTCTTTCCTATCTACCGGTAAAGTGCTGAGGATAATATAAATCAGTAGATATCCCACATAGGATGTCTTGAAATGATCTACCTATTCCATGATTACATTGTTTTCCAGAAAGTAGTGAAGAAAAGTTCCTCTATTGTGAAGTATTGTTATGTAAGGCAGGATTTAAAACAATCGCAGTGTTATTATCATCACTATGCAAGTGGAATGATGCACCAGAAAAGCCACAGGCTGTTTTTTATTTTATCTTATCGCTGATTTTTTCCCCTTTTAATAACAATGAAACTTCTTTTAAAGTCCAGATTGCTATGCATGGTTAAGTGAAAGAACAAGACAGAATTAAGAGTTGAAATTTAACAGTTATAACGAGTGAATGCGTGCATGTAGAATGTAGAGCGTAGTTTAATGGACTTAGATAGAGCTAATAGTCAGAAGTTTTGGCTAGAATCATTATGTCTAAGTTAAAATATTTATGTCTAAGTTAAAATTCCAAAGATTTAGATTCATAGAATCATTATGTCTAAGTTAAAATTCCAAAGATTTAGATTCGCTTAAAATAATTCCAAATTCACTAAGTGGTAGGATTCTTAGGATTATGTAAGACAGGGAAGAAGAACCATTCGTTAGTCTTCTATCTAGGATTTGTTCCTAATATGAGGCCTATTTACAAACAGGGTAAAGAGTTCAGCCGTTCATAAGAGAATACAGAGTGATCAATAGTGTTCCATGTAAATCTAAGTGCCCAGACGCGGAATCAAACCTATGACCACCTTCATTCATATATTTCCGAAGGTGCCATCTTCTAATTTTATAATTTTTAGATGAATGAAAAAGTCACAAAGCAATTTACGTATTCTTATTATAGACAAGGAAAAAATCTGAAGATAGAATTGACCAAAGTCTTTGTGATGTCTTCTTCTCATCGGTGGGGTCCTAGGTCAGACATAGTTGAGTAAGTGAAGAAACTGTCACAGTGAGACAGGCCAAGTCAAAACTGTACGGTCCATTAGACAGGGCCTCGGCACACTAACCCCACTCTATGGTACACATCAAGCCTAGCTCACTACAGTAAACAGAATACAAACAGCTACACCTTACACTGTCGTCTCGCCTCGTTAGCACCAACCAAAGCAGGCAACAGACCTGCTCTCACAGGAAAACATAGGCAATTACCTAGTTCTTCAACAGAACTAAAGTGCACAAGGCTTCTACATAAACATAGTTGGAGACCACTTCCAAAACAGAAGCCGGTCAGCTCGTTACTCGGGTGTAATGACGGCAATAAACAATGAAACTCAAAGAGGCGTGGCTATCGGTAATAGAGAAAAGGTAGTTACTTTTACTTCGACTCGAGTCTAGTTACATACCTATAGTTTATTTACCTTTGTTACCCAGTAACCTAAATGTTTTACCCAACAAAAACTGATTCGTTCTTCAGCCAACTGGTCCAAACACTTGGGCATATTGCTTTGGTACAGGATGTTGACAAAGGCAATTGCAACAATATAAGATCAACGCTATCATTAATATAATATTATTTATATATCATTCTATCATGAATGTAACGAACCCAAATTGAGTAGACCGAAAAGGCAAATTAAGAAAAAAAAATTGGTAAGGCGTGATGTCTCACGTAAAAAGGGTTTCGTTGGTATTATGAAACAAAATTAGTAAGGGGGAGAGGGGGGGGGGGGAACACGAAAAATGTCGATGTTTTTTGACAAAATGGCGCCGAAAATTAAACACTAACCCTAAGTGGTATATATATTTGTAATCTACTCTTCAATACCTTTCATTTGATACCCCACTTCAAAATTAGTAAGGGGTAGGAGGGGGGGGGGATTATTAATTTTTTGACAAAATGGCGCCGAAAATTAAACACTTCCCCCAAGTGGTATATATATTTGTAATCTACTCTTCAATACCTTTCATTTGATACCCCACTCAAAATTTTAAAAAAATATTTTTTTTCGAGCGACATGAATTATCCGCCATCTTGGATTTCCAGTACATCAGATCGAATTGCTAATCTTATTTTTTCTATGGCCCAGCAGACCGCACATTTTGCATATTTTTCTATATTTTTAGTAATAGCGCAAGTACGGTTTTAGGGGGGGAGGACACGAAAAATATCGATGTTTTTTGACAAAATGGCGCCGAACACTAAACACTAACCCCATGTGGTATATATATTTGTAATCTACACTTTAATACCTTTCATTTGATACCCCACTCAAAATTTAAAAAAAATATTTTTTTCTCGCGATGTGAATTATCCACCATTTTGAAATTGAACAGCTGATTATTTTGAGTTCTCTATATTTTTCCTGTGTGCGCGTCAAAACGATCTTTATTACTGGTAAGTTTCACGCTTTTATCTCTTTTGGTTCAAAAGTTATTGGAACCGTACAGAGTGACAGACGGACACAGGAACGATACTATAAGGGTTTCTTTTTCTTGGTTTTACCAACGAAACCCTAAAAAAGAAGAAAAATATTATTACTTCCAATTAGTAGCTTATAATAAACCATGATTGAAAAGAGTCATCATAAAGCAGTCCACGGATTAATATACAATTTTCATTAATTGCCAGCAACTAATAAACTTAACAATCTAATAACTGCTTTCAGTAGACAGTTCATTAAGATTTGCTTGCGAAATGGCAGTTGTAGAAACAACGGCACATGAATGAAGCTAAATCATTAAGCTATAAAGGATCGAGGATCGAGTTAATTTTTATAACCCAAACCAGTAACTATGTATAAATGACAATAGACAAGTAAAAACGCGTGTCTTGCTTAAAAAGGAGAAAAGACAATTGCCATCAGAAGGACACGAATAATATATATAAATACTTCATTATAAAACATGTTAAACTCTACCATCATTCATTCCATGACACTTAAAAATACAATAACTGTTCAAGTCTCATCATTATTAATCATAATTTCAATAGGAAAGGTGTGCAACTAATACTTAGAGCTATATATGCAGAAAATGAAATAAAATTATCTGCAATCACATTCAATTTATGTTAGTTGGAGAAGGGAACGAGTGTCGACAACGCCTTTAAAGATGTAATGAAGCACAATGGACCGGGATTATAGTCGTTAGCAGACATCACGGTTAATGTTAATGGATATTAATACTTAAGAAACCATTCCTACAAGGACACGTAAGATCTTCTTAATAAATATAAGAAAAAAGTGTCATTCATCATACGTCATTTGCAATGCGTAGGAAATAATGAAAAAAGCGTAGGCAAAATTTGTTTTTTGTAATTTTTTTCATTTGCGTAGTGCCAAAAAAGGCGAGCGACACTACAATGCCTACGTGTAATAAGTCATTTCGCGAGAGGAGTGTTTCTTCGTAGAACTAGTGTTCCGTCGACGGCGGTGGAAGTGCGACAAAGCGTGGGTTTGCAAAGGAGGGTTGTATTCCTACACGCCAATCCGAAGATCAGTGAGAGGACCTCGGCACACGAAAGCGTGGGCACGGCAGCCACACCACAAGGGTCATTTTCTTCTGCATCGGAATGTATTATTAGTGGCGCTCGAGGCCACGTTTAACCTTCGGATTTCGCTCGGCGATAATAGGAGAAAAATAACGAAGTTTAAAGCATGCGTCGAAGAGGAAAGCCCTCGGGACTTGAAGTCGGAGTTAAAAACAAGAACCGTGACAAGACAAACAAGAACAACAATGTTGTTTTACAAAAATCAAAATGGTACAAGAACTGTTGCGTAGGCGTGCAAACAACAACACACAAAACGATTAGAAATAGATTCCGTCAGACGCTAAATAGATTACAAACGAGCCTTAGAGATTTCAATCTTATTCAGAACGTACTTAGACTGCAATACCTAAGTAATCTGATTTATTAAAAACAATAGAATCATAATGCAACTCGTACGAGTGCTTCAACACAATAAAGACGTCCAGCACATAACATATAAATTAAAAGAATAAATAAAGGAGTAAACGAAGTCTAGATGTAAGATGACAACCTTGAGCATCCCATATTAGAACCAGGCTAACATATAACTACAAACCATCTATTGTCAAGAAACGTCGGAAAGGCAAGAATCTCAAACCTTGTTTAAAATAGTCAGAGGAAGTTCACCATAAAAAAACCTTTTAATCTTGTGTCGAAACACGTGTGCTGCCTACACTTTTCTTCCGACGAAATATGCTATAAACTTCTTGAATATTTACCAAGAATTTCTTAACATTCTTATTCTTAATAAGAACTTAGGAACTGAATGCCAAAGACGTAATAACAATAGTATTGTAAAAATATATAATTTCGATGTTATTATTAAATAATACAGTGAAATTAATTCACTATACTCCTTTTTTTAAGAGTGATGTCTAATGAAAGAATTATTTAACATTAAATGAAAAGGTCGGTATTAAGTTATAATGTATCGTCCTTCCGAATTGCAACCAAAAAATAATACATAACAATTTGAAATTCGCCAACTTCAAAAAGTATATTGTATAATGATACCTAGATGTTAATGGCTGCTGCAGCTACAAATTTAAAAATGTCTACTTCAAATAAAAAATTAGATCTAAAACTCATAAGCTTTAGTCTTTTAACTTTGCATACAACTTTCTTTCCTACTTAGATTAACTTTCGTTTTAAGCTCATTAAAAAAAAGTAAGACAATAATAACAAATCAATAATTCATTTAACTATGAAAGTAATATTAATATAATAAGTTTAAAAAAATAATTTCTGTACAAAAAATTATAGGAAATGCGTGATTTATAGTCTCGTTGTTTTCCGCTTATTTTATTCTTTTGAATACTTTTTTTTTTATTATTCAATAAAAACCATTTATTAAGCTATACAAAAAGGAACTCTCATGATTTCCTCTTTTTCACTGGCTCAATGAGAGTTGGGACTTTTTAAAAACGTAAAAAAGTGTTCTTAATACATCTGAGAACTTTTTTTTTATTTTTAGCGTGTGACTTCTTTATTGCTCGTCATTGAGGCATCTGGATGGTAACGGAACGAGATCTGAAGTCTTTAATCTTTAATATCCTTCTGGTTTACAAAACTACAGATTATCACCTCACTACACTTCTTTTTTTTTTTTGAAGAGTGAGAGCTAATAAAAGAATCGTTGTACATTAAATGTAGAGGTCGGTACATATTAAGTTATCAAAAATCGTCCTTCCGAATTTTCTTTTCAAGATAATAAAAATTTACACTTGAATAAATCACAAGTTGTTCAAACTAAAATATATATATTTGTCTAACCACAATTAACATAAACAAAAAAATCAGATGATCGTTTAAGTCTTTCGACTATCTTCAGTGACACGTATATAATAAGACTAAGTGAAGAAACAAGGCTATAAAGGTGTAAGGAAAGTATAAAGGTGTATCTGTTAGTTGTGATCAGTGGAGGAACACATCTGGTATGTGACCTGGGAGAAGGTCTCCGAAAAAATACATACATGAAGTAAACTAAAGCTAGGATCTTTAACAATAAACTAATATTTTACAAAATTGTTTAAACCTATAGTTAATAAATAAGAAGCGAGTCTACTTATTAATAACTAGCTAGGACTTGGGCAAAGTAAGTGGTGGTTGAGGAAAGTGGATTGAGGAAGGTGTGTAAAACTATTGCAAAGGTTTGACCAGGACTACAGTCTATAAGATTAGAGTTGGCACAATCGAAGGCGGGAAACAACAAATGTGGAGGTAGTTTTGGGGTTATAAAAAGAGAAAATCGGTGTTGCCATGTTATATTTTTTTTTTTTTGTGGAACTGGGGTAGAGTAGAGCATTTTTTTTTCTGAAGTTGCATTCAACATGGGGGACCAATAAAATCGTTTCCCTCAAAATTTTCCCGCCTTTTGATTGTGCCAACTCTAATCTTATAGACTGTAAGTTATCTTGGTCCGTAGGCTTCCGTGAGTAGATTCGTCATAAACAGCTTGGGTTTCCGGTGAAATCCGCGTCACGAAGGGGCTGAAATCCGACGTTTCGCTTCCACTACTGGAAGCATGCACCACACCCCTGAAGATGCTTCCAGTAGTGGAAGCGAAACGTCGGATTTCAACCCCTTCGTGACGCGGATTTCAACGGAAACCCAAGCTGTTTACGACAGGACTAAGTAGTTGGTTCTTTCATTGAAACATTTCTAAACCATAGGGGTGTTTAAAGCTCTAAATCTCTTTGGATCTCTAAATTCTCTAGTAAGTCAAGTTTTTTACCTTTTCCACAAACATGGACAAGCTCAAAGTTATCTTTAGTTAACATATAATTGCCATCTATTAGATGATTAGCGAAACTGGAAGTCTTAGTTTTTTTAGTCTAAAAAATTTGAATTTAAAGAGACAGAAATTCTTCTGTTACCATCGGTTAAGCAAAGAAGGAATTGTTATTCCATAAGATTTTATCTTTATCCAGGATAAAGATAAGGTACAATAATACTGCTCGAAATTAAAAATACGTATTATTTCTTATACTATCCGTTTTTTTTTTTTTTTTTTTTTTGTTTTTTTCTTTTATTTTTTGACAATTAAATATCAAGATAAGTTTTATATAGATAAGCGAACAATCGGAGGTCAATAAATGAAAAAAAGCAGAATATAACTGCTAAAATTCTACAGATTTCAAAGGATCTAAGGAACTATATAAATTGATAATTTCCATTTTCTTTCTTAATTCGGTTTTGTAATAAAATAATTTTGCTTTTCCTTTCAATTATACATTACTTTATATCTTTCCTTTACAATCTTCCTTTATATCAATTTTTTAATTTCTATTAAGAATATTGTTTCATTCAATATTCTACTGAGATTAATCTCATAAAGACTCTTTAAGGATATAAACGGAGATATCCACTTTGGAGATATTGCACTTCTTTTAACACTAATATATTTATCCTTGCGATAAAAAGTGATAAAGATCTAGAAATAGAACAAAAACAAGAGCAAGAGATACAGAGACAAAAGCAATCACTTTTTTTCAAATAAATATTGTTTATTTATTTTTTGCAATCCTAAAGATATGTAATTGTTTAATTAAATGATGACATCCATCAATATTAAAAGATTAAGATTATTATTTCAGCAAAGTGAAATTATAATCAAGATGGATAAAACCGTTTCAAGATAATCTGGAAATAATCTCTATTTTCTTTGGAAGCGGGCTCCGTTTTAGTATCCTGCAATAATGTCTCAAATGAAAGGACAAATATAACGGTGCAATGCATTACTGTGCAATGCAGTTCCACTGCTGGAATTTTTTCATGCATTTTGTCATAGATATAGATGCATTGTTAAACTCTTAAATAATGTAGAAACTTTTTTGTCAATACAAAAATAGAGAGCCTATCAGTATGGCAAATAGCTTCCTCGCATCCTATGCGGTACATTATTAATTTTATGCCTTTACAGGTCAATATTTTAATTGTTTCCTAATTTTTTTTTTTTTTTATGTCAAAATCGTTTTGATTTTTTACATGAATTAAAGTATCGATTAAGCAAAAGTTACAGATCGCAGACGGTTCAAATTAATCTTTGGGCTATTTGCGAGTTACTTTCGATGAACTATGAAAGTTTCATACATATTAGATAAGTACATTTGCTTTAGGTGTAAATTAATGTACGTTTGTATGCATGTGGAATAAATACAAATGAGCGCCGAAGGATAAAACTTATATGGAACCAACAATGAGAACCACAAATTTCAATAAACTCGGACGTATAGTTTTTAAGATATGTTGGTTCGTAAAAATTGAGCGACAGACAGGCAGATCTGAGTCAGACACGGAATCAAAAACGTTTCCTTCTGTCTGAAACGGATTTCTGCCTTAGAATTTTTAAAATCGAAGACATAAAATATTTGCGTTCTTCAGAACGATCACATAGCTTCCGTTACTTGCTTTCTTTCGTCAATCCAGTTGTCTTGAGGTATAAGATTTGGACCACTTTCAGTTTCTTGATGCTACAGATGTTGCAAAACCCTTCAGTTTTGCTTTTTCATTCAGCAATATCCTTCAGTTTCGCTTTTTCATTCAGCAATATCCTTCAGTTTCGCTTTTTCATTCAGTAATATCCTTCAGTTTCGCTTTTTCATTTAGCAATATCCTTCAGTTTCGCTTTTTCATTCGGCAATATCCTTCAGTTTCGCTTTTTCATTCGGCAATATCCTTCAGTTTCGCTTTTTCATTCAATCAGTCTAACTACGCTTCTCTCTCGAATTTGATTTCAGTCTATTAAAATGTTTACTTGTAAGTAAATAATCTTCTATATTATTAATTTACAAAATAATTTCATTTTTCATTTAACTTGCATATGCACGACACTATAAAAGCAAGCTTTGGTGTTTATCTAGCTCTGTAATTTATTTCTAGAAATGTTTCGACCTAAAGAAAATACTTTTTCATACTACTATGTATGAAACGCAATCACATTGAATGTACATGAAGGACTTCCCACTAGTTAAAAACTTAAAAGTGAAAACAATAATAAACAGGAGAAGATTTTTAATGAATTCAAACATATCTTTTAATGTTGGCATCTTTAATTATCTTCTTTCTTAATTGTCAATTAATGTTTTCCAACATTTTACAAGTTGGTGTTAATATCTTTTCTCGAATCATTAGCACAAAAATTTGTTCACGGTATTTTTCTATTTTTTTGTTTGCGTCGTAGTTAATCACCTCTATTAAGAACATCCGCAAATTTTGATGGACATCAGGTAATGAAAGTATAATTTATAGTCCAAACGCAAATACTGAAATAGAACGAGTCAGGTATCTATTAGCTACTCTGATAGACATTAACTATACATTAATAGCTTGTTAAACAAGTTAAAAACAAGTAGAAGAATTAATATTATGTGTTGGCCGAAGAGAGAAGCAGAAAGTTAAAGAGAGTATAACTTTTTTTCCTTTCATCAGTAAGTTCAGTCGTATTAAAAGTTCCGGTGCAATTATACAATTGCAATACAATTATACATTTGATATTTAGTAGGGTACATTAGTGTTAAATTTGCTGTACAGAATTTAGTTGTGATGTTAACAATAATATGTGCATTAATCACATGTAAAACAATTCGCATATTATAATAACTTCATCTTTTAAGGATTTAAGAATCATAATTTGATGTTATTGATAACTTGTGAAATTAATTCCCCTACTTTCGCGTCAAGTAAGCATGTGATGAGTGGAATATTTGAGCCATTTTATTTTTCACACTTTTCTGTTCTTTTATTGAACTATCTATACTATAAAATTTTAAGATCCTATAAATATATTGTCTTTTCCGCGACTGTATCTTAAAAGGAGTGATTATAATATATAATCCTAATTAAATTGTTTTTAAAAGTATGAAGTTTTATTTTCAACAAATATTAAAAACACAAACTTCTTTTTTAAATCTTTTAATCTTGGAGAGAAATAAATCTTTTAGCGCAGGAGGGCTTAACAACTTAGAAAAGGACTTACTGTCGTATTGTAGTAACTAAGAGACAGGCGGAACTTGAAAAAAATAAAACAAATAATAAAAAAAAAAAAAAACAGACAAGAGGTGGCATGCAAAGAGATTACATCACTAACTATAAATACACAAGAGGCTTTATAAGTCTGACACTGTACCTCAGGCTGCACTAAAACCCGTGCAAAACAATACCTTAAGTAAATACAACGTATGAAATACTCCTAAAAAAACTCCGGCAAGCTCACTCTAATATTAGAAGTAGTCATATGACGTAATATTTGTGATGGGTACATTCAATGATCAAATACTAGCTCAAAAGCCAAATAACAAAGATCAACAGGATCCGGTACAAACATAAGACTCACAGATCAAACAATCTCCCAATGCAGGATAAGAATTTTTCATTTAAAGATAAATGGTCATTTTAAAAATGATTATATTGTTTTAAAGTATACGACAAGTAATCAAATTAAGAATAATTGTTATATATTCATTAGGAGTTATTTCAAACTTAGAGACAACATTTTGCTTTAGAAAACTCCTAAAGGTATTTCCTATATTCATTTAAATAGTACTTAATTTAATTTGAACAATGGGACTTAAATTTGGAGTTTGTCTAATCTCCAACATAATTTTATTTTTAAAAGGAGGCAAAATACAAATAAATTTAGTAAAAATATATAATGATCTACTTTTATAAATTATATTTTACATATGAATATATAGTGACCAAAGTGGCCGAAACCAGCCTGAATTAGCTATTGTATTCTTTGACAGTAAACCGGTCTGTTTTCAGCTTTAGCTATTGCATTCTTTTGACAACAAACCAGTCTGTAAGAAGCATTAGCTATTGAATTCTTTGATCAATAATCCCGTCTCTATTATCTTTATTTTTTTTTTTTACAATAAAACAGTCAAGCATTACTGCATTAGCATATTGCAATTGCCTATAGCATTTTTTTTTTTTTTTTTTTTTTTTTTTTTTTTTTTTTTTTTTTTTTTTTTTTTTTTTTTTTNAGCTATTGTATTATTTTGCCAACAAACCTGTGTGTATTAAGTCTATAGACAATAAACTGGTCACTGGTCAATATGATATTTTAGTTTTATTGACTCAATAGTAAGTTCCACAAAATGATAGTAGATATAACTAATTCTACCTTAGAAGGTTACAGATGACTACAAAAACTAAGAAAATTAAAAGACGTGTGGGTTTTTAAAGGTGAATGACTTTCTTTGGTTTGTAACTTCAAATACCCTCCTGTCAAGAAGGTAACGACAAGGCATGATAAATCCGAGAGAAGAAAACGTTAAAGGGCTTTTAAGTTATAAAGCTTTTATAAAAACATTTTGAAAAATATATATAATAAAGATACACTAAAAGTGATAAGGAAAGAGATGATTAGGTAATGGAGAACTCCACAATACTGGAAGAGTATTGAACTATAACAAACATTTCTTAAAAGACAAAATAACTTATACAGAATAAAAGGGCAACACCACACTCCTGACTGTCTGACATAATACTATTTATAAGACCATAAAATAATCCGAACAGAAAGAAAATAAGGAGCAACAGACCTTTAAAAAAAATGCTATTAAATTTAAAATGCTTACATCAACAAAAGCGAAATTATTTTATTTAAATTATTCATCTGTTTTACCAGATGTTTATCAAACAATAAATAAATAAATTAACAGGTACAATATATGTATAAGGATCATGAATTTCTATTTCTTTCAGGTTTGACCATGTATAGATGAGTAATGAAAGAAAACAGAATCTCTCTAATGAGGAAAGTTTAATTATCTGCAAAGCCTCACTTGTATTTGTTAAGGCTTACGCAAATGAAATCCTTCGAGGGGAAAGTTAGATGTTTTAGCAAAATATGTACATCCTTCTAATGCTAAAATTTAATTTAATTTTATCATCAGCATTGAAACAAGTACGAACAACAACACAAAAACAAACGATCCGTGTGATTTCACTGTTATTTTATTCGTGCAATCTACATAATATCACAGCAGTTCCAAATATTTATAGTCGTGGGGAAATTTTGGTGTCGGTAATGGGCAGCTGGCCCCTGATACTCCAGCCGAACAAAAGCTTTGACAATAAAATAAAAAAAGCATGAGTTTTATTCATAAAGAATACACAGCTCGCATGTTTTAAAATGGGAATTCAGTGTGAAAGTTCACTAGCTTTTCTGTTGAGTGAAAATTTGGTGCTATTTTTTGATAATTTTACACGTAGATCGTGGTCCAAATTGTGCAGACTCTTGTTTGTTTCTGGAGCAGTGATGACAAATATTGATCTACCATGATGGTGGTGCAAAGCCTTGCTCCCGAGACGCGGCAGTTCATTGGCAACATAAGGCCCAGATGTCAGCCAGGTTCCTGCCCTTGGTAACTCAATGAAGTCATAGATCTACCTTGCCTTCCAAGGACATGCTTTCTTTTACGGTGAATTAATCCCAAATTCATTTTGTTAGGAAAGGGAAAGTCCTTGTTAGATTTCGCAAATGAAGCATGCTTAATCGAGCTTCTTCCTTTGTTAGAGCCTCTTGCGACATTTCTAAACCTTGACTTAGTTATTAGTTATGTATTTTTATGATTCTACAATTGGCCACGGACCCAGTAAAAAGGTAGGGACCCCTGGGGGTACAGTAACCCTCACTTTATATCATATCAATATTTAAATAAAACAGAGAGTAAATTATAATCTTTATATGATAATATGCTCTTTTGCACATATGTCCCGATGGCAGATTGTTTGTTATGAATGGTAGCTTAAAAGAAAGTTTATGGTGTCATTGCATTGAGTTAATTTTGAATTTTGTCAATTTAATAAAGGTGCCAACATGATCTCTTTTGCTGCTTCTGGGAAGGGAGACCTCAGGATAATAACGTGACGCGGATACTGCCACGATCTCTCACTTCGGAAGACCGCAAATGTTAACAAACTCAGAAGTCGAAGGAACTACGTTCAAGTGTATGTTAACTTCAATTCCTCCTTTCTTTTACGCGAACTTATCTTGATCAAGGAACCACATCAGGTACCAAAATACTCTCCAATGCATTTTATTATATTCATATCCCTTCTTCATATAAATTCACATATTTCGAACATCGTTCCACTTACAGACATGGATAATACCAGATCCACTTTCCATATGCAAATACTGTTACAATCCCTGATCCCTGATTTATTTTATTATTTTTTTTTTTTAATTCAATCAGCTCTACCACGCTCTCCTAAAACATCCTCCTAGGCGTTAAACAAAAAGAATTAATTTTTTGTAGATAGTCAATCTAGTGAAATTCTTAATAAATCTGACTGATATACAATTAAACATTTGTATTAGTAATTACAGATATATGTTTAATGGCTTTTATATCACAAATTTAAATGATCTATTAAGCCGTGTCCACACTATGTCGACCGACAATGTTGAACGACAATGTCGAAAAAGTGTAGACGTGTCTTTAGATTTTTTAAAAATCTAAAGACACGTCTACACTTGTTCGACAATGTCGTTCAACATTGTCGGTCGACATAGTGTGGACACGGCTTTACAAAATATTAGGTCATAAAAATATTTAAAATAAATCTAGTAGTAACAATAATTATCAAACACAGCAGGTAAAACAAAACCTCATTAAGTTCTAACATAATCAAGAATAATCCATACTCATAAAATTTAATTATTGTTACTTAATAATTATTGAAGATTAACTATTGTTAAATAAATGTAAACATTAGCAATTATCACTTTATAATAGACATAATTTATAACTTTAACCTTTAATTAATTATGAAATAATTTAAAAAATCTTGAAATGTTAGATGAATTTCAATTTAAAAGGGACTATATATTATTCTTACGTTTTGTAAAAACAAGTTTATTTTGAAATATTGTGGTCTTTTCTTTTTTTTCTTTTTTTTTTAAAATATTTTATTCGTATGACATAATTCTGGCGAAGTTGAAAAATGTCTTTAAATATAAAGAATCTTGTTATGAATTACGTAATAAATAATCTTTTAAGATGTATTATTACTTAATGGATATTAATTGAGAAAACAAAATTAATGAGACGATTGAACTAATTTCCTATTACGACAAATTTACGATGTAATTTAAAATAAAATGCATTTTTTCTTTAAGACTTAACTAACGTTTTGTAGATTAGGAATTGACCTTCTTCAAGTTAATTTGTTATAGGGTGGAAGTAACATATGGTTTATATCTCCAAAAAGGTCTGAAGAACATGTGGTAATGGTGATCGAAAAAATAAACACAAGTGCGTTCATTTCAGATATATAATCATCGAGTACTGTAGCATATACTCCACATTGCCTGAACAACAGTTGCATTATAATTATTACTATAATAAATGTTAATTTTATAAAATTAGTATTCATACTACGGAAATTTTAAATTTTAATTTAAATCAAATTATAATTATTATCAACAACGGGAGACAAACAGAGAAAAATAGACTCCAGCGCCGGGACTCGAACCACGGGCCTCTATATTTCCAGTATAGCGCCCTAACCAACTTTTTCTCTGTCTGTCTCTCGTTGTTAGTAATAATTATGTTTTGATTTAAGTTAATTTTATAGTTTATCTAATTATTTCGTAGTATATAACACTCAAAGATCAAGTTTATTGTCAAGAATCATTGTATATATTATTATCTATTAATAATGATAGCTGAAAACTGACTTTATGGCATTTAAGCGGTTGGAAACTGTACTTAGATAAAATAAGTATTATTTTACTTAAAGAGACAATTTATTCGATATCTTTTAAAGTGAAATGTTACTTTAAACGCTTTCAAATGTACAGTTAATGCATTCAATTATTTAGCTGAACTTCAAAAGAACCAGAGCGTGACAATCAATGAACTTAAAAAACACTTCTATACAACTAAGTCCCGGTACTTTAAATAAAAATGTTAATAGAACAAATAAACAATGTAAATGAATCAGAGAATAATATCGTAATATTATTTACGAGTAGGTACTAATAAAAGAAGTAGATTCCAGAGCGTTCAACCAAAAACTGGTAATATAAATGAACGAAAAAAGGAAAAAATTAAAGAAGCTTTTGCGACAGTCTTGAGAATATAACGCTGCCCATGAATAAGTGTTCAAGTCGAAAATTAATTTTAAATTCTAAGAAACTCTACAAGGTATAGTTAGATATTTTGAATAAAAAAACATTAAACAGGGACAGAATCGATAGTTTATTCAGGAAAACAGCTTTATACAGCTTTCTGAGCGTATATTTTATGTTGAATTCTCTTATTAGTTCATTAGACTAAGGGATATTATCACATTTATGTACACAAGTGTGATATTCCTTTCTCCTAAGGTAAATTGGATTTTACATCCATATATTTATATGGAAGTTACGAAGAGATTATCACTATGGGTATACTATATAGAACAACTCAAAAAGCGGAGACCAAAATTCATCTGGAAATTGATGTTTAAGGCAGAAGGTCAATTCGAAAGGGTGCGTCAAAAAATTGGTGGTAGAAACCGAAAGAACCCTGGGCAGTTTAGTGGCAAGATTTACAACTAAGCCCTGCGAACTGAGAGAAGGTAGAGAAACTATCTCGAACGAGAATCTTTTGGAACGAAAAATGTCAAAGGAATTTCTTATCCACAATATAAGTAATACAATAATCCAGGATACCTCTCAATTCAATTTCTAACTGATATAATTTTACTGTGAGGTATTATTTGAGTAAAATAAATTGCTCTAAATTTCATAATTCAAATTTAAGGAAAACCTTCAAACAATCTAGTACTAGTTTATTCAAACAATTACAATTCTTTCTTTGACCAATAAATAAGTTACAATATTATTAAATAATAATATTTTATGTAACCATCCAACTCAAATAAAACAAGATGACACAAATGCAATTAAATTATAANTTAATCGAATTAAAAAGTAAAAGACACTTCATGTCAAAATATAAATTATTACGAAAGTAAAACCAACAGGTGAAACAAATCTTTCAATCAAAAAATATAAATTCAACAATACCAAACTCAAGTTGGAAAAAAACACGAAGCTGAGACCGCAAACGAAGAGAAAGTACATACATATACAAGAGGGACTTCGAAAGGGAATGACATCTGACTTTAAGACTTACGAATGACTCAATGACTGAAATAATACCGCATAACCTTTATATATAGCTTTGAAATCATTTTAAATCTTTTGAATGAAAATAAAATTAAAATTAAATAAAAAACCTTCACTTACACTTCGATCCCTTTTTTTTAATATATTTATTTTTTAATTATATTTAATTAAGCGCACTATTTAAATTAATTACGCGACACATTTAAAACAAAATTTTGAATTTATTATTTTTTTGTATATAGTTAAATTATTTTTTGTTAGTTTTAATTAACATTACAATAAAATAAAATAAAAAAATGTTAACTTTATAACAATTAAATTAGTTAAATATTAGTCCTTTTTATTTATTTGTTTTTTTTTTTAATAAATAAATTAAATGAATAAAAAAAGATGAAAATTTAAAAAATATTAAGCGATATTAATTATTTAAAAAACAAACTGCATTTATATTTTTAAAAATGTAAGTAAAAAAATAATAATAATAAAAGTTAAAAAAAAAAAAAATAGCGACTTCGTTCGTTTGTTTTTTTAATTGTGCGTTGCGGAGCGAATGATTGTCGACGGAATACTGAAGAGTTGGTTGGCGGGGCGAGACGGCGGGGCTTGACGCGGTTCGACAGTAGGAGCGAGGGCGAGGGAATCTATACGGCTCGGTGGTAGGGGTTGCAAGGACGGGCCACAGTCGCTTAGGATAAACATGGGCTTGGCTTCCTATAGATATAGACCATAGCCGATAGCCAGCCACCTGGTCCCACTAAGACATTAGACTAAATTATACACAGTAGCCTAATTTGACCACAAAGAGAAAAAAATGAAAGTGTGAAAAGGTACTAATTAAGAAGTTTACAGACTTTTAAACTAGGCTCTAAATCAACACCTTTTTAAAATCAAACAAAAGAAATTTTTGTTACAAAAATGAAACAAATCAATTGTAAAAAAAAATATTTAAAGTAACATGAAGGAGAAGAAAGCTAGAATGACTAAAATCAATCGTAAGTTCATTGATTAGTCAAGATTATTTTAAATAAATGTCAAAGAAAAACTTAATCAGATTAAAAATAGTCTGCCAATTAGAGTGGTAGATTGCTTGAGGCAGATTAGCCGAATGGTCACAGAATATTGATAGGGTGATCTTACTGATCGTATGAACCAATTTCTATATTTGCAGAGGGGTCACACTTATTTTTATTCCAGACAATATGAGATCATCTTTGGGCTACTTTTGAGAAACCATTTAAATTTCTTTTAGATCGGATGAGTACTTTTAAAAATATATATGTAGTTAATAAAAAAGTTTCAAGTGCATGCAGAAAAGAAGTTGTTGGCGCAGAAGGTTGAAATGGACATAGGCCCAAGAATAGGTAAATATGACCTACCACGATAAATTTCATCAAAACTGGGTGAGATGTTTTTAAGTTATGGTGTGGTTAACACCTCCGTCGCTAAGAATCGAAACACATACCTAGACCTACGCTGCAATGCTTTAACTGAGCTATGAAAATATTCTATCTAGACTTGTTCAGTTCAAAACATATCCAGATTAACTTAAATTTAAATTTAATAACACAATCCGAACAACTACCTAAAGATTACGTTAAACTAAATGATGATCACACTCGAATAAAAAAAAAAATCTCTTATCCTGTATTAGCTTATACTAAAAACAAGTCTCCAACCAAACCAATATTTCAGGTGGAATAACAAATATCTATTAAAGAAGAAAGGGTAGGAAGGGTAGAAAATGCAGATAAAAAAAAAAAAACATCCCATTGCCAGTTCTCGAACCTCCTCCACATTCCTTTAACACTCTTTAGTTCTAAAAGCTAAAGAGAACAAGCTATATAGCTGCAATTTCGACATTCATAGTATGTAATAATGCTATATTTCTATCTTTGAAATGTTATCCATATAAATACGTAGTTTCATCGCTCCAAAGATTAATCGATTAATTTTAGTGCATCATAAAAGGATAGGTGTCCAAAAAAAAAGAAAAAGAAATATGCGTTAATACTGATTCAGGATATAACCCTTTCATTTTCCATTCCCATAATATTTTTGTATTTAAGAGAAAAAAAAAAACCGTCATTAATTTACCCATCAATCAAAAAAAATAGTTTCAAAATTCTTTTCCCAAAAATAGATAATAGATTAATGGGGACCCCTAGTCAAAAGGCCAAAGGTTTTCTTCTAGGAGACATAGCTATCTAACCAAAATGGAAACCATTAAAAAAAAAAAAAAAACTCGTTTCACTCATTTTTTTCCCTTGAAATCATCAACTAGAAAATTACTTTAAACGCAAAAAAAAACGTAATCGCGCATCCGTAATTTATATAGAAAGACAAGACAAAGAACATTTTTTATATATATATAGGTCATTAAAGAATCACATTGTTTCTCTGTATAAGGTCATATTGACATATAAGATACTTGCCGTACCTATTAGTCTGGAGTTTGGTAGGATAGGAAGTATAACTTTTATAAGATATAAAGATTTGAATAATTTGTACTTTATAAATTAACTCCTTATTACTTAAATTTGTCCAAATAATAGAGATAAAAATGTCTAAATTCTTGAAAATTATAAAATAACTCTTTATAAGTAAAACTTTTCGAAGTCAAAGTTTTAGAGATAAAGATTTCTAACATTCAGACTAAAATAATTCTAAATTCTCTTTGATACATAAATGCTGCTCTTAGAGTTTAATGCAGAAGGAGCAAATAAAAAAAGCTGATCTTTGAGTGTTATTAACTATGTCTGAGCTGAGATATAAAAAAGTTGCTCTTTGAGTTTTATTCACTATGTCTGAGACACAAAAATGTTGCTCTTTGAGTTTTATTCACTATGTCTAAGATAAAAAATTGTTGCTCTTTGAGTTTTATTCACTACGTCTGAGATACAAAAATGTTGCTCTTTGAGTGTTATTCACTATGTCTGAGATATAAAAATGTTGCTCTTTGATTTTATTCACTATATCTAAGATACAAAAATGTTGCTCTTTGAGTTTCATTCACTATGTCTGAGATACAAAAATGTTGCTCTTTGAGTTTTATTCACTATGTCTGAGATACAAAAATGTTTCTCTTTGATTTTTATTCACTATGAGTCTCTGATATAAAATTTTTGAATTTTGAGTTATATTCACTCTAAAGTTCCAATAAAACATATACGAAGAAACAATTAATTTGACATCTAAATGCTAATTTTTCATGGTTGCATGTTCTTAGAAATTTAAGACTTCCTCAGAAAAAAAATATTTTGCGTGAAAGGAATAAGCAAGAGGACATCATAATTTTTTTAAGAACAAAATGTATAGTTTACATTGAGTTTACTAAAAAGGAAACTAGAAACTACAAGGTAACTAACAGTGTTCAATATGGAATTGTTCAAGAACAAAGCCATAATCAACTAAAAATGCAACCTTTAGTTCAAGAACGACAATTAATTATAAAAACAAGTCAGCCGTACAAGACTTAAAAGTTAAAATAAAAATAGAAAAATTTACGACAGTTTGGATTTCACACATTTCTTTATAAAATTTTGCGTCATCCTTACGCAAGTATTTTACAATTTGCTAAGGGCAATCTAGCATAAAAGAAAGATGTTTTCACAAATACTAACTAAAATGACCAATATTTAATATTGCGTATTAACGTTCACTTTTGTTGATGATTATTTGTGAACTTATGATGATTTATGGTACTTCTTTAGAATGATACTCCAAAGGTATATCAAACTTCTGTTTTATAATGGGAGTAGCAGCCTAAAGAAGAATATCCCGTACACCTTCTTTAGAGTGTTACTCTCCTCTGGTTTTTATAAGAGGAGTAACAGTCTAAAGAAGGACATCCCGTACACCCATTAAATTGTTACTCTTCTGTTTTTTTTATAAGGAGAGTAACAGTCTAAAGAAATTTCACCTTATTTAATTCAATAGACTGATAACTTTTACACTTTAAGTTTAACCTCACAGTGATTAGTCTACAAAATCTTGGCAGAAGCAATTAATATTATTTAAAGAGAAGTTATATCAGCTTACGAAATTCTCTAGTATCGGATGTATTTTATATGACATCGAATTTAATTAAAAGTTATGGTTTATATATAGCTTATCAATGAGTTTTTTTTCTTTTTCGGAACCTAGTTTATCACCTGTATTTACTTATTATATTTTTAACTGATCTTGATCTTTGATCTTTGTCATCCTCTTAACTTAAAATATGATTTAAAATGGGTAAATTGTTTAAATTAATAAAATGGAACCCTATTGTCAGGCATTATCCTTGAAATACGCAGATAAATTATTTAAATAAAATTATAGCATATAACCTGTTTCTTTTTATTTTAGATCGATTTATGTTAGTTAATGACAGAGGATGAATGATTTCCTTTTTCTATAGAGAACTAAGCATGGGCGGATTTTTTCGCAATCGAGGACACAAACTACTTGGCATTCAAACTTGTAACAACTCCTTATCTGGAGAACTTTATCAAATACCGGCCACCTGATGCTTTACACATCGAGTCAATAGACAAATCTAAACGTGACGTCACTCGAGTAATTTCATTCATAATTTCGGATCCATTCATAAGCCTAATAAAGGTCTTAACTGTTTTCATTTCTTTTTAACACTTCATAAAACACTTTTTTTTAATAGAAAGAAAATATGCTAAACTAAACCCAGATTTAAATATTAACTAAACCCTGTATTTAAATTCTGACATCATTCATTCTTTTTTTTTATTACTTCATTTACTTATGACGTTGTTTCAACAGGCCAACGTCCTAACAAATAAATTTATCGTTGATGTGCTAATCTTTTTTTTAGCGAGATTAAATATAGAAATAATTCATAACCATAAAATAACTATCAGTTGATAATGAAATAAAAGTAGCAATTAAGTAATTGTTTCCATTAATAGGTAATGGTCCCAACATGTTGAGACCTATACAACAACAACAGGGTCGTTAAAGCAACACGGCCGTGTCCAGACTGTCAAACCGAAAAGAGCAAACGAGCCGATCATTGGTATCTGCGCATGCTCAGTGTAAAGTACGGCCGCGCATCTCAGACTGAGCATGCGTAGAGACCAATGCTCGGCTCGTTTGCTCTGTTCGGTTCGGCAGTCTGGACACGGCTTAAATGTTTATGTTACGTCATTTTAATCAAGTGTCAGGTTTGACAAACTTGCTTGTAAAATCAAAACGCCCAAGATAAAATCCAGGAAATTTTATGGCATTTAAAGGTAACATACTCCATACACGCTGGGACAAGTTGTACGGCTCGTCTCAAAGTAGGTATATGTTACATCTCCTAACCAAGGTTCAGCTTTGGCATATATGCTTATAAAATCAAAACGCACAAGATAGATCCGTTAGGAATCTTGGTAATTTTGTGGAATTTAAGGGCGTCATAAAAGTTGAGACATATTGTACAATTAGTTCGGTTGTGCAACAAGTATATATGTCTATTTTTTTTAAATCACGCTTCAGGTTTGACTATCTTGTTTATAAAATCAAAGCACCCTAGATAGACCTGTTAGAGGCTGTGTATAATATTATTATGTAGTAGGACTTAATAGTACAAAATGCTATATATTTGACCCATAAACCACAGTAAATAAAACCATAAGTCCAAAATTAAAATTATAATATTTAATACTTAATTGGAATGAATATTAGCTACTTTATAGAATATAATAAATTTGTCGTCCATTTAACTCCCAATTAAATAGGTTTTAATAGTTTGGCGGATACACAATAAATAGAACTATAGATTATGAACTAGTAGATCAGGGTCGTAAATCGAAGGAACAAACATTGACATTTGCCCTTCTTTGGCCCTACCGGGTAACACTCCGTTGCAAAATGAAATTCATAAGTTCTATTAAATGGAACTACCATTAACGCAAGTTTTATTTTTAGAATTAGTTTGAGAATTAGGCTGGTTTTTCCGACCAAGATTTTGTGGAGGCATAGTCGCATACAAATACAATAAGTTTTAAGAGTTTAAATTCACTTATTTGTTGCCATTCATTAACAGAAACGAGTTGATTGATAATAATCAATAGTATTATATAATTTACTAGGACGAATACTATATTATAATTAAGCCATATTTGTCTTTATTTCATTTTATACTAATAATAATACAAGTTTTATTTGATTCCATTAAAATCAAAATATATATCATTTTCTCACGTTTAATAAAAGACGATATAGAAGACCTCGTATATCTGTTTTATTTATTTTATTTTATTTGTTTCTACACTAACGATTCCGTTATTTTTAATTCTTTTATTGACGGATGTATAAAATTAAACGTCTTTAACTAATGCGAAATATAGAAAATTAAATACTAATAGAGGGAGATAAACAATGGGAATTATATATAAAAAAAAGAGATAATATATATAGTAGCATTTATCCTTAGAATAATAAAGCAATTAGCATGGAAACACACAAGAGGTCCTTATTGTAGGATAGATACATGCCCTTGAAACGAATCCTTGCAACATCCTACTGTCAATGAGAGATCGACAGATGTTGATTGGAGGCTAGAACACCGATATCATTGATAAAATTATATTTATGGTCATCTTTACTTTATTTGCGATCTATCGACTTGAGAAACAAACAATGAAATTAGCTAAAAGATTTAATATTCAAGATTAAAATATAAATAATTTAATATTCTAGTCTAGATTCTAGATTTAGGTTGGAAGTTATTCGTAATATTACATCTGAAGGTAAGGAGCGTTATTGACTTGCGTTTATTTAATAATTATCAATTTTAGCTTATTCATCTAGGAAGTTACGTGTAATTATTATACACATATGTTTTAACTTTAAATGTTATTTAATTCTATGTTAATTGAAGTTTAATAATGACTAATAATTCTATGTTTATTGAAGTTTATTAATGACTTAATATGACTCAGGTTCATGTATTTTAACATTTATTTATAAAACTTCCAATATATTAGATGTTACAACACATCTAAATTTTCATCTCCCAATCATATGTTACAACACATCTAAATTTTCCCCTCCTCTCAATCATATGTTACAACACGTCTAAATTTTCCTCTCCCAATCATATGTTACAACACGGCTAAATTTTACTCTCAATCATATGTTACCTTACAACACATCTAAAATTTCCTCTCTCAATCATATGTTACAACACGTCTAAATTTTCCTCTCTCAATCATATATGTTACAACACATCTAAATTTTCCTTTCTCAATCGTATGCTACAACACATCAAAATTTTCCTCTCTCAATCATATGTTACAACACATCTAAATTTTCCTCTCTCAATCATATATGTTACAACACATCTAAATTTTCCTTTCTCAATCGTATGCTACAACACATCAAAATTTTCCTCTCTCAATCATATGTTACAACACGTCCTATTTTCCTCTCTCAATCGTGTTACAACACATCTAAATTTTCCTCTCTTAATCATATGTTACAACACTTCCTATTTTCCTCTCTCAATCATATAAGTTACATACAACACATCTGAATTTTCCTCTCTCAATCATATGTTACAACATATCTAAATTTTCCTCTCTCAATCATAAGTTACAACACATCTAAATTTTCCTCTCTCAATTATATGTTACAACACGTCTAAATTTTCCTCTCTCAATCATATTCGTTACAACAAGTCTAAATTTTCCTCTCTCAATCATATGTTACAACACGTCTAATATTTCTCCTCTCATTAAAAATCCTGCTTCAGTTCTTTTATATCTCTCAATTAAATATTTCAATTCACAACCTGGATTAAAATACACTCAATGTTGTCATAAATCGTTGATATGCTTAATGATTTAACAATTAATTTGATATGTCATATGTACGTATATAACTAAAGAAAAAAAAATAGAAACATAAAGAAGGCTGTAAGCCAAAATACAATGTAACAAAGATATACGTCAACTAGAACAACTTATTATTGACATCATGTTTTCAGAAGTTCAAATACACTAACTAGAAATGTTTATGTATGCAATTCACATCCTTTGTTTATTTATTATTATGTACATATTGAAAACATGTTATATATATTTACTAAAGGTCCTCAATCGTTATGATTGGCTAACATAAAAATGTTTTCATGCTTCAGAAAATACACAGTAAGAATAAATTAAACGTCTAAGACAACACTATTGTGCTTAACACACCAGGTATTTGTTGGACACTAAAACTAAAATATAGAAGAGCCTAAAAAAGTCTACTAATGTACATATATGCGATTATCAGAGATAGAAATCGTTTAAAAGAATGTGAAGTATTAGGAACAGCTGACTTAAATTTTGAATTAATATTTTATTAAATAGAAAAAACTGTACATGAGCCTAGGCAAAAATATATTGACCGACATCATTGCCTCAAGAATTTATTGATTGCGATGTGGGATATCTTCAAGATATGAGCTGATGACATTGTTCTCAACTGATGAAGTCTTAATTAACTGGAATTATAACAATGCTTAAAAAGCAAGGGCGATGAAAAATGAAAAATACACTTTTTTTCTGACGTTTTAGGCCATAATTTGTTATTATTGACTTCTTGAAACCATATTTATCAGATAAACTGATGATGTACTTAATGCTCAGATGATGATGAGATAATAACTAAGTGTATTTCAAGAATACATGAGCAAGAAGCAAGAACAGTAAAATGTGAAGTTCACTTAGTATCATCAATCATCAGGGTATAAAGTACTAGATTGGCTTACATTATTATGCCATTTTTATAAGGAACCGACAAACCTCATAGCACTGATGATATAAAATCGTTAGCACTTAATACACTTGATATCAAAATAAATTCACAATTTTTGATTAAATTTATCTTAATAAAATTAGTTGTTACTCATAATCAATGCATTAAATCATAGATAAACAAGCCTAAATATTAGCAGACACGTCTTGGTTGTTTTTTGGGCGCATCTAATCTCTATGGATTTATGTAATATTCCTATCAAAGCCTTTTACATCGAGGAAAAGATTATTTTTCGCGTTGCATAAAAAAATTATAATATATATATATATTTTGTACATTATTACAATACAATAATTACACACTATAGTAGGAATATAGAATTAAAAATTACAGTACTAAGTTTTTCATCTCATTTCAGGTGGAAGAAATCATTTTAACATTTTAAAAATAAAATCAATTTCTTCCCTTTAAAACAAAAAAAAAAGTTGATTATTTGATTGATTTTTTTCTCTCTTTTATTTTCCTGTATTCAGAGTGGTAACAAAACCAATTTATTTAGAATCCCTATAGCCGAAAACGTTTTTTGAAACGAATGAGATCCGAGGAGGGGTTTTTTTAAATCGTTCTTTATACTCTGGTAGATCCACGTAGAGAAAGTTGTTAATTTCTTTCAGCTTAAAATCAGATATTTAAACGTATAAAAAATGTTCAACCTGAACATACATCTGAGTGTTCTTCCCACGCTGACACCTGGAACAAGTGAAACAGTTTTACCATTAACTCAAAACAGAGAATACATTTACAGTATAATATCATTATTCTGTTAACAGACTAGTTGTTGTATTCTGTTAACAGACTGTTTTCTGATTAACAGACAATTAAAAAAAAAAATTAACAGACAAGTAAAAAAAAAAAAAAAAAAAAAAAAAAAAAAAAAAAAAAAAAAAAAAAAAAAAAAAAAAAAAANTATATATATATAAGAAAAATAGAAGAAATTAACTCGTCTCGAAACCTTAAGAAATAATATTGTATTTAATTAAAGACCCCAAAAATCCGAAGTAATTGGGACAAGTGTCTGTTCGAATTTCTGAGTTGTTCGGATTACCCCGATAATCCGAACTCAGAAATCTCAACATTCTGCTTTTATTGTCTATTAACGTTAGTAAAAAAGAGTTTTTAAATAATTATGAATAAGTTAGAACAAGCATTGGTTTCATAGATACGTAGAGGGGAAGGTAAACAGGTAGTGTATTGCTGGAAATACATTATTATATACGACTGAGAATGGGATAAGGTATAAGAAGCACGTATGGGCAAATCAAAGCTGTCCCGGGAAAGTTCACAAAGCCGTCTGTGTATGTTTTATTTTCTGGGCCCAAAATTTGGACGGAATATCGGGGTTTTCGGATTTCCGGGCTCTTTTGTGTCATAAATTCTAAATTTTCCTCTCTCAATCATATGTTACAACACATCTAAATTTTCCTCTCTCAATCATATGTTACAACACGTCCTATTTTCCTCTCTCAATTAGCTAAAAGATTTAATATTCAAGATTAAAATATAAATAATTTAATATTCTAGTCTAGATTCTAGATTTAGGTTGGAAGTTATTCGTAATATTACATCTGAAGGTAAGGAGCGTTATTGACTTGCGTTTATTTAATAATTATCAATTTTAGCTTATTCATCTAGGAAGTTACGTGTAATTATTATACACATATGTTTTAACTTTAAATGTTATTTAATTCTATGTTAATTGAAGTTTANTTTAAGTTCAGGCATTTTATTGTGTCCATTTTGTAAAAAAAAAAATATATATATATATAAATCCTAGCTATTTTTATAAAAATAAATAATATGGTATTATGAAAATATAGTTGCAAGCAGGAGAAATATGGATATTGATGCAGGTTTTTTATGGATTCATACATGGACTATAAGAGACGTTATTATTTTAAAATATATAAAAAATGGAAAGCGCAGTCCACATATTAAAATAAATATTAAACATCTATAAAAGTTTTTATAAGATATGGATCTTACGTTCTTATTTACCTGGAGATCCAAATCACTCAAGACCTGTTTGAAAAGTTATAGTAAAGAAATCAATACAGACAGTTTTTTAAAAAAACCTTGTAACAACTGATTTACCTGTAAATCGATCTATTAAGATCAAAATCAGAAAAAAACATTAGTAACGGAGAAATCTGAATAGTTTTTAATAATGTCCTGGAATTAATACTTTTAAAGAAATAGATATTTTAAATAAAAAAATATATGTGGGAATTGTTGGTTGTTCAAATTTCTCAAATTCCAATATATTTTTTCATGCTGTATTTTATGCACCGAAGCAACAATTTTGTTTGGTTCAAATGCTTATTGCAGGACAATAGAATATATCCTTTTTAAACATTCTTCCACTCTTTATAAAAAAAAATTGTTGAATTTTTATATTTAATTCAGACTTTCATAAAATAATTAAATTGTTAAAAATGATCCAATAAAGGAATTAATTAAATTAAAAAAAAGGGATTTTTCAAAATATGTTTAACGTGATCTGATCTATCTTTACAAAGGAAGTTTAAATTATGCAATAAGAGTTTTATGCTTAACAAAGATATTGATTTATTTGTTTTTCAAAAGGTCATTAGGAGAATTTAAAAAAAAATTGAAAGAATGATAAAATTTAAGAAATAGGTTTTATCGATTCTTTATATATACTTACCGATTTAAATATATTTTGAAATAAATCCGTCAAAATATATTTAAAAAGTTAAATAGTGATTCATTTTATTTTCTGCAATTCCAATAAAAATATAGCTTATACGATCATTTTGCCGTCTAAAATGTCGGAAATGTCAAATAAGTTAAATTTAATTAAAAAATACAAAGGAAATTTTCATGAAAATATTAATTATTTACTGAGACGTTAAACAATACCAAAATATTTTTTATTTCATTCGTGAAAGGCACCAACTCTTAAATTGGGTTAGCGATTCAATTGACATAAAATTTCAGTCATTAAGAATGGGGATTGTACCTACACAATTATTGTTAAGTGTTAAGTGCTCACGAAGATGAACAATTCAGAGAGTCATTAATTAAGAGAGAAGGAAATTAATCATTAAAGATTAAAATTAACAGTAAAAACTAAGGCCCTCCGCACACGGAGAAACTCAAAACAAACTCAACTGGAAACTCAAATCATTTTTGAGTTGACAGAAAGCAAACCCAGTTTGTAATGAGTTGCTCCGTGTGTGGTGTCCCATTCAATTACACAAGTTGAAACTCATAGTCAACTGGTTGGTGATTTGAGTTCGAAATCAGTTTGTTTTGAAGCTGCTCCGTGTGCGGAGGGCCTAAACCATAATCTTGTTACGGTAAAAATCAATCCAAGATAAAGTTCGAAAATTATTTTTTTTAAAAATTTGAAAAATGGCGCTACTATTAATGTAAAAATATTTAGGATGTTATTGTTTTTTAAGAAATTTAAAAACTGACAATCCTATCGTTTAAATGTGTAAATTTGTAGAATCCTATGATAAATCTTACATTATCCATCTTTGGACCAACAAAATGCTGAAAAACCTTTGATAATAAAACGAAGAAATAGATAAAATGTAAGGAGACTAACCTGGAAGTGTAGAATAATGGTCCATATTAGGCCAAGAGTGAGTTTCGGGTTTCCATCAACGATGTCTTCTGGACGGATATTGACTAATTTAATCTGCAATAGAATAAAGAAAAAACTCAAATAATTAACACAATATTAATACAAAAATTCTTTAATACAAAGAAACAATTTGCGTTGTAACCAAGGTAGAATATAAGATGAGACGACAGCTTGGAAAAAAATCTTTGAGATACTATAATATGGACATATTATAAAAAGGTGTAAAAATATCAACAGTATATAATATTGCGGTTAGGAAGATAGAAGTATCGAATGTCCAGTTAAAGAGAAAAAAAAGGTGTTCAGTAAGAGAGTTCATGTTTACCATGGTTAGATGTGGTGTTATTACGGTGTACATATAAACATGGGTATATTGTTTATTTATAACATTGACAGTGTACAGTTTCAGTGCAAAATAACAATGTCTAAAACATAGTGCAATGACCGTGGCATTAGTATCATGCGTACAACAACGCACATTATATTAGGGGGACATACCTAATGATGCACAAGTACAGTGATACAATACTACATAATACAGTAGTATAGAGAGCAAAAACTGGCTATAAATTTTAGTTGAGATCGTCTATGCATAATGCATACATCGTTTCATAATCCGGCTGAACTGAAAGAGATGATACGGTCGAGAATCGCTTGGCGGCACAAATTTACTTCATTTATTCACTTGTCAAACAGTACATCTATATAAACATTTGAGAAATTATACATGTATTTTTCATAGGAGATTTGTTCATAGGAGAGTTGATATCCCTTTGTCAAAAAAATTCGTTGGAGAGAGGCCCCGCCATTTTTTGTATAGACCGTATCATATTCTTCAGTTTTACCCAAAATCCACAAAATAATAGTCCAGGAGATAGCGTCAGAAAAGTGTCTGACTAACATCAAGCTAGAATTTTGTATACAGGTCAATCTTTTAGCGCCTTTTAAGAATATATGGTCGGCTAAGTTCGTCTGCGGGAAATAGCTGGACAATAGGCGTTTGAAAAAAACAAACCGGCGGAGAGCGGCCATGTCTCACCAATAATGGTGGACAATGTGATTTTCATGATCCTGAGGACAGAATTAGTTAGTAGACTGAAAATGAAGTTGATGTTAGTATGTCCCTTGACAGGTGACCATGTTTATTTTTAGTAATGTTTGAATAACAAACCTATCAAGTGTGAAAATAACATCGACTTGATTTTCATTCTACTAACTAATTCTGTCCTCAGGATCATGAAAATCACATTGTCCACCATAATTGGTGAGACATGGCCGCTCTCCACCGGTTTGTTTTTATCAAACGCCTATTGTCCAGCTATGTCCCGCAGACGAACTTAGCCGACCACATATTCTTAAAAGGCGCTAAAAGATTGACTTTTATACAAAATTCTAGATTGATGTTAGTCAGACACTTTTTTGCACGCTATCTCCTGGACTATAATTTAAACTATATTTTAGCGAGCAGTTGTTTTGGAATTTTCTTACATTCTAGATTCTATACGTTTAGAGATTATAAGTTCTTTTGCTGAAGAATGAGAGAGCAAGTGGAGTTTTTGTCAATAGAATAATATTAAAACACATTTTTAAAAACAAGCTTTTATTTGTATTCTTCTCAGAAAACCCTTTCATTTGATACCCATATCACGGGCGTACTTAAAAATAACTAGTTTGTCATCTTGGGCTGTCTGCCATATTGGATTTAGAATGACTTTACTTAGCTAACCATGAATTGTCATCCAAACTAAACGTATATATGCAAAATTTTATTTCAATCGGTTGAGGATAACTGCCTTAAAATTCAGTTGTAAGCTTTGACCCGAACATACAATAATTACAAGATAAAAATAACTTTTTATATACTACGTTTTTTAATTTTTTTTTTTTGAATCATAATATTATGTAATGTTGATAATATAATGTTCATTGTTAAATAACATAACGTCTTCGCACAAAAATCGTAATTAACAATTGACCGGTTTTGACAGTTCTAAATATGCTCTTTTTTTTTTTTTTTTTTTTAAGGGATTGAGTTCTAAAGTACAATTCATCACTCGTACTTTCAAACTTGTATTGAAGGGTCTTCTCTTGAACATTGGACATACGAGTGTTCAAAATTTCCCTACAATAGAATCTGGAAAAGAATTCCTAAAAGAGTGCAGCTTGAAGTGTTAAAAGTGATCGCCGCACTCTATACTGTGGATAAAGAGGGTGTGATTTTACTGCAAAAGCAGTTTGCAACATCGTAGTTCATGCTCTAAGAGAGCAATAACATCAGATGCTAAACCAGGTTGCAGGTTGTTCCAATATAAGAGAAACAAAATCAAATGAGCTGCAACTTAGGATAGATGCAGCAATATTTTCGTTGCAAACAGCGACAGTTGAGTAACAGTAATGCAGAGCTTCAGCCCTAAAGAGTTAAAATATTCAAACTTAAATCTTAATAAAAAATATAATATCTTATAAAACCCCATGCTTATAACATAAATTTATTCTAAAAATAATATATTCTCTCAAAAATTATACATATATAAAAAATAAATAAATAAAAATATTTAAAAAGACTTAAATCTCAAGATCGTATATTGAACATTGGGATCAAGAGATAGTGCCGCCAGACTACAATACATCGTCAAACATACCTCAGGCCAAAAATAATTAGTTCTTAATAACATGCACGTGCATTAGTTGTAGTGAAATTGGCCAGGACTTGAGATATAGCATGGAGATTAAAAACACTCAAGGTTAACTACTTATAGAAATATCGCGATACAATATCACAACAAATATCGATAATAACAATGTTACTGTTATAGTAAATTAATACTATAATATTATAGCTTTATATTTAAATTACATCAAATTAGCATGAGCATGAGTTAAAAAAACTTAATAGGGAAGTAAAATATGAAGTGCTCTAAATAATTTTTTTGTAATGATAATTTAATTTCTAATATCTCTGTATTAAAATTATGTTAAAATTAATTCGAAACATATCCACTTTTAAAGTATACTTTAGAACGGTTATTTAAAAAAAAAAAAATGAACAAAATTATAAAGAAATTAACAATATTGTTAATTTATTGATGGCAAAGTACCAAGTTAATGTAAATAGCAGAGTTAAGTTATAGCTTTAACTTGATATACTAGTTATTATGTAATCTAATTAACATACCGATTATTATATTTTTACCTTCGCTTATTTAAATAAAGTAGTGTAATTGGTAAGGGTTGCCGCATTGTATCAAATATATAAAAATAAACCAGATATTCAATGTAAATTTACAAGTATATCCAGATTCCACAGGGGTTTCTAAATCCCTCCTCCTCGATTATTTATTATATCCCCTTCTCTTGGATAAAATAATTAGCAGAATATTCTAATTAGTAATTCATTTCGAATATTAGAGCATTTTTAAGTGTTAAATGTCCAATAAAAGCAGAAGTATTTTCATTTTGTACTTCTTCCCCACTCTGTCTTAATAACATCGCAGGGTTAAAATTAGGATAAGCCCTTTCTAAAAATTCCGTTAAAAATTAGTTAAATTCCTAACTTAAGATCAGCCTTGGCCAAATTTCCCTCATTTTTAGAGGGAAAAAGGGAAAGGGAAGGGTATTAGGATTCCTAGAAACCCTAATACTTTTGGCAGTCCGTCCGTCCGTCCGTCGCATTATATCTCCTGACCTGATAATAGCTAGAGATTTGAAATTTAATACACAGCTTAAACTTTTTTTACCCAAAAACAGGAAAAATATTGAGAACTTCACACCTCGAAATTGCTTCGAACATTATTTCCCCCCTTAGGGAGCAAATTTATGAAAATACCTTCTTAATAGACGTCAAATTATTTAAGAAATAATGAATTTAAATCAAATTATAATCATAAACAACACTGGGAGACAGAGAGAGAATATGTGGTTCAAATCCCAGCGCCGGGAATCTATTTTTCTCTGTCTGCCTCCCAGTGTTAATAATGATTACAATTTGATTTAAATTAATTTAAACTTTCCGTAGTATGAAAACTACCAAAAACTTAAAAATTGAATTTAGAAATAATGAATTAAATACAATGAATTTAGTTTAGTGATTCAAAGAAGTACAAGTTATCTGAATCACAAAAGGGCCACAATTGGGAAACCACTTAAAAAAAGTTGTTCATACGTCATAAAAGGAAGCTAACTTTTAAATTTCATATTTCTAAAGCAATTGGTTTTAGAGACATCGTCAGGACGAATTCTGCAGATAAATGGCCACCACCATTAATCAGCTGTTAAAAAAAATCTTTTGTTCTCGATTTGATGTGTGTTAATATGATGTTTCAGGCACGAATATGCCTCGGTGGAGGCAAAATATAGCCGATTAAGATGATTTTTTTTAACAAATTCTTTTACCCATACCGACCCACACTTCAACGAAACTAGATACTAAAAGGGACAAACCAATAATCTACTTAAATTAAATTAAGTTAATGGGTTGTAAAAAGATTTCTTAGCGAGCTAGATTTCTTATAAGGATGTTAAAAGGAACCTATCTACAAAATTTCATGGATATAGATACATTGGTGTCAAAGATACCATGATAAGTTACTCTGTGATATTTGAGTTGTATATAATATCTATACAGATAGATCTTTTATATAATAGAGTAGTGTCCCGACGACGGCGACGGCGACTCACCTCTAAATGATTTATAACGAAAAAATTGATGAGCTATAAGCTGGGTTTGAACCAGCGAACTCCAGCACATGAAGCATATACTTTACCACTAAGCTTTTACTATACCATCCCACATCCAACTGTATTGAATCTCCTCGCCCTCGCATAAAACTTACTATTTAAACAGTAAATATCTATTTAAATATTTTAATTATAACTAATTATCTCTCAGCTCTTTTTTTCAATCATATTTATTCTGCCCGTTGCCACGGGCTTAACGGCTAGTTTATCAATAAGATAATTTGAATTCCTCAATACTTAAAGCCTATATCAGTAATAATTTATTTGAATAATAATTTAAAATAGATTTTACATTGATTCTAATCACTTTTCCTTCAACGCACATATACATACAACATATACCAACGTTTTAACAACACAAGACCTTGTTATAATTTACCTGTTTAAAACGAAGGAAGTTCAGTACGAGTTCGACATTTTGTAGCATGTGAAAGCGCATGCGCCCCTTCTCCCGATGCTGAAACAAACAAACAACAGATAATATATATATTATATATAGCAAGTAATAGTTAATAATTAATAATCAATAATCAATAAGTTTATTCGTAGTATAAATAGCAATTGAATAGAATAAATAGCGCCAATAGATAAATAAATAAATAAAAATGATCGTACTATATTATAATCATGACTAGATTCCATTCAGTAATAAATTAAACATATTATTCACTCTCCCTGCATTTAACATATTATTCAAATGACACACATAATAATAGAGAGAAGCTAATAGGAGAGAAAGAGACAGACAACGTGTATTGAACAAGCAAAAGAAGAATGAGGCAAAACAAATTGAAATAACTCAGTGAATAACAAGGAAGTGAGAGAGAGAGAATACAAAACAAGCTTTATGGAAGAAAAACGAAGTGGTACTAGGTAATACAGATTAATGTAGAAAACACATGGTCTAACACAGGAAACATGCATATTGACACAGTTTCCTGTATCTTCCTACAAATAACTCAAATCTTGTTCACTCAATCAAAATCAGTGAATAATGATCAGTTTTAACATAATAATCATAATCATAATTATCATCCGTAGCGCAACAAGAAGAGATCTTAGGCCTGCTAAAAAACGTTAATACTTAGAATAATACTATATATAGAAGGAGGGTTACACTGATAACATTGAAGCCAACTTTGGTTGTGTACCTTATCTGCGTTCTAAAAATTCATTTTTGTAATTTGTGACGTCATAACTCTAAAATTATTTGCCTTCGGTTTTTTAATTTAATTTTTTTTATTAAATTATAATTATTGATAGTCAGTTTAGTTTAT
>KZ651213.1:78043-126521 GCA_001010745.2 Gerris buenoi
TTTATTATATCATGCCGGGCGAGTTGAAAAAAATGACGTCAGAGTGAAACGTAAACAATAACCAATGGCAGGGCTTGTTTTCTTGACGTTTGTGAGCGGGCTTTGAATAGTTACTAAAGCGTGGCCAATCTTCTCCAGCTTAAATGAAAAAAAAAGTGTGTTGTTATGTTGGTCCCCTGGTCTAAGGGACACAACCTCTCAGCAAAAGTTGGCTTCAGCCTCTTATCAGTAATTGCTTAGGATTTCGATTCTATGCTCCTTCTATGTATAGTATTATTCTAAGCTTTAATAGCTCTCACGGATAATAGATAGTAATAGATGTCACGGGGTTAATTGTTAATCGTCGCTCCAACAGCAGTATAAACCTTTAAGAATAACATATATGCAACTGAACAGGCCACTTCACTCAAGCAGCTACATCTATAGGGCGATTTTGGGCCACCAAGTGAGGGCCTTTTGCCAGAGTCAGGAATATAAACCGGACCTTCTTGAGAAGCGCAGTCAATAAGCACCCGGGGAATACCCCTTTAAAATAAACCACAGCAAATGCTTATAGATGATAGATTTGTTGGGTCATATAATTACGTAGGCTTCCGCAGTTGGTCTCATTGTGAAGTTCTATGAAGATTTTAGGCATCAACAAGGTAGTCATGACAGTTTAGATCCCGATATTTTTACTACGTTTTTATTAGCTTGCTTTCTTGTTTGTTTGTTTGTCCAGTACAAATCTTGCAATCGATTTCTAACTAACTTCCCGAGTAGCTAGACATTTGAAACTTTTAGAATAGATTTTATCCGCATCTTTCAGCAAAATTTAATTCGTTTTCAACAAATTGTACTGTATTGAAAATTAGTTCGAAAAAAATACGCAAGTTATTTTATTTGTTTTCGCGTGTCCCATATTTACTATCTTCATTTTGTCAGGATTCAAATTTATAATTTATGACAGAAAATTTAAAAACGTAGTATATAAAAAGTTCAGGTTCATTAGGCCCAAATTTCAACTCGATCAGGACCATTTTCGATTTATCACGATTTTTTTAAATTTTTGCTGACTAAGCAAATAGGGTTCAAGCTGACGGAAAAAATTGATTTTCCGGGCGGCACAACTACAGGTTAGGACTGATTTTTCTGTTAAGTTTCAACTCTCCAGGTTAAATACCTTGGGCGCTATGATGATAACACACATACATACGTCATGCTGAAAACCACTTAAAACGTATGTCTTAAAAACACCTAAAACGTATAATTCCATTGAAATCTCAGAAAAAAAAAAAATTTGGTGAAAACAATACTTTTCCTAATATTAGTAGTGAGGAAAAGTAAAAAGTTCTTTTTATCTTGCCATTATTCCCTCATAGAGTTGGAAGATTTAATTGGATCTAAGTAAATTTAAACAAGTTAAAGAAAGATAGAAATGCACACTGTCACTAGATATTGAATTACGGTTCTCTATGTTTACGGTTTTTAACAGTTTACCATTCACTTATTCTAAAGTAAAAACATCGAAATTCGTTTTAGAATATATTTATCTCAACTGAGAATAAAAGAAATTAAAATATATTTTATTCATTACTATATAATTTATGTTATATTAAAAACTTAAGAACTTATTAATAAAATTAATTGCAAGCATCTCGAGTCTAGAGTATTTTAACTATATTTATAAATTATACATTATCAATAATTTACAATTTTTTGAATGCTTATTATAAATATGTACACATTCTCTGTTCGAATGATGTTAAGCACCTTAAAAAATTAAACAGTTAACTTAAAAAAAAAAGAAGAGTACAATAATATTCATAAGGCTTGTTAATTATTAACACTGGACAATTAAATTAATAAAAAATATTCATAAATCGCCAATGATAATAATTAAGCATCGGTGATATTTAACTGCGGCGAATACGCAGTAAGAATAAATAAAAATAATTAAGACTAAAATAAATAAAAAATTAAGACTTTATAGTTCGATTTTTCACCGGTAGATGTCACCACTAACCAGACTTTTAGGCAAAACATATTTACTCTTATGCTTTGCAGGCTTACTCTAACCAGTACTAGAACAAATCTTTTTTCTTTCTCTATAAAAAAAACCGTCAGTCAATTGATCTGGCACATAGCTTCCTCACGTCTTATCATTTGACTAATGGACATACATAAGTATAAGTGTTGATAAGGAATTCAAAGTTGAAATTTATAGCTGGGTCATCAATATTGTCACCACAATTTTTATTATAAACTCACAAACGAGTTTCGACATGTAACATCATCTTCAGTGTGCGTGTTAATTTAGTAAGAGTTGATTCAGTACTAAGCTAACTATTTACAAACATTTATTACAAACTACCAAACGTGGGAGTAGGCTAGGGCTAGGGCCATGTAGGTGTAGAAGGATTAGGAAAGGAACAAGGTAAGGGATATGTTCATTCAGAGTTCAGATTTAAGTCGGAAAACCCAGTAAAGGTAAAAAGGTTCAGGAAACAATTGGTTTTTCAACTGCTAAAATAATATTTCCTCATATATTACTATGACTAAAATATGTTCTAACTACCACATTATTAAATAAAAAAAATCATTAAAACATGCTATACGTGTGTCTTGTGTCTTGGATAGCACTTATATGAATATTTGGATAGCAATATATTATGATATACATATTTGATGTTGATATTATTATGGTGACAATATTGTGGTGTCACTTTCTACGAAACTCTCTCTAGTCATAAGGAAAAATAAAATAGTCTCCACGTAAAATTAACTTTTTAATAGCCAAAGCAGCTTTCAGCCTTCATAAGGCCATCTCTAGCCATAATTATTAAATATTTATATATTTTATATTTTATACGGGACTAACAAGTGGGCTAATTTTGACGAACTATCCAAATTTCATAATTTTTATCAAGTAATTTTTTTAGACATGACAGGCGAGCACGAGATAAAAAATCCTAATATTTAAAACGGATTTTCTCCAGGAAACTTTAAATATAAGGACACAAAAAAATCAGAAATTGCAATATTTCCGTTATCCATCGGTAAAAACAGAAGCGATATGGTTAAGAAAACTCCAAAAACTTTATTGCCCAGTATATTATTTTTAAAAAAAATATAGCAGTTAATGTTTAATAAAATCGATTTCGACTATATTAATTGGTCCTCACCACTAAACTTAAACAGTACATATTTAAAATATCTCTTGGTTATCTACCTAATATTTATACACCCACCATTTTATGAGGAAAAATTATACAAAATATTAAATGTACTGTCCCGTTTTATTTATAATATGAAGTAGGGAAATAATAAATGATCCGGCAAAGGAGTCAAAATGTTAAGCTGCAGTTAATTTAAAAGGTATCGACCACCCTACCTGTCCAAGGAAGAGGACACTATTCCCGTATTGCATCTCTGCATTGCGGGTTTAATTCAATTTTCTTTACAACATTACTGAGAAACATACGTAGTAGAATTTAGTGTCATTTAGGTGTACTAAATCAGATTGCATTTCTGGTCCTTACTTAAGTGGGCTCGGACACAAATTTATGGTAATATGCATATGAAACTCAATGAGAGCTAATGTTTATAAATACCGGTTTCGACCTCTTTAAATTAGCAGATAATTAACTTTTGTTGGGTTTATTTAATATTTAAATGAACCAAATAAAAAAAGTAAAAAAATCAAAATACAAATACATAATTGTAAACCTTTATCAGCAATCAGCATATAAAAATAATTATTTTTAGTTAAAAAAAAATCTTTACTAGCATAAATTCAATAATTGCACAATAAAAAGAACTTTTTATAAACTACTTTTTTAAATTTTCTGTCATATATCATAAATTAGAACCTGTCAAAATGAAGATTGTAAATATGGGACATGTCAAAACAAATAAAATAACTTGCGGATTTTTTCCGAACTAACTTTACTTACAGCAAAATTTGTTGAAAACGAATTAAATTCTTCTGAAAGATGGCTAAAAGTATAAAAAAATAATGAATTGTCATCATGTTCTGAGCTATTTTATAAGTTCCAAATGTCTAGCTACTCGGGAAGTTAGTTAAAAATCGATTGCAAGGGCACTGGACAAACAAACAAGAAAGCAAGCTAATAAAAACGTAGTAATAAATCATTATAAGTAAACCCAAACGCATTAACATTGAAAACATTGACATTTAACAAATACAATTTTCTTTAAGGTTGTAATTGTAAATTAATTTTTTGCACAATATAAATATGTAAAAATATTATAAGTTTATTGATTAATGTATGAGAAAAGAGATCGCAATAAATATCGTGGCTTTTCATAGAGTACACAAGCGTTTAATAAAATCATTATAGTAAATAGAAGAAACTGAAAAATACTCATAATAAACAAGTATTGAAGCGGGTAGAATGAAAGAAATTACCATTAAATAATAATAAATAATAAGTTAGAATTTTTAACCTTTTCCATTCATTTACTTTTATTAATTCAGTGATTTGAAGGATTTTTTAAAAAATTTTTTCCTCTTTTGAATGTTTGTTTTAAGTTCATGTCATTAAGACAAATAATACTTATTCTATCTTTAAGCCACATTCTTTTCTATTTATAGGAATAATTTATTGTTAAATGCTATATTTGAATTATGCATATGTTTAAAGACAATTATTATGAGATAAATTGATCTAGGAAATTTTTCTTTAATATGAAATAGTTTTAAGTTATTTTTGATGAAGGGGGATTTAAAATGACTTAATATTAATAAAACTCATCATTGTCTAATCTAATTGGTTAATACCAGTTATTGATAAACCAATAAAATTAACTACTAGTTAGGGCTTGTTTGATACCAATAATATAATTTAAGACAAAGGGAAATAAATATCCAGTTCGATTCAAGCTAGCTGGAGGCATTTTTATTGTACCTTCATAATCTATATATATATAAAGATGAAAGTCTGTGGGTGGGTATGTCCTTTATACAAATCTACAGTTTTATTCCGATCGTGATGAAAATTTGCACACTTGACCTTCAAAGCAAGGGGAAGGGCACTGTCTACATGAATTTTCGAAATTTAATTTTAGTACCCAGGGGTACGGGGTACAAGTAATGAATACGGGGTAAANCAACCGAGCTTACCAAAGGTAACGGAAGCTATGTGATCGTTCAGAAGAAATGAATTTATATGTCTCTGATTTCAAAAATTCCAAGATGCAAATAGAAATATATTATCGTCCAATTTTGAAGAAATTAGAGGCGGTTAAAGGTGGTTAGAGGTTTGTTAAAAGTGGTTTACACATGGTATCATATTAAGTGTAACCGTCTGTGTACATTCAATATTAAATAAAAATAAGTGTAATCCCATTGGGTATTGA
This sequence comes from Gerris buenoi, assembly GCA_001010745.2. Lineage (NCBI taxonomy): Eukaryota > Metazoa > Arthropoda > Insecta > Hemiptera > Gerridae > Gerris > Gerris buenoi. The sequence continues at coordinate 83,405 of KZ651213.1, forward strand.
AAGAGGTCTACTATATGTCCAATAACAGACTCGACGAAGATATGTGCCACACTAATTGACAGTCAATTAATCATAATTTGGAAAATAATTTAATTTTAATTGTTTATCAAAATAGTATTATCCTTATTATTATTATTGTTGATATTATTAAAATTACAAGCATTTTCATTATTATTTAATCACTAATAATAATATTTAAATAACCATATTTAAATCGATTCCTACACGTATAAAAAGGAAGTCATAAGTAACATACTACATACTTTAATTTTAACTAGGGATAAGTTACAAATTTTATCAGATTATATATTTTTTTTCTAAATTTATACTTCAAGGTCTAAATATACATAAAATGTTACAATCCTTATCCGTCATCCATCGCAGAATGAAATCAATAATATCACAACTAACTTATCTACACTGACCGTGAAATCGTATTTTGAAAAACACATAATTGTAAAATCGCAAATCCATTAAGATATAAACTAACACTGCATGAAAAAAAACTTCCTACGAGATTACAAACAGTAAAGTCTAGAACAAACTAATATAAAAAAAAAATTGCAAAAAATAGATCAATTACACAACATTAACAGATAAGTTATTAAGAAGTTAGTTCGATTATAAGATACAACTCATAATTTTTTCCCCCTTGAGGCTACAAAAATAAAAACTTTATAAACACTTCTTTTTTTTTTCTTTCGTAACATCTAAAAAAAAACACATACGATTAAGATAAAAGACATAATAGATTTCCTTTTTTTTTGGCTATAATTTTATGCAAATTATGACAGAAGAGAGAAAACCATTTAAATCATGACATAACTATATCTAAACGTTATATAAAAAGATATTATAAGCGCCGACAGATTAAACGATTAAAGAGAACTATTATTAAGAAAAGGTAAAAATATGTATGTATATATATAAATCTAAGATTTCTAAACTTCATTTAAGATTATAAAAATAAAAGAGAGCCATACATTGATGAATGATTTGGTATGAAAGAAGGGAAAGAGATGAAATGTAAGGTTATACTTTTTTCCTTTAAGGTTGATAAATTATTTTGTAGTTATGGAAAAGGGTGGAGTACTTTGACCACGCCCAGTAATCATATCTTGGTTAAACATGGGCTGACTACGTTGTTTGTTGTGGTTTTTGTGCTTTTTATTTTTTTAGTAATTCTTTTTTTTTTTTTATTCTTCTTCGTCTTCAGAACTGGGACCAATCTCTTATTATTACTTAAGGGCGAATGAAAGGGGAAATAATAATAATAATAATAATAATATCAAGTGTTAATAAGAAAGCCCCATCGGATTTTTATTTTAAAAATTATGTAGATGATAACGAAAAGTTGAAAATAAATATTAATTAGAATAATTACGGAACAAAAAAATAGTAAAAAATACTTTTTTGAGTTCAAAGAGACGAAAGATAAAAAAGAGGTTCGATCAAAGAAAAAACCGCGTACTTCAAAAAATAATTATAAAGTAAAAAAAAATCATGTTAAAAATAATATTTATGGTAACTACCTAATAATCGCAATATTTTATAGAATGTAAATTATTTTAATACATTCGTTGTATCTTGAAACTCACTCCTTAATAGTAGTGTGTAGAAATCAAATGATCGATCAGTTTTAAAAATAATTAAAAGTATATATATATAAAAAAATGAATATTTTCCAAAGATTTATTATAAACTATGTAAAAAAATTAAAATTGTTCCAGCAGTTTTCTTTCATTCTTATAGGTTAAGCTTTGCCCACATAGAAATATTAAAAGTGATTTACCTTTTAATTTACTAATAATTGATAAATAAGTTAATTTTATTAACTATTTAAATTAAAATATTTATTAAATAAATATATATATATTTTTTTTTGTTTAGNTTGATTGATACGAAGTAAAGCATTAGTTAATATTAATATCAAAATCAATCTTGATTTAATGATAAAATTCAAACCCAAAATATCCACTTGGTTTAACACAAAAGTTAAAATTTCGCCGCACGCAGCCATTTTATGAATCCAAAAAAAAATTTATCCATACAACTAACACTAAACATATGTGTATTTATGATTTCGAGGTTATATTTTTTTATTATTAAATTTTATTCTCCAAATTTTCTTTAAAAAAATTTCCCCTTTAGAGGGAATCGAACTCAACCTCTTAACATTTACAATTGTAGCCATTAACTAGATTTTTCCAAGGAAAACCACTTAAGCCCGGACCACACACATATGCACCGAGCCTGCACCGTATAACGGCTGTGTCTCTGTACCTCCATATCTGTACTATTTTATCATAGTGCAAGCACTTGGATTAACACAAGTTAGACTAAAAAAAGTCGGTCCATCAGTCCACATTATTTATGGCAAAATAATAAATGTCGGACCTCATAAGGTGCGAGCTCGGAGCGGTCGGAGTTTGAACATGCGGTCTATCTTCTCCGTCACCAACACACAGCCGATACTCGATGTGGTCATGTGTGTCCAACCATTTATATGGTTAGATTCTTATTTACATTTCAGTAATATATTTTAGAGATTTTAAACGAAATTTTTCTGGGCAAAAAATTGGGTAAAAAACCCATAAAAACACAATTTTTCCAAACTTTAGGCTCAATTTTCTAGTAAAACAATACGTATAGGAGAAATTTTAACTTCAGACTTCAGTTTTCAGATAAAATTTATTTAGTATCCAAAAGTTCGTTAAATTTTGCAGAACAGTGAAATAAATGATAATTAACTCGTAATATTCTTTGACGAAATTATATGCTAATTCTCTACATTTTTATCTTAAGTATCTTGTATTTAAATATTTTCAATCAAACGTAATTAATTAGATTAAGTGTTCAATAAATATATGTATTGAATCAACAACAATGGACATATTGAAGAATAAAATAAGTTTTTTTTGTTGTTGTTTTTCAAAGCGGAAAGATTATAAAAGATTAATAATTAAAAATGAGTGAAAAGAAGTGACATACAAGAGGTTGAAATACAAAACAACTGAGATCAGAGAATAAAAATAAACTCAGTTTATCAAGTTATAAACGTGATAAGATTACAACGATACTGTATCAGTTCACTTGAGAAATGTGAGACTAATGTAACATATCCACATATGTTACAGCACCCAATATGCTTAGTATATGGCGTAACATAAGTATTACTAAACAGAAGTATAATATAATAGTAATGTATTATGATTTTCGGTCAAATAGATTTACAATGGTAGGCTAAAAAGTAACTACAATAGACTGACTGGCAGTAGTATGCCATTAAGTGAGTGGCTCCAAATTACAAATGTATTCTAGTATGCTATATTAAGTGGCTATAGTAGGCGGTGGATTTTTAGTTGTAGGCTATAAATTGGATGTAGTAGACTAGTCGACTATAGATTCGCAGTAGTATGCTAAAAAGTGAGAGGCTCGAAATTACAAATGTATTCTAGTGGCTATAGTAGGTTGTGGATTTTTAGTAGTAGGCTATAAATTGGGTATAGTTGACTATAGATTCACAGTAGTATGTCATTAAGTGAATGGCTATAAATTACAGATGTATTCTAGTGGGCTGTGGATTTATAGAAGTAGGCTATAAGACAGTAGACTATAGATTTTGCAGTAGTATGCCATTAAGTGAGGGGCTACAGATTTATAGTATAGTAGGCTATATTAACCTGTATTCAAAAATTAACTTCTCGAAATAATCTTCAGTTCGAATACTAAAATATTGTAATCTCAAACCCTTAAAATCGCCGCTTATTCCTCAACCTTTATTAAACGACCCATCTCGGCCATAATATAAAATTTATAGTAACATAAGATACATTAAAATAACAATAACAATTGGTGGCGAAAAAACCTACAATAGGTATTTTACGTTTTTAGGGTCTGTAGGCAAAACCGAGGAAACATATATTTCCTGTATTTGTCTCTCCGGAGGCCGTTAACGCACTAGTATCTGCGAAAGTGCCTAACATAAAACCATTAAAGTAATGTTTTGTGTAATAAACATATCACGGGGGGAAATATAGCAAAGCCCCCCCCAAAAAAAACAAAAAACAAGGGATTGAAATTAAATGGGTTGAGCTTTTTAACAAAAATACTTCATGAGAAGAGTTAAATGAAAGAACAGGCCGTCCTGAGTATTAATATATGTTTGGTTTAATTTTAGTGATAATTAATATTTGCGCTATTTGACTATAAAAATTACGTTATTCAAATCCCTCCCCCCCCCTTTAAATCAGTTAATTCTTAATCAAAGGAATCTTTCATACCTCGCAATTAAGATACTTCTTTAGATATTTACCCCAGAAAACAGAGAAGTGTAACAATCTAAAAAAAGTGCACGGAAATTTTTTCTTTAGGCTGTTACTCCCCTTATAAAATTATAAAAATATACGTTTGATATTACTTTGTCCTAAAGTACACTGGACTAAACATCATTTTGTCTAAATAGTTATTTTGTTCTTAATAGTTAGTTTGTCATTTATATTTTAACAACCCACAAGGGAGTAATAATGTGAAGAAGTACCAAAAAAAAAAAATATATATATATAACTGGTACCCCTTTATGTGTACTGAAAACTCATTCTTTGAAAATTCATTAAATTATCTGATTACCATAGACGACCAACAAAAGTGGTCGCTTTGTATAAAATATTTAGTTACTTAATCAGCTGATTTTATGTAGTCAACTAAACCAGAGAACAAATCATTTGTTTTGTTTTTTTGTAGAAGTTATCAGAGATTACGTATTATCACATAGAAGTATGGAGACTGTGCAATAATTAACTAAAATATTTTTAGGAATAATCATCATTTCACTTTTTATAATTTATTTTATAACCTTTCATATATTTTATAACCATTCATAATAAAGCACCTACCACGAAATAAAGCCCCCGGCTATGATCTCATCACATCTAACATCCTAAAACTCCTTCCCAAAAAAGGCTTCCTTTACCTCACCTATATCTACAACTCAGTCCTGCGAACAACTTATTTCCCTACTTCATGGAAATTTGCAAACATAATAATGATCCACAAACCTTCTAAACCTATCCATTTACCCTCTTCCTANCCACAGTTTATATGTATATAGTATATTGTTTATTTGTTAACTAGATAAGATAGAAGTTTCATAGAATAAACAAACGTGTTGCTCCTATTAATGTTCACATGCCCCCCCCCAAAAAATTTCAACGGCGCACTGTGCGCCGTTATACCCCCCTCGTGGGCACCCCTGATATAATAAAGAGAACTATAAATGTACTTAAAAAACTTTCTGATGTGGAGTGAGGAAGAAATGTGTTCTAATCCGGCCCATCTCCATTGAAACCCCACAAAACATAACCCCGATCGATGCTCGTGCTCGGGTCAGTTAAAGCAGAATATTTTTTAGGGGTTACTTACCTTCTTAAGGTTACATAATAGTTACCTTCTTATTTAAAAAAAAAAAAAAAAAAAAATTATAACCTACATTCTCTCGCCATATACGCCTTATTTTAGATACAGTTAGACATAATAAATAAATAAAATTATCGAATTAAATGTAAAACTATTAATAAAATACATTTTAAGAGATTATATAGAGAGCCACCGCCAAAAATGGATATTACCAGTACAAGTTCTATACTCGACTATAAAAATTTAATTATAAAACTTAATTTGATTTTCATTACAATAAATACTTTCTACATCAAATATTAAAGTTTAAGGCTAAATTATTAATGAAAAATTAGCAATGAGAGTATACTTTTATTAATAAATCTTATAACGAAAAATAGTCGTTCTAACACGTATCGATTTAGTTACTTAAGCAACTAAATCGTACCATAGCTTAAAATGAATTAATTACTTCGACTTCTGTAATTTGTTTCCAAAGATTAAAAAAGTTTAATTAAATTAATAAATATTATATCGCATATGTATAGTTTATATAATACACACATACACACGCGCACACAACCACATAATAAAAAATAATAAATTGTTAATGAATAAAAATCCTTCAGTTGAACTAGTTATATTTAGTATAATGTGAAATCAAAAGTTATAGTTTTTAATTTGTAATTTTAAGAGGAATTAAGAAAATAATAACATTAAGAGAGTAAACTTAATCAGTAATTGCAATTTGTACCAACAAAAGCGAATAATTTTTTTAAAAAAAAATTAATATAATGCAGTTTGGATTGTGCATTTAGTCGCCTTTAATTTTTTTTAATGATTTATTAATAAATAGTTATCAATAAGCTAATTAAATTTACAAATAAACAATTACTGTGATTTGCACTGATCCGTAATAAAACAAAATATACTGCGGTTTAACAGCTAACTGATCAAGTTACCTGTTCAAGTATTAATTAGTTTGGATATGTTCCAAAAAAAAGTGATAATAATAATAACGCCTAGAGCAAACAATGACACATGTTTTCCGCACGTGCATTGAGAAAAGAAATCGCTGGATAAGGTAAAAATCACGTGTTTCGTTATGGTTTCCCATATTTCATGAACTCTATCATAAAAATAAATAAATAAATAAAATAGGTGTTAATAAAAGTAATTTTGCGCGTATGAGGGAAAGGATATAATGAATGCAGGTTGAAATTACTTATTATGGGACAAACGGTAGGCAAACAATGAACTATCATCCAAATTTTATAAGCATGTACAGTTTTGGTAGGTGGGTAATACAATGATCACTTCGGACCTTTGATATTTAAACATTAAGTAGTAATATCAGGCGAAAACTACGCTGAAATTACACTAATAATATTAGGGGCAGAATTGTGATAATAACTGTCAGGACTATCATGCTGCATCAATGCAGCAAAAAGTTAACCTTTAAAAAATAAATTATAACAAAAAAGAAAATTATATAAAATTAAACAATGTAAAAAATAAATCCACAACAGAAAAAGCAACATATAACACAATATTTAATTCAAGTAAGACCATATGTGCCACATATAAGAGCTATAAATTATTTATAACGAGACAAATGTAACTTTAAAGAAATAGAAACCAATAAGAAGAGTGCTCTTACACACTTAACATCAAAAATATAAAATAAATTATAATAAGTGATTGTTAATTGTTACAGTAAAATTTATAATAAAAAGTATTAATTACATATAAATCTGAACCCATTGTAAAGATAGATTTTGGAATAATTATGCAAATTTGACTGAGCATGAGGAATGTAAATGAAATAAACAATTATAAAGAAAGGTAGCAGAGTTAGGGCAAGTCTAAATTGTAGTAAAGATAGAATGGCAGTAAAGTCAAGTCTAAGTGCAGTAAAGTTAGGTCTAAATGGCAGTAACAGTAAAATTAAGACTAAATGACACATGTTGTGTGACAGTTAAGTCAGGTCTAAGGTTTAAATTATAGCAAAATTAGGTCTAAATGGCAAGTTGTCTAAATAAAAATGAAGGGTGTGTGGGTCAGGTTCCCCAAGCAAAAGCTAATATAATAATTTTTACTTATAGATTATTTGATTAATGAACTTTAACATTATATTCAATCCAAAACCTTTTAAATTACTATAAAGAACAGAAACACAGAATAAAGTCCCCAACAACAAAAGCATTATAGACAGTATGACAAAAGTGACAACACATATCATAAGACACTTAACAGATATTATTATAAGCTGTGCACAAATGCTGTTAAAGATAAGAGAAACACGTATACGATGATTTAGACAAAATGATAACAACTAAAACGAAAAAATTAAAAAAAAATCAATTAAAAAAGACGAAGCTTCTTGACGACCTCTCGAACAGTAACATTCATCGACAAAATTCCCAACAAAAAAAATATTCCAATGAACCATTTTAAAGACAAAAACACTGTTAGGAGACAGTAAACATAAAAAATTCGTTCGAATAATTGCAGCATGAGTGCAAATTTATTCGTGACAACTATAGCAATAGTCCACAAAGCTTAAAGTAGTTACCAATGGAAAAAGTATTAAACAATGAATAACAGGCAGAAAAAAGCTATGACAACAATTCGAGATACGAGGAACAGATTTGACACCAATGCGCTAAGTCTCTGATATATCAAACTCACTGCCGCATCATCCTGTTCCGGTTTAGTCAGAGGAGGTTCCAAAGAGCCTTCCGAAGGTCGTCTCTTAAATGTAAAGCCAGGTCTACCCTGTAACAAGTTTAACCAATCTAGGAGTCAACAATCATATCTAACTAAACAACAGACTCCAAACAAATCTGCAGATGTTTATCTTCATCTCATTAACACCGTTCAAATAAAGAAAAAAAACACAATGAGGATAAGCTATTCGGAAAAATCACACATATTCAGTGCTAATAATACATTATGAATGGGAATCGGAGAAGTCGAATAATTACCGCATTCACAACCCGTCGGTGCCACTACCTCATCTGGTTCCTGAGAGGAGATACAGATTGCATACTGATTAAAATTACCGATAGCGTCCATCCTTATGCTCTAATGACCACCAGTTTTTTTCTGATCGGCACGTAAAAAGAGCAACAAAAAACATATATTTAAAATTATCATATAAATCATACCTTAACATTGCACCTTCACCCATTTAAAGAAAGTGCAAATTGTAATTATAAAACAAAAATTGCTCATGATACCAACACTAACAAAACCATCGAAAATTATTTGTTCGACAATAAAGCTAATAAAACTTTATTATACTTTATTCAATTTTTTAACTACGAAGTAGGCTTGTAAAAATAGCACTCTTTGACAAAAGTTATATTTTTTTGAATCCATCAAGTTCAATGGATAATATGACATTTCTGTTACACAATAAACTCGTATATAATAATACTTTGAATACAATATTTTACTAACAACTGTTTTATTTTTATCTAATGTTAATAAATCACTTTACTAAAGCCGAAGACTTTTAGTTGGCTAAAAGCAAGTGTATCATAGAATAGAGAAGACAAAAATTAATTCTTATTCTAGAGTTAATGGTGATAATAATATCAATATCCTTACTATGAATTATTCGTAACCATTTGGTTTCCGCTAGTGTTTCGTGTTGTAGGCACCATTAGATTAAGTGCCTTTATTATATCATGAGCATTATACGAAGATGATAAGCGAACTACCTCTGTATACAAACTACATATTTGATAAGTTATTCAAATTATTTCCCCAAACAACTCTACCTATCAGAGACAGAACTGAAAGGCATTGTTACCTTTTCTTATATATTTCAATAAAGCTTCGAATCTGCTCCTTTATCAAATAGACATTATCATTATAAGATTATGAATTGAACCAAACTGGTTTTAAATAAATATATTTATTTTTTTATTATGTAAAATCAAGTTTAATGGAAAATCTCATCCTCTTTCGTCACTCAAGTTTGTACAAAGATAGTGCTCACTAGATATAAACTAATCCCACTTGGTATAAAAGGTGTGGTATCCGTTACAGGTTTTTTTAAAAAATAAAAAAAATACAAACAACAGTGAAAGTCTATATTTGTACTTGTTTCAACTAAAGCCGTAATATCCCATTGACAAGTGGTGTGGGTAACTAGGCATTAATAATTCGTTTACATTGCAAATTGCAAACAGGAAATCAAACCTGTTTTATTATTTGACTTATTCATAAAAACAATGGTTCAATACCGGGGTTTGGGGTTTAGGTAGGCGGTACGTGGGCAGGAGTTTGAGGGTAAGGCGCCCTTAAAATTTATTAAAAGCTTATAAATTACCGGAAACTCATTGAAATTTCGAACCGGTCCTTGCAATGCTAACAAGAGCTAAAATTATACATTAGCCAATTAGCAAAATTGATTAATGGAATAATTGGAAGAATCCGACAGGTTTAATAGAGGGAAATGACAACAACAAGAGAAGAGAAAGGGAAACGTCAACAAAATTATTATAATCCAAGTTGTAAAAATAAGTCAAATTAATACACAAGATACTGAATAAAAAATGACTAGACTTACAGAAATAATCATTGCATGTCCTTCAGAGTACGAACTCAGTAAGTAATATTTTGATACCTACATTTAATTACTTAAATGTAAGCAGCGGGTTAAATAACCACAAGATTAACTAAAGAATGTTACGATAATATCCGGCCCAAAGGACCAAGGAATATTTATTTAAGAACCTATTACCGTATTTAATAATGTGAGCACTTAAACGTAAGGGTTTAAGGTGGAAATTTATAACTAGAAAAAATAAATTTTTAGGATTATAGTTAATAATAATAATTAGAAACATTTTAAGATTATTTTTTTGGAAAATTTAATTTTTTCAGTATCAAGTAGCTATTATTTAAATTTAGTAAATAAAGCATAATTAAATAATTGCGAGTCTAGACATAATATGACGTAATACTAGTTTAATTACAAGTTTCAAGAGAACCTTGTTTTTACGACAGAAAAGATGCAGAGTATACTCGAAACAAAGATAATTAATTAATTACAAAGGGAATTTCAATCGGCAATTCTACTGTAATTAGAAAATTAGCGAATAAATTGAGAATATACTAAACTAAATATTTACTTAACCCTTACTACAAAGAAGAGAAATATGATGCATCGAATTTAACGTTTCATTTTTTTCTTTTTTTTTAAAGTCAAAGCTATTAAAAAAATATGATAATTTATCATTTTTATTATTTTTTTAAAATACTAAAATATGTAACAAATTAACTATTAAATCGCACTAAATATTGAAAGAAAGAAACCAGACCCCCGAAAATTTAACAAAATAAGCAGATTAAACACGCTCAAAAGTTTTGTTTGTAATCATTATAATAAAAAATTGAAATCTGTCTATAGTATATGGAAGTGAAATAATACGTGTAAGTGAGAAATATATCAACATTTTTAATATTAACTTTGACACGAAAAATTGCCCTTAAAAGTAAATGTTGGTTTCCAAATAAAAAATGGATTTAGGATTTTATTCAGTAGGTATGAAAAGCTGGATGTTTGTCCAAATATATTTAGCCAAACCATTAACAACTTAAATTATTATATTATAGATATATTTATTTTTTTTAAAAAAAAGGTAACAATTTTGTCTTCAAATAAATAAGATTTGGATATGATTGTTCAACATGATGACCAAACCCATCTTTTAAACATTACTATACTAACATATCGCTGTACACAGTGTGACCACGTGTATTGAATGCACGTGGGGTATAAATGACTAAAACGGTTCAGGTTGAAATTTGAGCTACTGGACGTGAGTCCTGGTTGGTCTTAAACTAAGAAGTTGAATAAATTAGTCCAATTAATTTATGTACAGGATGTTGATACGATGCATGTGTTTTCAAAAAATGTCAAGAGTATAAAGTAACTACCAACTTATAGACCGAGAGCTGGCTATATTAAAAATGTTCTCATAAGGTATACATGGATAATTTTTTTTTACAAAATGAACCTTAGGTGCAGACGATCAAAAAAATGCTTTACAAAAAAATGTTTTACGAATAACTCAAAAAATATTAAACAACAGTGAAAGTCTATATTTGAACTTGTTACAACTAAAGCCGTAATATCCCATTGACAAGTGGTGTGGGTAACTAGGCATTAATAATTCGTTTACATTGCAAATTGCAAACAGGAAATCAAACCTGTTTTATTATTTGACTTATTCAAAAAAACAATGGTTCAATACCGGGGTTTGGGGTTTAGGTAGGCGGTACGTGGGCAGGAGTTTGAGGGTAAGGCGCCCTTAAAATTTATTAAAAGCTTATAAATTACCGGAAACTCATNTTTACTTTTCAAAACCACAAAGTACAAATTCCTAACTATCAACTAGAAAATAAACATGAATTAAATAAAGTATCAAGATATAATAAAACGCGCTGAATGATTTGTAACGGTGGCAGCGTTTTCTGAGTAACCTTTATATTATTTGTATATTGATGTTATTAGTTAAGTCTTTTTAAAAAAATAAATAATTAGCGAATTGTACTTAGTGGTTTTAAAAAATAAAAATCTAAGTTAGGCGATCAAATTAAAGTAAACAATCTGTCATAACTTTTTATTTTGAACTTTTCTAAGTTAATCATTTTAAAAACGAAGGTACTTTAGTCTCGACAATTTTTGAAAATTCATCGGAACCTATCGCTACCCCATAATTTGATGTACCCTGTACGTTGTACATTAATTACTTGGACTATTTTTTTTTTAATTCTTGGTTTAAGACCAAGTAGTGCTGATGTCACGAAGCTCAAATTTCAACTTGAATATTTTTGTCATTTACACCCCACGTGCTCTCATTCCGTAAAAACACTGTATAATAAAACAAAGCAATGAAAAAGTTTAAGATATAAAAAAAATAAATAAAAATAGTTGTTAATATTTATTTTTTATATCAAATAAAATTCGATAATTTGAGGCTAATTTCAAAATAGATTTTGTTAAATCTACAACAGTTGTTAAAAATAACAACATACGGCCCAAAGGACCAAATTTTACAAGGTATATAATTATTAGTAATTTATAATTACATAAATTTGTTAATTCAATAACTAGTAAAAAAAAATCAAAATAAATCATACCAGTTGTTCTCCAGTGAGAACTTCCAGAAGGGAGATAAGGTTGAGGCCATCTTGTAAATCCGTGAAGAGGTCTGTCACTTGCCGGTTCGCCTGTAATCAAACAAACAAAACATAATTAGTAATTAATAATACATATATCAATATTTAATATAATCGCAAAAAAATATATTTTAAAAGAATAGTTAAGCATTTAAAATTTGAATTAAATACTATTATTATTACAGAGGAAAGAAGAAAAAAAATAAAAATACATCAAGTCGCCAAGTTTCAAACTTTAAATCTCCATGTTTAAGCATTAATGATTTAACCACAGAAATATGTTTAAATTTTGCATTTTTATCTTTTACGTCTCCTCGTTTTAATAATAGTATAAATGATTTTTAATTTCTGGGCATAGATTGCCAACTATATTAATTTTTTTATAACTATATATTTGTAATATTTATGACTGACTAGTGCTATTACGTCTATTTATTAAAACTATTTACTAATAAATTTTTCTACTTATTCAAATCGGACGAATGAAATGAAATTATAGAATGTTTGGAAAAAAAAAAACTATGATGAAAATGTGTCTGAGGTGTTTCTTGTTATACAAAGTTGTGCAAAAATTAAGCATGTTGGAACTTTAAAAAGAAAAGTCCACCTACTTTATATCAAGTGAACGGTGTAATTATAGGCTGTCCTAGGGTGTTCTACATAAATGTAAAAATGAATTATTTTTTAGAAGATATTAGACTAAATATCTTCACAAATATACGGTACTATATGCATAAAAATGTATATGTAATAAGGTAAATGTTTTTTGTTTTTTTTATTATAACTGCTAAATTGTATAAAAACACGTTTGTTTATTTTCTTATAACAACATCCGGCCCAAAGGACCAAATTTTAATTAAAAAAACCAAAATCACAAAAACATGAGCCTTGGCAATAACCGTACATCACTACACACAACTACACTTACAATATGTAAGCTGGGGGGATATAACACAATAATTATTAACAGGAAAAATCAGTAGCCGTAAAAAGCAAGTGAGTAGGAAATGATACTGATAAATCATTTCTTTGATTTCTCATCTAATCAGCTATAAGGTCATTATAACCTTTGTAAATTGAAATCAAACTTACTATAGAAATAAATATATAGAAATAACCACTTTTAAATTTAGAAAACACGGTGGTTTTGAACTATAAATATCATTAGTACAGTAATGATCGAATTATTGTAGAAATATGTTTAATCTATTATACTCGTACACTTTGAACGATAAAATGCACAGATTGAATCGTTTTAAAATTAACTTCCCTTGCAAGTAACATTATTAGTCATCAATCTGTCTGTATTATCAAGTTCACATTCTGACCTTTGTACTTTTTATTGCGTAAGGCTTTGAAACTGACAATATAAGGTCTTTTTAAATTCATTGGAACTGCTTTTGCTTTGGGGCGTCTGAACAGAAAGTTTTAGGTCAAGGTTTTTTCAAAAGACGATAATACACGTAATTTAAAAAAAGAAGGCTTTTCAAAACTTAAACAACACCTCTAAAAATTTATTCAAATAATAGAGCAGAGGCAAGGATAAATCTATAAAGACAAAAGCTGTTTTGCTAAAGATTGACTGACTCATAGTGATAGTAGAATTATGATCCCTCGGGGCGTTAAAACAAAAAAGAAACAGTATCAGAGGCTTTACAATTATGTAGAGTAATATAAAATCCAATTCATAAAATTAAATAACAAAGCTTGAGGTCAAGAAAACATCCTCGACAATTTTTAATAGAACGTATAACTTTATATTGGATAAAGTCCTCGTCGTTTATCAATACATTGGCATGGGTTTGTATTTGAGGTGCTGCCCAAACCCTCTTAAGTTAAACCTAAGAAAAAACTTGATTTCATCTAGGGTTTCAATTTATTAGAGGATAATTATGACTAGAGAGGTTAATAAAATGTAACACAACAATATTGTCACCACAATTTTTAATAATTAATATACGCGTTTCGACTTATAATGTCATCATCAGTATGCGTGTTAACTTAGTAAGAGTAAATACTGTACTAAGCTAACAATTTTACAAACATTTTTTATGGTAAATTAACAATGCGAAGGGGGGGGGGGGTAGATTCGGGTGGTGTAGGTAGCGGATTACGGAAGGATAAAGGTAAGGCGGTATGGAGTTGAGATCCAAGTCGGAACCCAAAAAAGGTGTTATTCCGGGTAAACATTTGGTTTTCAACTTCTTAAAACTAAACAATGAATTCTTATATTAGGTACTAAAGCTAAAATATTTTCTTACAACTACATACTAGATATTATTTTACAAATATATTTTTTATAGGTTTTACCAGAGCAGAGTTAATAACTTTTGATTTTTCGTTAAAACATTCTACATTTTTATCTTGTATAGCTCTTTGAAGTTATATTGTTATAACTTATAACATATAATTATATTGTTGTGTTACATTTTATTAACCTCTCTAGTCATAATTATGAAGTGGTGCCACAAAATCTCAGTCAAAACAACCAACTATTTATTAGAGGATGCATACCAAATTTTTTTTATAAAAATCGACTCAGTATTTTAGGCTTCATGAAAGGCCACAAACAGAAATTTCATAAATAATTGCAAGATAAAAAGAACTTTTTATATTTTCTGTCATAAATCATAAATTTGAAACCTGTCAAAATGAAGATTGTAAATATGGGACATGCCAAAACAAATAAAATAACTTGTGCATTTTTCCGAACTAACTTTCCATACAGCACAATTTGCTAAAAACGAATTAAATTTTGCTGAAAGATGGATAAAATTATTAAAATAATGCATTGTCATCGTGTTCTGAGCTATTGTGAAGTTTCAAATGTCTAGCAACTCGGGAAGTTAGTTAAAAATCGATTAAAAAACAAGATTTTCACTGGATAAACAAACAAGAAAGCAGGCTAATAAAAATGTAGTAAAATATAGATGTTTTTATCTCTGGTCTCTAAAACACATCAATATATCACGATTTTCTTGTGCCATATTTATACTTCTTTTTTCTATAATATGTACTCTCACTGTAGTAAATGAGATAGCATAGATCAATCAATGTTCAAAGAATTTTTTTTATTCATTATCTTAATTTGAATAATAATTGAGTGCAAGCAAAATAAAACAAATGTATTGTAAGAACTTTATAAAAATGAAAAAAAAATAGATTAATTAATTAGTATTATTATTTAGGAAAACACTTGAATAACTATCCCCCCCCCCCTTTAATTTGGATGATATAAAGTACTTTCAAAACAGTACAATAATAAATAATTACAGGTGTTAAAATGTCGACGCGTTATTATAATTGCAGATAATAATCTTAGTAAATCAATGTAAAACAAATTAAATTTGATGCAAGTTATAAATCTAATATTTTTACGATATTTAATTAGCTTCAATTGAAGAAGTATTTAGCCAACAAAAATTATTAACTACATGTCAGACAGTGGGGTTGTCTTTATGGATCAATGACAATGATAAACAGCGTTCAAGTCAGTGCCAATAAATTACATAGAGGATTTAAATAAATTACTATTAAACAAAACAAAATGTTACATCAATACCTTGAAACATATATGAACAATTCGAAGTATTTCTTCATTTTAATGAACAATAAATAACTCATTTATAAACAAATAAACAAACAACTTAACACGCAATGAATAATTTATTTCTTAATAAGAAGAAAATCAAATTGTACTTTTAAAATTGATTCATTTAAAGATATACAATATAAAATGCGTTAAACAATGTGCGTAGGAGTGCTGATATATTAAGAATAAGTTATTTTGAAAATTAATTCGTTGGACAAAAGGAATAAAATAACTTTATTAAAATTATAATGTATATTAAATAATGGATTTAACATAATAATAATAATTATAATAATCAAACACTAAATTATACCCACTCGGAAAACCAACTATGAAAATATGAGAGATAATTCTATGAGAATGTAATAAATCTAATAAATTTAAAATATTATTAAGTTTAAATTATAAAATTAAATTAAGTTTTACATTTGAAATAATTAGTTTATAGTTAAACATTTTATTATGAAGCTAAATAAACAGAAGGTTATTGTTTTGAGAAGGTTATTGTTTTGTACCATTTGAGAAATAAATTTGATAAGTTTAAAAGGAACGACCCCAAATTTTAAGTTTTTTCTTGATTTCTTATAGGGGTATACGGCTTTAGTTTTGGTAGTTTTATCTGCACAGACTATACAGACAAAAATAATATTGTAAGCACATTTTTAGACTAAATGGACGGAAAACTTTATAAATTCATCAAAATAATTAAATAAATATATAATGCGTAATGAGAAAGTAACATATACCTATAATTACAAATTTTGATTTTCTATAAATAATTTTAAAAAATGGATTAAATTATTGATATGGTCTATGAAATAAGTATAGTTTATATTATTTTCTTTTCTGGGATTAGGACATGGTTACAAAGTTATTTAAATAAAAATTAGGTTCCGAGGAATTTCGATGTGAATGGACAATAAAATAAGCACGTGGTTATAAGGGGGTCATTATGGAAAGTAATTTAAAAAAAATCAATTTTTACAACAATTATAAAACAAAAAGCGCTCAAACTGAACAATAAGATAATTGTTTTCACAGTTTTCAATCAAAGAGTATCTTGAGTTTTATATAAATAATTTCTAAAAGAGTATAATTATAATTAATAACTGCATATGTGAATATAAAGAGAACAAATTGGATAACAAGCCTACTAATAATTTAATTTTGTTTGATCAAAACTAGTAGCAAATGTATCTCATCATGAGCAACTCCTTTGGGAATGATCATCACGGTACAATGGGTCCGAAATGTCTGGATTCACACTATGTCGGATACACAAATGTTGGGATTCACCAAATGTCGTGATTCGCAAAATGTCGGGATTCACACTATGTCGGATACACAAATGTTGGGATTCACAAAATGTCGTGGTTCGCAAAATGTCGGGATTCACAAACTCTCTGACGCAGTCTCATCCGGAAGAACTATATTTATTAAATTTTGACTGCGAATACCTGTTATAGAATTAATTTACAGCTATAGATCAGCTGATGTAAATAGACACTGCCTGGGCAATTTAATTAAGTATTTGGTAAAATTTGTAATTCCCGGTCATTTACCTAGTGTTTGCATACTAATGGTCTACCAAAAAGTTAAAGAGAATATGAGCCCGCATTCCTCAAGTGTCCTAAGTGTTGTTTTTGTATTATGTATTATCAGATTTCAATATAAAATATTTTGTTTTATTTATTTTTCAATTCAAATATACCATTGTCAAAATACTATTTTGTTGTGTATTATGGTTATTTGTCAATGAAAGCTGTAATTTAGAAGATAAAAAGTATTAGAATCAGACTTCCGATAACATATTCTTAAAAAGGCACCAAAAGATTAAATTATTTACACAAAATTCTAGCTTGATATTAGTCACACACTTTTTTGCAAGCTATCTCTTGGACTCTCGTCTTTTAATCCAAACAATTGTAGAAACCCCATACTATAAAATATGCTGCACTATTGTGTATTAGTACAATGCTATTTATATAATATAATGTATTTTAATATCAATAATAGACTCTTGCAAAAAAAAAAATAATAATAATAAATATCCTTACTCATATTATTCATATATAAATTTGTGCAATAATAATATCTACAGACAATAATTATTAAAAAATTATGTCATTTATTTATTATTTATGTTTTAAACTAGACTAAAGAATATGAATAAAATAGGTAAATGTATGTAATAATATGATGCAGTATCAGAGCCACTATAAATAATGTATATTGCGATAAGTGTATGATATCTTAGAGTTGATCGATACGTTGATTGAATCTAAATGATCATGCCCCATGCTGACTGAGTCATGACTCCAGCCTACTAATCACTATATTGATAGCATTTATACGGCCTTTATCTAACAATAAAATTAATAGAATTGTCCTATAAACTATTACTACGTTCACACATCGTTTTGGAAACGGTTTTGAAAACGATCCGCTAATTCAAAACGCTGTATGAGCGGAGATCGACAGGTCGTATCGGTTTAGATCCGCTCCACCAAAAATACGTGATCGGAACGGGGAATCGGAATTCAAAACGCTTGTGTGAACAGGTCGTGGAGGGGATCGAGATATCAGGTTATTTTACTCTATTCAATTTCTTTACTTTCGCAAGCTTCCGTTTCTTTTTTTAAACTGCAAAAACGTTATTAAACAAAAGTTAAAACTATAAAGAACCTGTAAAAACTTTTAATAACTAGAAAATAAAAATGTAAAAATACGCGGACTTATTAGGTAACAAGAAAGAAGGTTTTACTCGTGACGTCACCGTTATGAAATATCGAAAACAAATATTTCGATCACCTGTATTTTTTGTTGTAAGAACGCGGATCGTTTTTAAAACGAATTGGATCCGAAACGCTTTCAAAACGATGTGTGAACGTAGTATATTTAGTAAGTATTCAGTTCAAAATTTATTCCTCTGTTTCCATTCGCTTTAATACCTATTTTTTAATTATGTACTATATAAATTCTCCGCAAGGCAATGTACTTTTAATTATTTTTAATCTATTAATTTTTTTTAATCTATTAATTAAATTAATTAATTGAATTAGTAAAATATTATATTTACTTGAGGCATTATTGAACTGATTTCGGGGGGAAATGCAATTTTACTGCCTAAGCAGCAAAACAACGTTATTCTTATAATGTTTTTATTCTTAACATGCACATTATTGAGTCATTCTAGAAAACCAGCTGGTTTTCTTGATTTATTCTAATTACTACTACTTTAAAAAAGTTTATTAAAATATTTGTAAGATATCGATGTAAGTAAATGCGTGTTTAGTATTTTTTTATTAACTCATTGTGGTTATAAATTCAGTTTAATATTCACATTTGTTATTATTCCAAAGCTTCTTGTTTTGTTTTGTTTTTTTTGTTTTTAACAATTAATTTTAGTTAATATGTAATTATATTCTTAATATAACATAGTTATTAACTATGCTATAGTAATAATAAAAATAGTATTCCAGCAGCTTCATTTTTCTGTTGTCCGAAGATAAAATATTGTATGGAACAAGGCAGCAAAGGAAACATTTCTGCCTCGCGCATTCATTGCCTTCATTGCCATTTAGGTAAATAACCTGCCTCGGCAGTTAATTTTCATAGACTGTCCTCGCCTCCGGCTCTGAGGCTAATCTAATCACTCGTCATTAAAATTTCATTTTACTGCCTAGTTACATAAATAACTATTTTTTGGAAACTAAAATAATTCAAATGGGTATTTATTACAAGCTAAAATTTAATCATTTAATAACACTGTGATTGGCATATACATATATATTGTTCTTCGCTTGCATACTAGATTTTTCCTGTGTTACTTTTTCTTTTCTTATTAAATTGTTTTAAACGTTATTATCTTTAATAATTACTGACATTAATACATAAAACTAAATCAATTAAGTCTAACAGTCAATATCAAAAGCACTTTTTATGACTCTATATCTAGTTCGGAACAACTAGAACAACCTCCACGTAAACATTCAAAGAACACATAATATATAAAAAAAGCAAAATATTATTATACAAAGCGGTTGACTTAGGTAAACATTAATTATATTAAGTTATATGTGTAATATTGAATGTGATCACTCAATAAAATCAAACTCACACTGAAAGAAAAAAATCTCTGTGAATATTTTTGTGAATGAAAAAAAGAAAACAATGCAAAGGAAATTCACACGTTAGATTTAAAGCATCTTAAAAAAATTTTCACTTTAATCGTGATAGGTTTCGTGGCGCACTTTTCATATTGGCCACGTTAACTGTGCACAATGTTGTTTTACTATAGAGAAAGAAAAGAAAAACACGAATAAAGATAATGCAGTCATGGTGTACATTATATTAAATTGAAATATTTTAAATGAAGTGAATAAAAATAACACGCATTACATTTGGAAGTGGAACACAAAATGTTAAATAAGACACTTAAGCCTTAAAACATTCTTGACGAACAAGTTCATACGATTTAATGTAGTTTTAGCTAATACAAATATGGCAAAATATTCGTATAATATTATAAAATACTAAATTATATCATATGATAAAATTAAAAAATAATAATACAAAAAAAAACAACATTTTTTTAAAAAAGTTAAAAAAACAACTAAAGCAAAAAAAAAAAAATATAAAAACGTATAAAGCTTGAAATGTAAAAACGGCGGTGTAATATTAAAAAAAATATATTAACTCCGAAAAGACAAAAAGCTGTTTAAAAAAGAAAAAAAAAAGAGAAAACGTTCACACAGTTATTTTGATTATTGTTTACAAGATTGAATCAACATCTAAACTAAGAGACAAGCTCTAGCCTAGATTGACTTACGGCAGTAGGATGGGGCTCGGTGCACGTAATCCAGGCGTAGGCCTTAAAAATAATAACCACATCAATTACTATACGCCTCTCATGATATTATAATACATAAGAGTTATTAATAGATAAATCTTATAACTATTGGACTAAATACCAACTCTTCCTCAAATTACTAGAAATCGCGTGGCTCTTTCATTGAAGCGAGCATAACACAATAAATATTTAACATTAAGAAAATAGTAAAGCATAATAAGTTGATGGTTAAAGAGGATGATTGTAGTAAGATCCGTGTAGTGAGGGAACAGAACTATTCCTTACACCTCGGTCATCTCAATTAAATCTACTATAATATAAACACTTATCAATAACTTCTGTTGTATCAGGTTGAAATTTTACGTACATGTTTAAATAGTTCTTTAGACGATGTAAAATGGTTACGTTAGAACGTAAGTTATTGGTGATAGTGATAACGTTGCTTTCTCTATTTTAAACGTTTAAGTCCTCTTATTAATAGTTTTAGCGATCTTTAATAGTTTACAGCGGTGTCACTGTTGGTTTTAGTAAAAAATTGTATTTTTGAAAAAAATGTCGCATTGAATGAATGAAGTTAATTTTGTAACTGTTTTAATATTTATTATACCGACTCATGTGAAATGGAATGATTATAAGCCTGAAGAAGCCCCAATGTGTGAGGGCGAAATATAGCTAAATATAAAAAAGGAAAAGTTCAGCTTTATGTTTATTATATAAAAAAAACCTTTCCTAAAAAAACCCTATACAAGGCCAAAAAAAATTTTCAATAGGAGAAAATTGTTATGAAAGTTACATATAAAGGGTTCAAAACTACAAGTTAAAGAAGAAGTTAATTTTATTTTCCTGTCTCACAATTCCAATTTAAAATGTTCGTACGAACGCTTGGGTGCGGATAACGTTGTGTAACGAACTCGTCCTGGGCTTTGGTAATATGAACATGTGTAGCAAATTTCCCCCAAAATCTCAAGTTATCTTAACACATTTCCGAAACACATTGAAAGGATGTATATTTTGTTAACTGTGTAAGAGCTCGCTTCAATTAACCTCTATCCTCTTCTCCGAATGAAGCTGATATGTTTACGTATCAATCGATAAAGGGAGAATTTTAAGCCGTATATATGTTCCACGCTCCAAGTCAACAATCAATAATAATAAACATTTTTTTATTAAGATCGCTTGCTTCGATTCTTCTACAAGGAACTCCTTGTTCTCACCAACCATGTCTATAGTAATGTCGCTCAGTAATAATAATGTTGGATATTCCAATAGTTTTGCTGCTAATAGTAGCGAAACTTCATAAGAGATGCATTGTATTAACTTGTGTTCAAAAATTGAAACCATTAACCACATCAACCTGCGTCAACACAAGCTAGTCCAATGAACTCTTTTAAAAATTCTTGTGTGTATAGGAGAGTGAAATATCGGGTCTTTCTTTAATTGCTGGTGCCCTGTTTAATTAAATAGATTGTTCTTCCTTCTTTTCCTGACCAGAAAATCTAGTGGACCGGGTCTATAAATTAACGTATTATAAAAGTACTTGTGTCAATTAAATTGACTTGATTTAATCAAAAAACGAGAACGGCATAAGCTAAAACAAAGCGACTGGGGATGAAGGGAATCCATCTGATGATGGTGTGTTAGAAAAAAAGGGCAACGAAAGGTAACATTTTACCAGCTCAATAGAATAAACAACTTCGCCCATCTCTAATCGGGAATTGCACCCATCGAGACTTAACTATCGCCTAGAAAAAGGTTCTAAACGCAGAAGCCAGAACTGTATACTCATTAATAATTTGGTTATTGTAAGTCGAGCTGAATACAATTTACAACAATTGTGTGGGACAAGCCTAAGGAATCCTATTATAAGAAAACATACGCAGATTTAGTAACAGTCATTTTTTAATCTTCCTTATTAACGTCACACATATGTTTGTTCGAACGCGAACGTGTGCTTGTTTGTCATCAAATTGTTTGAACGTGTGGTTGTTTGTCGTCAAATTGTTTTAACGTGTGCTTGTTTGTCGTCAAATTGTTTGAAAGTGTGCTTGTTTGTCGTCAAATTGTTTGAAAGTGTACTTGTTTGTTGTTTGTAGTCAAATAATTTGAAAGTGAGCTTGCTTGTCGTCAAACTCTTTAGAGGGTTAATTAACCCTCTTTCATAGTCATTCTAACGAGTTGAACCTTGGCTCATAGACTGTTCCGATAGAAAAACATTTTATCACATTATTTAAAATCAATATTATATATAAATTCATTATAATTAATTGATTTTAAAAAAAATAAATAAATGATTTAATTAATTGAAAAAAAGGAAATTAAATTAATTATCTTTTAAATTAAAATTAAATTATACCAATTTATAACATTTTATAGATTAATCAATACATTTTATTTATTAATTAAAAAATGAATCGCCAACGAATCACGCAACCAAAATTTATAATATATCAAGGATTTATAATAGAAACTTTTTTCTTTGAGCCAGTATTTAATTAGCATCTAAAATTCGCAATCACTATTTTTAAAATTAATAATCAATTAATCCTCTTTGAACGAGACGGGATTTCAATAAAAATCTGAATATGGTTCAGCATTTATACAAAATATAAATCAAATAAACTGAAAATTCCTTTTTCTCTAACGTCCTTGTCCTCTAATAATCAATGTTAAATAAATTAGAACAAGAGACATTATAGAAGTTCTAACAGAAAATACGGTAAGTTCAATAACAATACAGAAACAAAAACGAGGAAAAACAATACCGCCTACACTCGTTTAGAACGAGAACCTTGGCACGAATTATTCCTCTGCTATTTTCCAACCGGGAGGACTCAAGCTTCACTTTCATTTCCACTCAGTTGAGTAAACAAATCTAGCAAATAATGACTGCGGGGACAGAGAATACAGGTTTTTCCCACAGATCTCACATAGAAAAGAGCGGAAACAAGTGTCTGACTAAATGTAGAACTATAGAGCGGCATAAAACCAATATAAAAACACACATTATTCAGACAATTATTCAGCCAAAGTTGCTTAATAGGAAAAATATGAAGTAATATCCCTGAATATAAATAAATTGTCAGCCAATTCGAGTCATTTCAATCTAGTTTGTACAAAATTACTTATTTCTACTGAGATTTTGTAGAAAAGATTTATAGTGATTAAAATTCAAAGAGAAAAAAATGTTAAGTTTATAGCAAAAACCACAGATTCATCAATTGTTACTGATGAATCGTCAGTGCACTGATGAAAACCAACAAAAGTAGAATATACTGTCTGTATTTATCATTAATTAGAGCAGTTAATTTAAAAACAAATTAATATCGCTGTATAAGAGTTCAATGCACTTTAGTTGATATGAACTATACATTGACAATTAAAATTATTTGATAGAAAAAAATCGACAATATGCCATGATTACAGACTTGTCAAGTATGATTCATTCTTAATAAATGCATGGTATTCCCTTTATTTACACAGTTGTTGTTGTTTTTTCGGCTGCTGAAATATAGTTCAATAGCCGTCGGAAGAACTTCCTCAGGATGTTTAAAAAACCTAACAATATAAACATCAATATTGCAAATTAAGTCAATTTAACGTACATTAAAATAAATCTAAAATTCTAATTGTTGTTTAACTAGTAAATGCTATAGGAGGTAAGTAGGAATAACTCACAAAATACTTGAATGAACTTACTACTACTGAATAAAAATCTGGAATGGAACACAAAGAGGAAAAAAAAAAAATCTGGCCGGCCTAGAACAACCTGCAGCTGTCCTGAAGATGAAAATAAGACTAGAAGGAAAGAACAAAAGAGATCTGAAATACATACCTCAGAATCGAGTCAGGTGGCAATCCCTTCTTGCAGGCCTACGTCCCGTAAGAGATTAAAAGAAATACGTCAAGAAAATCAAAGAATACCTCAAGTAAGTCATAGAATAAGTCAAGTAAATCATAGAATCAGAATAAGTCAAGTAAATCACAGAATAAGTCAAGTAAATCACAGAATAAGTCAAGTAAATCACAGAATAAGTCAAGTAAATCATAGAATCAGAATAAGTCAAGTAAATCACAGAATAAGTCAAGTAAATCACAGAATAAGTCAAGTAAATCACAGAATAAGTCAAGTAAATCACAGAATAAGTCAAGTAAATCATAGAATAAGTCAAGTAAATCAATGAATAAGTAAATTTTTACGTTTTTTGGTAGTATTCATACTACGGAACATTTAAAACAAATTATAATTATTATTAACTACGGGAAACATACAGAGAAAAATAGACTCCAGCATTTTTCTCTGTATGTTTTTTCGTAGTAAATAATAAGTATAATTTGATTAAAATGAATAAGTCAAGTAAATCATAGAATTAGTCAAGTAAATCAATGAGAATAGATCTCTAATCACTCATTAATTGATCAGTTTATTTGCACATAAAAACACAATAGCTATAATTTGATGCCACTTTACTTGATTTTCATCATCATCGCACAATTTAGCTTTTAAGATTTATTTACTTTATAACAGGGGTAGACAAATTTGGCTCCGAGAGCCACATGAGGCTCTTCATTGAATTAAGGGAGGCTCCCATTCAAAATGTATATTCTTTTTGTAGTAAAAAAATTTAAAGTTAGAAATCTACATTTGCATAAAATATCGTATCAATTGACCAATCATCATATTGGCCAACAATCATATTAACAAATGTTACGTAATATTTCCAATGTTTGATCGAAGTTCTTCATACAACATTCACTTTATTTTAATTAATTGCATTATCTTGTATTTTCTTTTATGTGTACACTTTATACATAGCACTCTAGACTTGCGTTGTGCATGCAAATATAACAATTAAATTAAATTTTAATTTGGGTATTTATTACTATGTAATCATGGTGTGGCTCTTTATAATAGATACATGAAAAAAACGGAATGCGGCTATATCTTGAAGAAGGAAATGAATTATTCCAAAACGTCGGTAAATACAAAATTTTGCATTTTTATTTTTTTACTGATCTTCGTTTTCTTCATTCTTTATATAAATCAAAATTGATAATTGACATACCTAGCTAATTATAAAAAGTTATAAAGAAATTAAGAGATATGGCAGGCGAGGTTAGAATGACTTGCATGTTTATATTATATAACTAACAGTAATTTATAACGGTATTAACAATTTGTTTTTGCCAATTTGTTATACTGGAGGAAATCATTTCAGAGCAAGAATTTAATATAATGTTTTAGCTAAATTTATTCTCAATTTAGAATAATGGAATTTCAAAAAGTATAACTGCTTTATTCTTGTTATAAGAAATATTAAAGGAGAAATAAAATGGCCTTAGGATGTTTCCACTTTATAATACATCCTTTTACAAATTCGTGCCTGTTTTTAAAAACATAAATGAGAATTAAGAGGCAGAGGAAAGGAATAAGGAGAGAAGACCCCTAAGTTTAAAAGATTACAAACAAGACTGGTGTAAGGGTGGCGGCTTGTTGGAACCAGGATGTTCAAGGTCGGTCAGCGATGAAGGCGTTCTCTCAAGTACCTCTGGAACTTCGGACGGGTCGGGGTATGAGATATCTTGCCTTCGCGAGGCGCCCCGAGGCAATATTCATCTGTTTGCTTCTCTTAACGTCCAACAACCAACCTCAACATTTTTTAACAGTACTGGGGCAACTAACTAATTTAAAATTCAAAATATAAAAAACTGGCTTCGGTTGTTAACTTAAACCAAAATTGTATGAGTCTACTTCCCATTGAAAAGATAACAAGTAGTTGGAAAAGGAGTTTTTAATATTTGAATGAACTTGGGTAAACTTCCACGTCTGGCATTGTCAAAAAATAATTGCTAGGGAAACCCCAAGGGGAAGCAAAACGTCAGACTTCGTAAACGTAACTTTTGTTACATGAATTTCACTGAAGAATAAATAATTTACGACACACCAGTAAAATTTATCTAAAAATGAGCCTTATATACATACTGCATATAATCCACATCAGAAATATTGAATAGAACAACTTTTAAAATATGTATAAATTGGATGATAAAAGTTCGAATTACCATAAGCCATATCATAACGGAATATTGTAAACTTATCAATTAAGTAACTCACTTAAGTTCTTAAAACATCGCCCTTAAAGGTAATGCACAAATGAGAAAAATCAAACTCCCTTATAACGATGACGCGTAAGTTAACAATCAGAAATCAATAATTTAAAATTAAGTGATTTAAAAGGAAAAAATAGCGAAACAAACTCACCTTGGCTACCATCCAATGCTGCGTGTAAAAAAGAATAAAATAATGTATATAACAAAATAATAATAGAAAAATTAAATAAAAATTTACTTAACGCAGCAAAATAATAGGAAATAAAAAATAAATAAATAAAATAAAAGCGTTTAATAATAAGTAAACAAAAAGTAATGACGCTACTCATATTGGAGGTTCACAGGCCCCAAAAAGGTACATTTTTTTGGGATATTTTCAAAGGTCTTCCAATTAGTGCGGTACATAGCTTCCTCGCATACTATCACGTAAAATTTAATGATGTTGTTCTTTTACGATCCATTATTGTCTAATTTATTCTCCCTTTTTTTAATAAAAATATTTTGACTTTATTATGTTTACGACGGGACTAGAAGTATCAATTTGGAAGGAGAACGAGTACTTTTAATGATGTAGATATTAAAAAAAAGTGCGCATGCGGAAGAGAAAACAATGGCTAGAAAATGCTGCAACTAATATGGGACCAACAATGGGGCTATAATTATAATCAACCATCCAAATTTCATTATAACCGTTCCAATAGGTTTTAATACATAGTGGTTCGGAAATACAGAAAGGCAAGTTCCCTGATATCTGAAACGGATTTCAGTCTTAGAATTTTTATTTAATTAGGATCGGAAACATAATATGATTGTCAATATGCTTCCGTTACCATCGAAAAAAAATAGTTCTTATTTAGTTTTTAAAGGCCCCCATACACGATCAAACTTACTTGACAAACTTGGCTTGTCAAGCCATCTTGACAAGTAAGTTGGACCGTGTGTGGGTGAAATTTGAGAGTTGGATGGCTTGATGTGGTGTACACTGGGCATCAAATTTATTTGACAAACTTTTGATCAAATTTTCTTGTCTAAGTTTGATCGTGTATGACGGCCTTTAATCTATTTTGGCAATTGGGTACTTTTTTACTAAAGCAACCCCACCATATTCCTTTATCTTAATAGTTATTTAGGCAAAGGATCACTAACAGAGTAGTATATATTCCTTAGTCAAAATTACTTTTAAGACCAAGGCATATTAAGCCGAAGTACCTTAGAAGAAAGGAATGTCACACTAGAGTCTAGAATATTAAATACACGCTTATGTAGAACTCGTTGTCCTACAATTTTCTGTATAAGATTTAGTCTTATACGTGATAAAACTTGATTTTAAAATAACGAAATAAAGCTTATAAGGTAATAGGGCAGATTAAAGTAAATAAGTGCCGGACATTGTTTATAGAATCTAATTGTAATCTAATATTAGAAATTTAGAAGAGATTTCATAGAATTCCGCTTCAATGAGGTTCGGTCACGATACCAAAAATAAAATAATCACTATATAAACATTACCAACATAATATTTGTCAATATAACACATTTCTATTAAGAAGATCTTCATCAACGTTCTAATTCCTAAACGATTTTGCTGTAGAGGACTAGAATTAGTATTATTCGATTCCCTACATGATTTGCTTTAAGGTGTTTTATGGTTTTTATATAAACTTTAACTATACCACTCAAAAGCTAGTCAAAAAATGTTTTTCACGAATTCGCAACATTACCAACATCCCTCAATTAAGGAATTTTATAGTCAAATTCTAACAATTTTTTTTTAAATGTGACATGACTTAAGATGCTTAGCAGCAGATAATTTGAAAATAAATTAGTGATTAAGGTTAGTTTATGCTATTTGAACTTGTTTCTTAGCTCAATTTCTCTATCTCATTTAGTTTTTGAGATAATATGAATTTTTCGGAAATTTTCTTGAAACACTCTGAAAAAAGAAATAAATCCATATCTCGAGAATTACTGAGAACTGGGCATATGCTTACTCGACACTTTTGTTGAATTTGCCTACAGAATCCACCATTTTATCGTGGGTCACCCATTTTTTTTTTTTTTTTTTTTCTTTTTTCCGGGGGGCTTTTACACCCGAAGACTTAGGCCACTTTGGTGGGCCCATAGAACAAACCCGGGTTAGGGACCGAAATCTTCACAGTTGTGTGAAGATGTGGTCGTTAACCATGACTCCCCNTGTGTGATAAAAATATAAAAAAAGTAAATATCAAGGTCCTTGTTTAAATACAAACACACATATATAATCTAAATAAACACAACTATCAATAACACACACATTGTAAATAGAAAACAGGGAAATAAAGCTAGATTAGAGATAAGAATGAAAAAAATAAAAATTACCTTTAAAATTTAAAACATGTGTTATAACTATAACACCTAAAAATGAGGGTACAGATGTAACGACAAGATCATCTTCTTAAGAGCGAAACGAAAACGGCAACACGTTTTTCAAACCAAGGTCGTCGAAACGAACGCACGGATAATGACAGTGTTTTTTTTTTGTTTTTTTTTTTTCAAAACGTTTTTCCAGAGTAATTGACTCAAGGAAGGACTAATGAGATGAAATTACCTGAGTGGCAGGTAGACACATCAACATTAAGATCAAAGCCATCAACAGAACAAATAGATTAAACAAGAAATAGCAAAGCATAAACATCCGTTTGTTCATTTAAAACAATTTGCTTCGAGAATCAGGCCAATAATATGAACGGAAAAAAAATAAAGACAATAACAAACTCACTTTTTCTCATTATAAAGTTGTGATGAACATAAATATATATCACTGCCATCACAGACATTTCTCAATTCGATCTAGATACTGTAAACAATGTAATTGCATATTGCATATACCAATATATACGTGATTACGTTTAAACGTTTTACTCTATAACACTCCAAGCTATAAAGAATATGAGTACCTAACTAATTGTCATATTATTATTTACGCATGTCTGATGTGCTATTTCTTCATTAAATAACAAATTTTTATGAGATTGGTACCAAAATTTTCTTAATTTTTTTGATTTACGAGTGATGCACTTAAAATTCCGTGAAGCAACTGTGGTGGGTATCGTTTATTTTGGGGTAAATTAAATTGACTATACACAATTAGGTTTTTATAGCATAAGTTTTGGCGGTTATAGATTTAAACCCCTGTCAAGAATCTATAGATTTACAGATATGTTTCCAGTTTACTTAAATCAGTTTACCTTACTTAAAGATTACTTTGAAAAGTTAATATTACTGGGTAAAAAAAACAACCCTAGAGGTGGGCTCGAACAATATCCTTTCCCCAAGGTAAAAGCAATAGCTTACCATGTAAACGGTTTGTTCTTAAGCTATAATGACTTCAATCCTAGGTACGAAGACAGAGATCTGGTGATATAACTAAGTAAAAGACATATCCAAGGAGTAAATTTTGAAAACCGCTCACCCAGCTATCAATATGTCGAGGCGACTCGAGGTTGTGGGTTCGATGATCCCGTGCCTGATACTCTAAATTGCATCTATGAATCGCGGACGGAGCAGGGCGAGGGACACCCCCTATGGGGCACTCTCTCCCCCCCTCCCCCCCTCTTTAATGTGGTCCGATTGGTGTGGATCCGATCTGTGTCATGATGATGATATTTGTATCTATGGTTCGACGACGGAGCAAGGCGAGGGACGCCCCTATGGGGCACTCTTCCCCCACGATTTGACGCACGCTTATATAGCTTACTAATGACCACTGTATTCTCGCTTCGGCGGTACAATGTACAAACATATGATGTGTGTAGTAGCTAGAACTCTTCACCACAGGGCGTAAAATGGGCCTAAAAGATGGCCTAATTGCTAGATTCGAACAAGTGGTTCGTCCTACCCGTTCTAGTGGGAAGTGCTAGATTACTACTAAATATTGAAAACCATTCAAATGCTATTTCTAGGTGACGTTTAGTTCTTGGAAATTGATCATTAACGCGTCCACAGCCTGAAGGCCGGTTATGTTAATACTTCAACTATCATTGATTCAATGAAATAACAATTATTTAATGCAACAAGCGTACAATCAGATCAATTTAATAGTCTACTTTCTCTCATCTCTAAGGAATTGCAGAACTCTTTGAAAAACCATATAATTTTAAAAAGTATAAAAAATAAAAGGAATATAGAATATATGTATACGTGTTCTAAATTAGTGTAGTTTTTTTCTACTGGGATTTCGTTAAACCATAAATTTCAAGGTGAATTAACGGAGTTATATTTCTAAACTAAATTACAAGCAATATCTTTTGTTTTAAGTTTACTCATCCCTTACTAACAATTAATAAGAAGTATAAGTAAGTTATTGTGATACATAATTATGTTTTGTATAAGTGTGTGTGATTAAAAAAAGAACAAATACAGTAAACCATAGTAAAATAACATTTAGTCCAGTCAATATAGGTTTTTTCTTCGGAATAATTTTAAGCCACGATTTTTTTTCACAGAGTGCTTTGTTATGCCATTGCAATTAATACCTGAAAAGTCCCCAACTTTTTTATGTACGCTTCCCTCTTTTTTAGAGGGGGGGAGGAGGGGGGTAAAATTTAAAGGACTTAAGCTAAGCAAGTGGGGTATCATTTTCTATGCATTTCTTTACGCTGAATCGATTAAAACAAGAATCAAGTCGATGCGACCAATAGTTTGGAAGATATAAGGGGTTTTATGTATAAAGAAAATCAAATATTTTAATGTACATCTCCTAGAGTTATCACTAGAAATTAATTTTCGATTTTATCTCCAGGGACCTTCCTAAAAGTTTCCAATTGGCTAAAAAAATTCTTGTCATTACATTAAAATATTTGAGTTTTTTATACATAAAACCCCTTATATCTTCCAAACTATAGGTCGCATCGACTTTATTCTTGTTTTAATCGATTCAGCGTAAAGAAATGCATAGAAAATGATACCCCACTTGCTAGCTAAAGTCCTTTAAATTTTACCCCCCCCCCCTCTAAAAGAGAGGGAAGCGTACATAAAAAAGTTGGGGACTTTTCATATATTATTTGTAATGACATAACAAAGCTGTCTGTAAAAAGAAATCGTGGCTTAAAATTATTCTGAAGGAACACCCTTTTTTTGCCTAATTTTACTGGACTAATTATACAAAACTAAAATAAT
The DNA here is from genome assembly GCA_001010745.2 of Gerris buenoi. Taxonomy (NCBI): domain Eukaryota; kingdom Metazoa; phylum Arthropoda; class Insecta; order Hemiptera; family Gerridae; genus Gerris; species Gerris buenoi. The sequence continues at coordinate 115,708 of KZ651213.1, forward strand.
ATAGAAACCAATAATACGTCAAAGATGTATCATATTCTAAATATTAATATTTGAATTCATTTTAAAATATTCACCAGCATGGTTAGCGTGTCAATACATTAAGGATTGAGCTAATTAACCTATTGTCTGTTTGAAACAAAAATACGCACGAAGAGAAACATTAATGTTTTTAACAAAATAGAATAAATCAATAAATCACAGCTGTAAAATATATCTCAAACAGAACGATTCTTTATAGAGTCAAAATTGATATAGTCTATTAAGCCTGTTGGTTATAGAAAGACAAGTTTTGTCGCATTTGCTTATTTCACCATTAGGTTTGATAACAAATAATCGCACAATATTAGTAAGAAGGCAAAAATTTAAGCCATAAGAATTAAACTGTTGACATTGATCTATAGATAGGTTTGCGCGGACGCAGTATAATAAATCTAGTCATTCCGGAGGAGTCTATTTCAAAGGTTTTTTTTTTTTTTTTTCAAAGAAATCCAGGAATTTATGAAACAGTCTTAAAAAAGCAGCAGTGTTCACAAAGAAGTGTTCTTAAGCAAAGCAGTCCGCGGAAGATTTAATTTTGATTATTGTAAAAAATAAAAAGGGGAAGGTGGCAAGACATACATTCAGCGCAGCCCTCTATAACCAATTATCTACGATATGACGGAGAAATTGCAGGGACCAAAGCGTTTCATATACGAGTATACTCTCTTTCTACTGCTTAACTAAGTTAATACTCCGGACCCACATGCTTTTGTATCCCTAATATAAGGACAACAAAAGAAGAAATGTTCCGATTTATTATCAACCGTGAACCAATAAATCTAATGAAATTACTGTAATAGATAGTAGGAGGAGTAGTAAATGCTGGTGAAGGTTATTGAAGGTTGGAACCTTGGCCATTGAAAGCAGTGAAAGGAAGATGAGCCAATCCACGCATATCGTCCTAATGATTTCTTTACTCTACCGACACCTTGGATAGAAGAAGCTGACCAGCCCGAGGGGAGAAGACTACTTTCCTTGCACGGTCAGCCAACCTTGCAAAGCTAAGCAGAATCTCACAGACTATCGGTATGCAAATGACCAATATCCCATAATACTCTACATAGGATTTACATAAGCACAACTAGTTCTGGAATAAGCCAACAACTACAATTGATAATTAACGCAGCAGAGGATAGAGATGAATGCAAATGTTTGCAGAGTTCCTGGACAGAATTAGTGAAATCACCAACAAAGTTCAATGAGCAATGCATCATCAGTAAAATTACAGCAATAAATATTTGGTTTTTACTAAATTGGGCGAGCTCTCTTAAATATTTTAATGACACAGCACGGACCTAATTAGTACAGAGTGTGTAATAAAAATATCCTATTTACAAAATAGTCATATCATAGGTCCAATCTATAGTATATAGGTCAATCCAGAATACAACATCGACAAGAACATTAAACTACTTCGGACTGCAATCAATCACGCTCTCCGTAAATTTAGTACGAACTGTTTTCTGATACTAAAAACTACTTTAGGTATTTTTATATGCAAGCACTTTTAAAGAGCAAATTTTTTGAAGGTAATTCTTTATCCCAGAAAACAACAAATATTTTGTATTATAGGAGAACAATTTCCATTTCTACAATGGATCATCGACCACTTTCATCTTCAACACAAGAATTTTTCCCTTTTAAAAAAAATCTAGAGAATTGGCTAGATATGTACTTCACTCGCGATTTATTATCGAGTTAGGGACGCTTACTGAAGCAACACTAAGTGCCAATGCTACTGTTAAAGTGGCCCATTGTGAATAGGTTCGCCTAGAGTTTCAGAATATTTTTTTTTTTCAAACGCAAAATACTGAGGGAAAAAGGTAGAAAAGAACACGCGTAAAAGTCACGTATAAACACTTGTCAAAATGAATATGGCAATTAAAAAAAAATATTCCTTTTAAAATTTATCGTTTATAACTTCGTTTTTAAAAGAAGCACGAACTTATGTTAAAGGAGCAAGAAAAAACAGATCTTCAGATGAATGGACTACAACAAAAAAGACAGGCTATGTTCGTCTCACGATTCAATAAAAACTCTTAAGTCTTCATTCGGAAAAAAATATGAAAGAGTCTGTATTCAATTTCCGCTTTAAGATCCGATATTAAATTGGTTCCAATATACTGCTCTCTACTTTTGAACAGAGGCTTCTTTTGAGTGACCCGCAAGCGTCTCTCTCCCTGCGACATTTGGTTTTGCAAAAATATAGTGGTTTATCATTATAGAGGTTTAGTTCAACAAAAAATCAACGTTTTCTCTTAGAATGATTTAATTTTGGCTACTTTCATGAAGCCTTCCTCAGATAATCTATACAAACAAAGTAACAAACTTAAAATTGTAAAAGGTGAAACAAATATTGCCCCATGTTCCAGTCAATTTTTAAAATACAATCAATCACTTGATTGATAATTGATCAATACCTCTATAATGGATAAATCACTATCTCATATTGGAGACAAATACAGTTAAGGATATTATAGCGGTTTTAGTATACGATTAACTCACGGAGGTAATAGAGTGTTGGGTACCTCGAATTCTGCCCGAATCCCTTGGCCCAAACTCCTTGATTCCAATCCCTTCTTGTGTAGATGGGACGACCAACGCCACTCCAAGATTCGACCACACGTTCGTTTTGCGATAGCTTTAACCGCCTTAACAAGTATCATAAACTCATTTTTTCAAGCGGGAGTTAGTAGAACTTATGCTCAAGCTGAATTAAATGAGATTGTGTAACAACAAAAAGATCATCATTGCGATTTGAGTTTTTAGGCAATGGGTAAATACCGCAAAATCTCGGTATCTCAAGTAATTTTGTGAAAAAAGAGTTTACTGTAACTTTTAAGTTCATAAAAAATTTAATCATTTTGAAACTGAAGCAACTTTGACCAACTAGGTGTGTTAAGTAAAGAAGAAAAAAAAAAGTTATTTTAACTTACCGTCATTATTTTAAAGTAATAATAATCAAAATAATAACATGGCGGCGGCAACAGCTTATTTATAGTAATTTGTCCTCCAGTTCAATTCTGAAGTCATTTTGGTTTTAATGTCACGGGTCAAATTGTTAAAAGAAATCAACTTGGAATCGTCTTACAAAACATCCCGAATGAGTAATGAGCTGGTCACAGTGGAATACTGGTGTACATTAAGCTCTCGATATGTCAACGTAAAGAAATTGCAGGCAGAAAAAAAAGAAGTTTTAAAGATTCATGTCACAACTTCTAATGACATGAGACTACAAGGAAAGTGGAAGGATATGTGTGGGTGTGCTGCTGTCTGCAGTTTCCAGAATGCCATCAAGTGGTTTAAATGCAAATCAGAGAGTCGAGTCGAGTGCCAATGCAATAAAGGGGCAAAATGCAACAGGCCAGACGAAACGAGCACTTATTCCAATCATTCTCTCAACTATATCATTAAATCAAATAGCTTACAATCCTGGGCCCAATTTAATCTAATTCATTTAACTCGGAAATGTACTTGAAGGAAAGTGACAGGTGTCTTTTTCTAATCACGATTCGAGTGACGTCATTTGATCCCATTTTCAGATCGAATATAAAATTCCTTCTTTGTATTCTTAAATCATTAAATATAATGACGAAGTGCTAGCAAACAAATTATGTAACAGCAAATTAACCAGTATGAGAAGTACGTATTTAAAAAAGAAACAAAATTGAAATAAGTAGGACATTTTTTTTTGGATACAATGTATTTCTCACTATGCTAATTTAGCCTTATATTTCAGGGCAAAAAATGTCGACTCTTTGATCGCAGCAATTAACTCAATTAAATTAGATTTATAGGTCTATTTACGACCACTTAATGAGCACTAATTATTAATAGGGCCTATTAATAGGAACAAAGACAATTGCACCTATTATTCATAGGTTTTGCGGCAGTTAGGTATTTGTAAGAGACATTTCTATATTTGAATATAGACCCTAGTAGCGTAAATGGTCTTCACTTGTAAATTGTTGCATAATTGCGTAAATTGTCTTCTTTATACAATGTACCTAAAGAATCTCTACTATATCTTAAGAGTTTACTTCAACAATTAGTTAGTTCCACAAAAATAAAAAATTTAAAATTTGAATATGAAACCTACTAGCCTAAATGGTCTATAAGTGGGCCATATTTCGCTGGCCACTGATTTACAATGTACCAAATGATTTCTCTTAATTTTAATTCAGCAAAAAGTTAGTTCCACAAAAAATAAACCTGCAATCTCAAACTAAACCAAAACAATTTTTACTCAAGCAACCAAGGACAACATATATACATATACAATTAATAATAACTATGCAATTAGGAAAATACAGTAGCAGTTACTGTTTTCATTCATTTCAATTTTAACATCTATTACAGACTTCATTCATGGATGATCTCATTTAAAATTAAAATTAAAACAGATTCTTGTTAATATTAAAAAAAAAGAACAATTTGTCTTAAAACCTAATTACACTTAGGGATATTAAAATGATATAGTTACTGACCTAAATTAGTTATACTCATAAAAATATAATGAATCAAAGATATATGAAAAAAGACAGGATACTAAATTTCGTTAAAAAAAAAAAATTGAGCAGAATTAATTTAAAAAATAAAAAATTGAAACGAACATGTTCTCTAAAAGCGATAATTTGTTTAATATGAAAAGAAAAATTAATATAGCTAAATATTTTTCTTACAGATAAAACCACCAAAAATAAATAAATAAAAATATTTGGTTGTTTGAATGAATCCATAGTTGACATAAGAGATACACGTAGTATCTTGTCCAAGGTTATTATGTATACACATGTGAATCAGAGAGGATCCTATATAATTTGACTGTGAATGGATTTGGCTGGAGAAGAGATTTAACAGCTGTTCTAATAAATCAGAGAACTAGCTGGAGTTCATCCACTTGAAGAATTAAATCATTTAGTTTCAACAGACCAACAGACCAAACTATAAAGTCTGTCAGTTAAAAACCACTTAACTCTAGTTCACAGATTACACACTATTCACACTTAATCTACCAATGATTCTATAATTTAAAAAAAAAAAAAAAAAAACCAATCGAAAAATAGAAAACCCGATTAGAGATGAGTTAAATACAAAAAGAACACTTCTACAATTAAAACTATAAGAATATAGAAAGACATTTGAGATAAACTTATACTAAACACATAATCATATATTGATTCAAATGGCATTTAAAAAAAATAAATATGTAGATAAATAAATAGATCTATTTTAGGCCATAATCGAACTCAAACTACTACTTTTAAAAAAAAAGTAATTTGGCGATTTCTAAATGATTACTTTCAGTATAATAGACTCTTGATTACCATATTTTAATTAATGTCTGGTTTTAACAGATTAGATAGGTTTAAATATATATTTGTAGTATATGTATATTGTAAGTATTACAGGCATATTATTATTATAAACTTTAGACGACTGACCTAAATTAGTACCAGTTTATAAATAAAGAGATGTTAAGAAAAATATATTACATACAATATTTTCGACTTAGTTATAGTTAGTGACGCGGTCTATACTAATTAGAAAAATAAAGATAATACATGAATAAAGTACTCTTAAAATATAAGAAGGACCCTTTAGGTGTGAATAATGTATACATGTCATTTGAATCAAGAAGTTTCAACCCTTTGTTATAAGGTCATACTTTATTATTTCTGTAATATAAAACACAGTTTATTAACATAAATTTCTTAATCAAGCTGAAAGGAATACTTTGAGTGGGGGACTACTTAAAAAATTCCAAAATATTTATTTCTGCTTGGTTAAGATATTAATGTTTAAACTGAACTGTGTTCGTTATTACAGAAAGAATAAAATATAACTAAAGACGTCATTAAAACAAGAAAGGGCCGAAACGTCTGAATTTAAAGGACTTAATTTGATTGTATTATTCACACCTAAGTCCATCTAACCTACTAAGAATTTAGTCAGATAAGATGTTGCGTCCAACGTACTCAATGGATTATTAAGTAGCGTAAATGACATGAAGATAAAAATCAAGTAACATAAGTCTAAATGAATAGATGATTGTAGAAAGTAATACAATAATAGAATTGAATTCCAGTTAAACTATTTATTTTAAGAACACTGAAATTGCAGTTGATCAGGAATCAATTAAATTTATTTATGGGAAAGGTAAACCCTTATTATGACACCATTAAGTCTTCTAATGATGCTTCAAAATAAAAAGCCGAAATACTTATTAAATTATTCCACCGAATTGATACTTTCAGATGCGGCATGCCTAAAAATCTGGATTGGTTCCTACAACGATTTTTAAGTTCTTTAGAGCCAAACAAGCTAATAAAATTGTAATTTAACTAACTGAAGCTAAATTCTATGATATTTCAAAGTAATCCAAAAAAGAAAATAGGAACATTTAAAAAGGGCAATTGATATTTAAACAATTCATAATAGTTTTAACAGAACTGCGCAGTTTCCCTGAACAATTAAAATGGCGATTTAGATTTATTATTAAGTTGTCCTTCTAAGAATAACTAAGCAATAAAATGATACAAATAAAAACTTCGATAACTTTAAAAAAACAAATTATTTAAGAACTAGAAAAAAAAATAATTATCCTTAACACATTGTTAATGTAGCGAAAAAGGTAACAATAAACCTCAATCATTCACAGTAATAAAGATATCAGATCAGTCAAAATAAATTATATTGTAAAAATAAACGTTCTAAGAAATATCTTCAGGAGAAGATATTAACATCCTAAAATGAATATGAAACCCTCTATGATAAAGCAATACACATTTTTATTACATCTTTTTTTTAATTCTCATGTATAAAAAATAATAATAAAAATTCCTCACAACTATAAAACAAAAGTCATGTGTCGTAAACTAAACATGAACCGGTCTAACAAGTTCTTTCCTTTCCTGAAGATAATTCTAGACCATAAAAGCTTCAATTATGCGAATTTTTTAGTAGCCACAACAGTTTTGCAATTAGGTTTTAGGACTGATAAACAAACATCTAGAACAGATATTACTAAAGGCTTAACACATTTATATTTAATTTAATATTTTCGGGGCTGTAAAAAAAAATTACCTTATATGACTTACGTTAACTTTTAATTTTAATTCGATATATAAACTTCGCGAAAATATTTGGTCAATTTGACCTCTAACGTGTCTATGAGTGAGTGATTTAATGCTTGTCTTGAGGTTGGTATATTTGCTTGTGTGCCCTAAGGTACTATGGTTGAAGTACTAATAGGTAGAAGTACTAATAGGTGTTGTCATTGAGTAAACTTCGTCGTTTCCGGTTATTTAGGGAAGTTTGTCAGCCATCTGTGTTTGTTTGGTCAGGTCGCTTTTGGTGATCGCGAGGAATTTGAGGATCGAAGGCAGACGTGTCCAAAAAGTCCAGAGGAACTGATCAGTCAGGCGATCACTTGCAAGCTCTTTAATTTCATGAAGGAATTGAGATGGTTTATTTGTCGCCCGACTTTAAACATCCGAGTATTGTTTTTATCAATTTTTCTCTTGAACCAGCGTACATGGTCCGCAAGGCGGAAGTTTAATGGCTATATGTGGTATCTCTACTCGATCGAAGTACCAGTTTTGGTAGTTGCACGTTGGACAAAGAGTAATGTTTATAGTTTATACAAAATAAACTAATGAAAATAGCTTACTAAAAATTAGTTTAAAAGTGATAAAATTTGAAAAATCATAATTTTAAGGTCACCAATGTATCGGCCTGCTACGCTATTGAATATATATAATATTTCGTCTGTTTGAAAAATTTGACCAAGGATGGAAGAACTTTACAATAATTAATAGTTCGTTTTTTTAAATGTATATTTAATATNTTGTCTTGTAGCTATACCGATAAAAAAAAAGAGAATAAACAAAGAGTCATAAACCGAGCTTCGAATGCATAAACAAAAGTATGTAATATGCATAGTAGGAGATTACGACGTGAATCCACTGTATTATCATTATGGTCGAGAAGGGGGGGGGGGGGCGCTGAAATATAGTTCGCATCCACTTAGAAAATGTCTAGATCCGGCCCTGGACGCGTTTTGAAATTTTCTTCACTTCAAACTCCTTACGTTGGCGTTGGTTCCATCCTTAATTCCTCTACAACCCTAGTCTACCCCCACTTTGTACTATTAGTTCAAATCATAAAAGCCTTTAAAATATGTAATTAGTAAAGATTTTACTCTTACTATGTTATCGCTATCACTGAAGATGATATAAAATATCGAAACTCGTGTTAATTATTAGGTAAATATAAAATGGTGGTGTCAATATTGTTGTGTTACTTTCTATTAATCATAATTACTTATATTAAAATGAGTAATTATTTCCAGAGAAAAAAATAAACTTACGTTTGATGATGTAATATTTGGCTTTCCGGTCAATATGGGATTATAAACACATCAACCTGTTCAAGTAACTCAGAATACAATGAGCTTTCACGTTATTTCACACTTCTTGCGAAGGTAAAATAAAATATAACTTGAGCTACTATAGATAGATTATAAAATCTACGAGTATATTCTTAATCCTAAAACTGTTTTAAATCAAATTATAATTACTATTTATAATGGGAGACAGACAGAGAAAAATAGACTTTAGCACCGGGATTCGAACCACGGGCCTCCTTTATTTCCAGTAAAGACGCTCTAGCCAACTAAGCTATACTGAAGAATAATTTCCTCTGTTGGTAACGATACCTAGTCCCGAATTAAGCTTTCAAATTTTTCTATAAGTCTAGAAGTATAGAAAGTAATACATCAGTATCTTTAACATCATTTTATAATTACAATTATTAACAGTTGACGCGTTTTGACATTCTCTTTACTTCAAACCCCTTACGTTGGTTCCTTCTTTAATCCCTCTACATCTACAACCCTAGTCTACCCCCACTTTGTACTATTAGTTCAAATCATAAAAGCTTTTAAAATATGTAGTTAGCAACGATTTTACTCTTATTATGTTATCACTGAAGATGATATAAAATATCAAAACGCGTGTTAATTATTATTAATATAAAATGGTGGTGACAATATTGTTGTGTTACTTTCTATTAATCATAATTAGATTAAAATGAGCAATTATTTCCAGAGAAAAAAATAAACTTAAGTTTGATGATGTAATATTTGGCTTTCCGGTCAATATGGAATTATAAACACATCAACTTGTTCAAGTAACTTGGCAGGATGTCTGACACTTTAGCTGAGGGTAATTATTAAAAACAACAATGAAATAATCAGCAATTATATTACACATTGATACTTCACTAATATACCACAGAAATATTATATTTCTTTAAACAGGAAATACAACAACAATATGACGTAAACAGTGTAAGCGGGGAGATTACATTACTCTTTAAAACATGTGGGACATCATATTCAAAATAAATATTTAGTCTGATCTTATTAAAATAATTTAAGTTGTTAAAAAGGAAGTTAGTTTAAAAGGTGAGAATCCTAGATAAAGTGTTTTTTNTTTCTGTGCCGTTAAGATTTGGATAGCACCATGAGACTCAAGAATACAATGAGCTTTCACGTTATTTCACACTTCTTGCGAAGGTAAAATCAAATATAACCTGAGCTTCTATAGATAGATATAACATCTACGAGTATATCCTTAAGCCTAAAACTATTTTAAATCAAATTATAACTACTATTTACAAAGGGTGATCGACAGAGAAAAATAGACTTCAGTACCGGGATTCGAACCACGGGCCTCCTTTATTTCCAGTAAAGACGCTTTAACCAACTAAGCTTTACTGAAGAATAATTTCCTGTGTCGATAACGATACCTAGTCCCGAATTAAGCTTTCAAATTTTTCTACAAGTCTAGAAGTCAACATTAACGACATTAGAACTAGACTAAGAAATTACGCTTGAATCAGTGTTCATATAGGAGGCGTCAGAAATGTTTATATAAAATAAATTTGATGTTGAGTCGTATAGTATATTATATTAAAAAATTGATTGGTTTATTTGACTGAGATTTTGTGGCACTACTTCATAATGCTTCATAATTATGACAAGACAGATTAATAGAAAGTAATACATTAGTATCTTCAACATAATTTTTTATTTACAATTATTAACATTAGACGCGTTCAGGGCCGGACAGTGAATCATGCGAACTACGCGGCTGCAGGTGGCGCCAAATAACTGATGGGGGGCGCCAAAACTGACGAGGGCGCCAAACAGGGCGAAAGAAAATGAATAGATATTACAGTACTAAACAGTAGATAGATAGGTATACAGTAAAAAAAAACTCAATGATTGTTTTTAGAAGAAACAAACAAACAAAAAGAAACAAAAAAATTAATACCTAAGTGTACATGAGTACATATTATAAGCCTAGTCTACAATGGTCGAGAAAACGGTCGAGTGGGCTAGCATGCTTTTTAGCACCGGGACGGGCGAGTAGAATAGAGTGCTATTTTTTGGTAGAATAGACTCCAAAGTCGTTCACACGTGCTTGAGATAGTAGCCTTAGTAAAGTGAGGTGTTTTCGTTTTTAGTTCTGAATAATCCCGCAGATGAAGGTATTCAATGTTAGGATGGACGTAGGGTGGGGGGTCTACTCGCCCGTCCGAGGTCGAGCTACTCTACCACCGCACTCGCCCATTTACTCGACCAACTTTTATCCACTCTCCTCGACCGTTTACTCGCCCTATCGTTCACATTAGGCAAGTAGCTCGGCCGAGTGCTACTCGACCTAGCTACTCGCCCGTTTACTCGACCAATGTAAACCAGGCTTAAG
>KZ651213.1:140063-160027 GCA_001010745.2 Gerris buenoi
CGTTAGTATTATTTTTTACAAAAAAAAAACAAAGTATTCATCATAAACGACAGACAGACATTTTTTTTAAAACCCCTTTGGACTAAAAGGACCTAAAAACGTGTAAATCCACAAAAATCTCAAAACCGAATTTTTCCTCTATCACACAAATACTTTCTCTTTAAAATATACATCGTATAATAAAGGTAAATAAAAATTGCATCGAAATAAAATTCCAACTCTTACAAAAGCAACAATAAATAACAACAACAACAACAACAACAAACAATAGTAAAATAGATACTATTATACTATTTACAACATTATCTTCTAATATTACGCGCCTGGAATTCACAATATTTAGATCTGTTTCAGTATTTGCACTAAATTAGCACGTTTGGCCACTGTTTATTTTCCATTAAATATTTTTTGTTTACAAATATTTAGTTTATATTAATGCCAATAATACTAGTAAAGGTATTTTCTTTTAGGATATAAACAAGATATGTATTCTATAGTGGAGCCAGCTTTTGACACGGTCTTTCAACTTTTAATCATGTCGATTAGCTAAAAGCGAACAAATTGAATTTCTTCGGTCTCTTTGTCCACAGACAATGCGAACTGGTAACTTGAGTAATCCGACTTCTTTATAAGTCGTGCCCTCTAAGATTATTTATCATACTCCAGTTTTAAAAATGTAACATAATGTAATATAATGATATTTTAATCATACAGAGAAAAGAGAGTTTAAAAAAAGTCTTTAACCTTAAGCTTAATTAGCAGGTAATTAATCCCATAGAAAAAAAACAAAAACAGTTTTGACTTTACGGAAGACCGGCAACAGATGAAGGCCTTACTATACTTTCTTTCACAGGGTGTCACAAAAAAACTATTCATAATTTTCAGAAATGATAGAGGACACTTTAATAGATATTTTTCATTAATAAAATAGTGTCCGAAAATTCTCCAGTATCTAGATCTAGATAATATGAAGTAAATCCGCAGCCAATCGCTTGAAAATGTCCGGCTTAATATTCGAAGAAGAATCGTTTTTCGGCATGATAGTGCACCAGCACACATTGGATTAAAGTACCGAAATTATTTAAATACATATTTCCAAATGGATGGATCGAAGAGGGGAGCCAATTTTTTGGCCTGAACGTTTTTTGTTAACTTCGATAAACACAATAATAAGCAAGCAATATTTTAGATCTCTACCACTCTTCCAACACGCTGTTGTTCTGATTCGATTATTAATTATGATTGATTTTAATGTATAATACACAATACCATGAAATAAACATAAACAAACAGACGAGGATGAATACAAGCCAGAATAAAATACGTCTAATTATAATACGACAGAGATAAAAGATGTTTTGATACAAAGAAGATCAACAGTTGTGAGAGAAAAATGTTCAACAGTCAAAAATGTATTTAGATCTAACATCTCACCGTACAACAATAATAATCTGATAACTAAATTGACAGTTTATCACGAAGGTTAGCGTGATGTAACCTGTTTTCCTGCCAGACTAAGTCAACTAAAAACCAAATAACTCAGAATAACGGCTTCGACCATCAGAGTACCTGCCCTCTGCAAACACATGAGGGCAATCCTCCAGTCAATGATGCAAACTTAAATACACTTATGGTAATTTAGATCAGAAAACCCTAGTTTAAACTTGAATATATTAAAAAGATTATTCAAAGACTTCCGGATCTACAAAAAAATTAGTAAAGAAGATTTTTTTACATATTCATACGATTACGGCAACGACTAATATAATTAATAACCTAAATCTAGTTTGGCATCGTTTAATTAATAAACATATATTTTTTACCGTAATCTTTTTTTTTATGGAACTGGATGAATTACAATAATTTGTTAAATTATAGTTTATAAAAATTCTAGGAATAAACTTAATTAGTTCACTTATTTATTAGAAAGGAGGAAAAATTGTTAAGTATATTGAACGGATGTTTTTGTTTCCTCGTAAAACACTCAGTCAACTTTTCGTGTTATTGAGCATGTATTATTTTCTTAAAGAGTCAACTTGTCTGTCTTTCTAAAAGAGAGAGACTAGTTTCAAAAAAATATTCTTAAAATAAATAAGTTTTGGCAATAAATATATCACTTAAGTTTTCTTTCAATTTACCAAATTAATAAATATTATTCATATTTGTTTTCTCTATCTTTCTCTTTTTTAACGAATGGGAAAGGAATAAAATGAATCACGTTTCGTATGCCGTCATCAATTAGAAGAAACCACCATCGAAGATCATGAGGCAGGTATTACAAATGTAGTTTAAATCATAAGAAGGGTTGACTTGCATGATCTGAGAATAGGCGAACAGTAATCTATATTTTTAAAAAGATGACGCTAACAGAGTATAGATGGAGAGTTGGTGTCGATAATAAATATCGTATTGCCCAAGGCGTTAACTGGAGAATGCAAGTTAGAGTTAGTTGCCCGTTGGAACCGGCTTGCAAAGGCGTCCGAGATCTCATTCTAAATATAATGATGTCATCTATATACAAAGACATAGCACGACTTGGGGCACGATCCCGAGAAAAAGAGAATTAACGGAAGGGACGTGGTTTGTGGACGTTCGTCGCGGGGGGAGACGTCCGTCGCAGAAGCTTCGAGCTGATATCACGCTCAATTACACGTCTTCAGAATTAGGTTGGAGCCCGCATAGTCCGGCTCGGAGGGGAGCTTGCTTCAAAAACTGTCCGGAGTTGGATATATCCCGTCACACGAAAAATGCCATAGTGGCCATATCCACCGCAATATTCTATCTTTTGGAACATACAGCCTATCTCAGCAGTTCTCGAGTATCACTAGTAAACAGTCACGCTAAACCCTTCCGAGGCTATGACGAATTCATCATCCACATCCAGACGCTCTGGAATTCGCGATTGACTTTCAGGCGCCCTACACACACATCTACCGTAACAAATTTCCTCTCGGCTTTAGACCCAATATAAAGTATTTTTATTTATGAAACCAAGGGCCTTGTGTTCGTCTGCTGACCAGCAAAATGAAATTATTATAATGATGAAAAATTGAATGAAGTGAAATATTACAAGTTGACATCAACGACACTTAAAACTTGAATCGCAACCATAACAAATGAGAACGACTTAATAATAGAAATCAGAACATGGCTGTTTTCTTTAAGGAGGTTATAAGACTCGCATTATAATGTAAACATCTGCTCCATCAAATATCAAACCTTATTAAAACACTCCTCTGTATACAAGTTCTACGACCTCTTGACAACAAGCGAATTATATTAGCTCCTGGTTTCATATTCAATTCCTTCTAAGAATTTAGAGCCAACGTAAAAATAAAAAAAGTAAATGCTAAAAACAAAACAGGAAAGGCATAAAAGAATGAACTATTCAGAACTTTTTTAAAAGGAACTAGCTGTCTCAGCATTGTGCTTTATGAGGATTATTTACAGTCAACAATGGCTTAAAAACATGCTAAACGGCGTTCTAAGAAAAGTTAAAAGATACTCATAAGCACTCTTGCTTCCTAAGTTGTCTTCGCCGTCATAACAACAGGTTAAATATAGTTGGGTAAGGTAGCTGGATATCAAACGCAACTGAAATATAAATTTTCAACAAAGAGAAATTGAAAAACTGTGTTTGAAGAAATGTCTCCAAATAAATACCTAATATTAAAAAAAATTGAAGGTTACGGTTTATAGTTACCATAAATATGAAAATCAACGACAAAATAAAATCATCGACTGTGTTTTTCTCCAGTATGTGATAGCGACTCATCAAAGAAGAGGTAGTTAAATAACCAAACAACGTCTCCCACAAAATAATTGTATTTGTAACAATTTGACCGGTTTCGGCTGTTCTAATGCAGCCTTCTTCAGATAATCTACAAACCAGTTCATCTACAGCAGCCTTCTTCAGTTAATCTACAACCAGTTCTTCAGATAATCTACAAATATGTTTGTTACATGGTTTGTAGATTATCTGAAGAAGGCTGCATTAGAACAGCCGAAACCGGTCAAATTGTTACAAATACAATTATTTTGTGTGAAGACGTTGTTTGGTTATTGAACTACACCTCTTCTATCACAAAATAAAGATTCTAATGATGCTTTTACATAAAAACAAAATAAGCGCAGAAGTGTAGATACGTAATTTTTTAAAAAAAATAAACAGGTTTTCTACTTCTACTCCTGCTAATAAAAGGAGTTGACGTCATAAACATCAGCGTTACGCTCTAGACTCTAGGAAATTAAACGTTTCTATTTTTCATTGTCATCTTAGATCTTTTAATTTCTCATATAATTAGTAGCCAATGAAATATTTACATTTTACTTTAATATATTCACTCTATTAAAACCGTTTTTTTAGTAACAAAACTTATATATAACGTTCAATTTAAATTTAAAAACCATGATTATTAAAACTGTTCCAACACCTTCCGATTAACAATATGTTAATCATGGAAAAACTGAGATTGATTGATATCAGCCAAGTCAAAGCTCCCGTAGCCGTAGTGTTTAACATCATGTTTAAACATCTGGCAAAAAATTTTGGCAAATTTAATATACCACTGTAATATTACTATCCATTTGAATGAGCATAACAATTTTTCCAAATTAGTATATTTTTTTTTAAGTAAAAAGCCCAGCAAGAATTATCCAATCCTAACGTGCCATTTGCCATTTTATAAATAAAGAAACATACCACATTTAAATATATTGATCAACAACACATTTCGTAAACTTTTAATAAGTTAAAAAACTTAATT
This sequence comes from Gerris buenoi, assembly GCA_001010745.2. Taxonomy (NCBI): domain Eukaryota; kingdom Metazoa; phylum Arthropoda; class Insecta; order Hemiptera; family Gerridae; genus Gerris; species Gerris buenoi. The sequence continues at coordinate 144,830 of KZ651213.1, forward strand.
TTATAATTTAATAAAGTTAATTGATCATATAATTCATCAAAGTTAAGTGATCATTACCGAATTAAAAACACCTTACTGAAAATTAGTTAACCCGCAGCATACTAACCCGAAGAATAAAAAAAGTAATTAATAAAATAAAATAAATCTGATCAGTTATCAAATTTATTATTACATTGAAATCTCTATTTAAAAAAATAAAAATAAACATAAGATTTTTTCTGCTTACATGCATCCGATTAGAAACTAATAACGTGGTCGTGCAGTAGCTGAACGGTTTATTCAAGCGTATACGCACTGCTTTTTTGGAAGTTTGCAGTTACCGAAGATATTACGGTAAATTAAGCGAGGTGCGGGTGAAATCGATGGTTCTACATTCTACAATGAAGTTATATTTTTATGCTGGTTGTATTTCCTCCTTTAACAATCTGTGAGAGATGCGTTTAACTTCCCAATAAAAGTACATATTTTTAGGATTCCTTTTGTGCTTCAACTACATTTAATAAAACATAATGGAAATTTAGTCTAATTATCCCTATATCATGCTGTTACTTTTTTTTACCATTCAAACGTCAAAGCTTCGTTCAAACGTGCCCCTATATTAAAGCGAGTCTTAAAAAGGTTGTCTGAAGCATAGTGAGCTACTTAATAATTAATAATGATTATAGAACCATAAATATTAATTTCTTTGCTAAAAACAATTAATATAAAAGGAAACAAAAAATTACAATCTTGCCAAGAATCGAACCAAGATCCCCACAATTAGTCACAAACTATGTCATTAAAACTAGTCCACAAAAACTAAGTTTTAATAATAAATCCTTATTATTTATACATTTTGGTTAAGAGAAAATTGGCAAATTCATTTTTTAATCAATTAATTTATTAAATAATACAAATTTAATTGAATTATAAATGAAATGTTATAGATTGGTATTAATCATTTGAATTTTTTAAAATCTTTTTTTATCAATTAATAGTAATTTTAATTAATTAATTAATTTTATAGAATGTTTTTGTATTAGTACAGAGTCCCATCTGCAAGTTTCAGCTTGTTTGAATTACTGGAAGAGGAATAATGAACCAAAGATTTTGACGATAGTCGACAAGTACAAATGTGAAGTTAAAGGATTAAAAAAAAGAAAAAAAAAAAAGTGATTATTCCTTAATTTCTCTAGGATACTTTAGCACGATGCTTACTGATAAAATAATTATAAACATGCATAGCAATTATATTGAATTGTATTTCATAAACTTATTATTTATTTTTTAACGCTTTGATCTTTCCGGATAATTAAAATGGTAAGAAAGTACGAACATAACATTATTTTATTTTATCCATCAGTCTTGTTTGATGGGAACTAATAAAGAAAACATTAGAGAGTGTCTGGTATTAAGATGATAAGGACCACCAGACCACCTCTCATATTATGTCATCCATACCAACAAGATAAATAAACTATATACTTATTCAAATTAACTCAACTACTACATGAATAATGGCATAATAACTAATCAGAACTAGGGCAGGCGGCAGCTGTCAACTCCTCATATGGTAATACCAAACCAGGCAACAAGTAGTTTAGCTAAACGGAACATACTCTTATACCAAATATATAACATTAGAATTAGAACCAGTTATCGATAATAATAATAGATTATCGTCGATATTATATATGTAATGGCGTAATAAAAGACAAGTTCTCAGCGTTGTAAAATGTACCTAATATTAATAATCTGGAGAAGTAACTATAGTTTCAAATAATGTTTGTTGCTCTCTAGGTCTTATTGCTGTCTACTATTTTTTCATTTTCTGAAGGCATTAACAAGGATTTAAATCTCCATAACACCAACTAAAAAGTAATTAAAAAAATGCAAGATAAAAAGAACTTTTTATATTATAAACTTAAATTTTCTGTCATAAATCATAAATTTGAAACCTGTCAAAATGAAGATCGTAAATATGGGATATGTCAAAACAAATAAAATAACTTGCGGATTTTTACCGAACTAACTTTCCATACAGCAAAATTTGCTGAAATCGAAATAAATATTGCTGAAATGAGGCTAAAAGTATTAAAATAATGCATTTTCATCGTGTTCTTAGCTATTCTAAAAGTCAAATGTCTAGCTACTCAATAAGTTTAAAAAATCGATTGCAAGATTTGTACAGGACAAACAAACAAACAAGAAAGCAAGCTAATAAAAACGTAGTAAAAATAAAAAACTACTAATTTATTGAAATTAAAGTTATGACAGGCTCGTAATATTACCTCAAGATAAATTGGAAGTAAAAATAGCTGACTTGTCGAACAAGAAATTATGCATTTTTCTTTTTTAATATAAACAGCGTCGCAATGATTTGACAAACATCGAGATAACTGAACAATAAATCAGCACCAATAACACCAAGAAATCAATGCCAAACAGCTGATTCGTTGCCTCCGAAAGTGTGAAAATGTTGTAGTAACAACTTGAAACAAAACATTATATTTAACGAATATCAAGATGTTAGAACATCGAAATATAAGGTGAGAGCAACAAGAAAGAAAACTTTAGTCTTTAATTATGTGCAGAACATCAAAATAACAAAACAACGTAACGGTTAAAATCATTAGAAAGACAAAATAGCCGAATTGTTGAAACCTAAAATGAGACAATATCGTAGTATCAGCTTAAAGCAGGAATGAACAAAAAAGCTAATTAAATAATCATTAAATTTATTTTAAAATTCTTAATATTCAAAGGGATAAGAAATTACAAAAAAAAAAAAAAAAAATCGCTAAATATCATAACAGTTGAACATAGCTATTCAAACTTAAAACAAAAAGTAAAATAGACTGCCAATTAGTGTGGCACATAGCTTCCTTGCATCCTATTATGTACTTTATTGTTATATCAACATTAATGTTAAAATACTTTATATGTTTAAAAAATATTAACAGTTTTTAGCGATCTTTAACACAACATAGGGGTGTCACTGTTGGTTTTATTAAAAAACTTGTATTTGAAAAAAATGTTGGTCTCATTGAATAGATGAAGTTTGATTTGTAAATAAAAAAGCTTAATTTTATATTTAGAAAAAAATATATCTATATAATCTTATCTGAAGACCAACAAATCAACACAAACATTCATTTTTATTGGAATTAATATTGTTACCTTAACTTAGCAATAACAACTCATTTTGAGGTGAATCGTCGTGAGGACATTACTCGATTATATAAATGATTACTTTAAATCAAATTATAATTATTATTAACTACGGGAAACAGTCAGAGAAAAACAAGCTCCAGCGCCGGGGTTTGAACCCCGGCCTCTGTATTTCCAGTANTTCTCTGACTGTTTCCCGTAGTTAATAATAATTATAATTTGATTTAAATTAAAATTTAATCGTTCTGTAGTATGAATACTACCAAAATCGTAAAAATAAATTATTACTTTATAGAATATAAAATGTAAAAAATCCAAAACAATAATTGGTTTTAATGGCCTTATTTTCTACTTATGTATTTCTTTATTACCGAAATCTATATTGTCTCCTCACTCTAAACCTTCCATTTATTTTAATATATCTTCCCCTTTTTGCATTAAACTCATCTACGTTTGTTTATTTATGATTTATTTTTTAATGGATATTTTTTTCATATTTTGTTTTCTTGCGGTTTAACTGTGAATTGCGGCTTTTGGCTTCGGAGGGTACCTCCCTTTGATCTTTCACCCATAGTGTGGGCTTATTTTTAGAAAACACAAACAGTTTTAAAAAAATAATAATTTTTCCCCCTCTCAGAGAAAGTGACACCTGGTATTGTGTGCAAGTTTAGTTTTAGCTAATATGCAGTGAAGAGAACCCCTCAAGGGGGCATGGACACCGACTTACATCCCTTCCCCAGAACGATATTAACTGTTCCGCCCAGCTGCCGCTCTCAACTCAGCTGCACACACTACTACTGCCTTCTTAGGTTTTACCTTTGAATTAATCAAGCTGCCCTTGTCCTTTTTTTTTTACATATTATCTCTATAATCTGACATCTGGTAGGGTTAAATCCATTAAGTTCTTCCTTCCCTCTGTAAACTTATTGAAATATAATACCACAAGTGAAAATATTGAAATTAATATTAGTTATAGCCTTAGCATGTTTTAATAGGCCTAACTTATTATAACAGTTATATTTATTTTTCGTAATTATAAAAATAAAATACCTAACGTAATTTTTAATTAAAATCCATGATGTATGTATGTGAAGTAATAAAGAATTATGATGAAAAAAAGCTTGCTCCACAAAATATTTTTGTAATTCTGGATTATTTTTCATTTCTTTCTTTGGTTGCTGCGGCATTGTAATGCAATTTTAAATAACTTATTGATGAGTGGGAAATTAGAACCTTTGAGAGTGATGCAATAGTTCTATAATATTGTCTAATGCTTAAAATAAGGTCATAGAGCTATAACGTTTTAGGAGAAACGCCCTTATGAGGGCGCCGCCCCCTTTAAATTACAAGTCCCTACGGCACCCTCCGCCTCTTATTGCACTATATTAAAGAAGCTATTAGAAAGTATTATATAAATAAAAGAAGACTGGTTATTACTTTATTATTATTATAAAAGTATTTTCTTCCAGTGTAGGTGTGGTGCAACACACGGTAGTGAATCTTTCTTGTCTCTGTGAGATTATATATCCTTTAAAAGTATCTTCTATATTCCGCTCAGTTGTGCAGTAAATCGCATGAAACGCACTTAGTTTCTCGCTTTCTTGTCTAACAGTATTTTATAAATACTCTTCTCGAATTAGCAAACGTATATAAAGCGTTGGAGAATGAAGGAAGTGTCATTTCCCTTATAATGGTCTGGTTATTCCACTTCATTGCAATTTAGGACATAAGGGAAATAAAGACACTCCATATGCGTCCTTAGGCATTGATAGATAAGCTTACACGGTGATATAGCCAATGGATTTCCTTTTAAATGCTTAAACGGCGTTCAGTGATCTTTTTCTGATGTTCGCCGACAATCCTAGTGTCAAGATGTATCTATAGTAGTTGATTTTAAAAAGCTGAATTAGTACTCTTATCATGTGAAACCTTGCAGGCTTTCTATACTTCTTTGAATCCATCTAGATCAATGATTAATTAATCGTATCCTATCTTGGATATAAGGTATCAACTATATTTAAACATTCAGGAACAGCTAAACGTCAGAAGAAATACAATAATATCGGTGAACCAAGAGGGATAATTTTCTACTTAAGATTAAGCGATTATAAAATTGACCTTTGACACTATCTTCTCTAACAGGATACTCCAAGTAGACCACTGAATATAAAGATGATCATAGAAATAAGAATTATCTTCGTTCTATTGTCTAGATCTTTATTAGTTTTCATTGTATAAATGTATCAAGCTTTAGGTCAGGCAACAAATTGATGACGACAAACTTATCTTAAAAAAGTATCATCTACGGTATTTACCACTTTAGTTGCTTATTGTTGGTGTACTTTTAAGAAGAAATCCCATACAATATCCATTGAAACAATTGAGGTATGCGTAGTTGCGTAGGTTAGCATCTTCTTCGATCTTAAATCTCTGACGCTGAAGTCCTTTATATTTAATACCCCTGCAGTCTGCAGTACAGCACCCTTCATCTAAATCTTCCTAAAAGAAGTTTCATCACAGGTAAACATCAAGAAAACCTCTTACCAGATAGGATTTGCCTATCTAGATCATAAGTGAACTGAGGAAAACCAACTAAAGTGGTCCGAATTAAATACTAGCTACTGGAGTTTTTGCAAACAATTCTACATGAATTCACTCTGCTGCTCGTGTTGATTGACGTTATATCCATTAAAGAAAGCAAGATTTCAGTAATATTATCTGATTACCTGAAGAAATGCACAGAACTAAAACAAGATAAGATTTTCAAAAGATAAAAAATAAATGTATTCGAAAAAAATCACACAATTATCCATAATAATTGCTCCGTAATTAGTCAGATTTTGTACTGTTTATCTCAGAAAAAGAATTATACAATGAATTAAGCAGTGCAACAAGAATATTTTGAAACTTTACATAGCAACGTAATGAAGAAGCATTCACACCCAATTAACCAATTTGCCAATAAATTACACAACCGAAAAAAAAAAAAAAAAAAAAAAAAAAACTATACTGAAGGAATTCGTGCAACGAAAATAAAAATATAAAGATTACAAGAAGATTGATCTCTTAAAAAATAAAGAAACATAGAAAAACACAAGAGTAAAACTATCGGATTTCACAAGTCAGTGTGATCAGAGATCAGAGGGAAAAGAGTACGTCTAGATAGAGGTCTAGACAAAAGGTAAGGAACTATCACTATCTAGAGCCAGTTCTAAACATAGACCTTCTACGAGGGTAATAGATCTATACTTAGGCATTAAACAAGAAGACGGGAAAAGAAAGGGGACATAAGTTTTCCACTCGAGTCGGTGCAACCCTGCTGCCTACCACAAAACTAATACACAACAAACTAAACACGGAAAGCCTTCAAAACAAACAAACAATCCTTATCACAGACAGTAGAGTAGAACCAAAAGACGAGCTTCAAACTCTACCGCTTTGGTGATGCCAGAAATCCAATGCGTCTTTTGGCAACCATACAAAAAATTCAAAAGGATTCCTTTAATTTTTAATGACTAATAACTAATAATAGAGCAAAGGTATTTCGTATTTTTATATTTTAACGCTGAATGAGAAAGGAAATTATTGAAATAACTCATAATCCCATTATATAATGAATAGATGAATGCCAAGCTTAGGATTTGTTGCAATTCTTTCTTCAGGAAATAAATTGAAAGATGTGATTTATTTTTTCAAATAATTAAAACTGGAACTGGGTCCTATTCCTATATATTTGATATGTTATTCGTTCAGGACTAAAAAATAATCAGTTCAGGACTATTAATAAATTCAGGACTAAATTAAATAATTTCAGGACTAAATTAATAAGTTCAGGACTAAATTAAATCTGGCAGGACTAAAAATTAAAATTAATTTTTTCACCATGAATTTAATGTTTGTTTGGTTTTCGCAGGACTACTCAGTGTGCAAACTAAATTTAATTAAAATCGGATCAGCATTCTGAATATAAATATAAATGAAATGTATTCAATTAATTTTTTTTTACTAATAAAAAAAAGAACGAAGAAGCGATAAATTTCACAATTCTATAAACAAATTAATTAAGACCTAAAAAACGATGAAATATGCTTGAAAGAATCCAGACAAATTATCGGAACAACAACTATAATTATGATTTCCTATATCATGATTCATGATGCAATTAATACATCTACAGACTCAACGATTCACGTAAAACAACAGTTAAAATTATTTACCAATTTAATAGCGTGAGTCGAGTAAATGTAGAATTAAACCATCACTATTAATAGACAGATTTTCAACAGTAAAATTATATACAAATTGTATATATTCATATATAATTTGTCATTTGTCAAAAAATTAACTATTCAAGTCAATTCAACTGTCCACTTTCTTATAATGTAATCGTTAACAATTTGAATGTGTAAGGACTTAACACGCACTAAATAAATGAATCACTTTAAAAAGTACATTTAATAAAATAAGTACCCACTGCGATCTACTTTAATTATTTTTTTTTTATATTAATACATTTAATGACTTCAACAATGAATTATAACATTCAATATTCAGCTGAAGCAGATTTATTTGTATCAATAAATAAAAAATTAGAATTTTCCCATGAAAACTACTTAAAGCTTAAATTAAATTCGTTAAATGAACAATAAACAGTCTAATTTAAAGGGATAAACGTCAAATTTTAAAAATGGAGAACAAAAAACGTATGAAATGTATTATTTTCGTAACGATTTATAAGATTTTGTGGAAGAGGGTTGCTAGCGCCCCCAAATTTACACTAATATTCTAAATACTGTGTAACTCTGACTGCGAGGTAAATTCGAAGGTAGAGCTAACAAGATTTCGAAAATTTGACTTATTACCATGTTGACGTACAATATCTCGAACTCTCTTTGGTCTCCTTCGATATTTTTTACGCTGTTAGATTAACACTAATTGTAATTAGTTTAGAGCTAACATTAATTTCTCAGTTTCGCCTCAATGTATGATTGTTCCTAACAAGCCTGTCACGATCTTCATTGAAATGGGCCCAATAGTTTAGGCTCTACATGTCAGACGAGACGACAGAAGAATCATATTTTTGGATTCAGAGATCCTTAAAACGAGTAAATACACGCTATCACTATATATAAGAAGGTATATAGTACTTATTTATATGAGAAAGTAAAACTAGATTAAGGACATGCTTAATGCTTAAGTAATCGCTCAAATGGTATTTTTAATTTAGTGTTTAAATTTTAATTTGTTCAATCTGTTTTTCTTTTTCCTTTAAACGTTGTTTTAAAATAATTAAAAATAAGATATAAAATGTGCACTTAACAAGTAAAGTTCTTAAGAAGTATAATTTTCGTTTTTTTCTAGATAACTATATTAGTTATTATTATTGTAGACTCGTTTACGCGAGACAAACAATCTCAACTAGGAAGTATTATTAAGATGTAAACTTGAACTAAACAGAAGAAACAACTTCATTAAAAAAAAGAGGACGTTAAAACATGAAGTTAAAAGTAAAGTGGGGAAAAAAGAAAAAAAAGTTAGTATTGCAAATAAGCTGTGTCAATACGTCGGGGGAATACTCGTACTAACAGGTCCGCAGTCAGCATCAAGTAAAAAAATCTTGTGACGATTCGCCAAGACAATCCATAAACCGGTCTCGGGGTTAAGAACTCGAGTCTCGAGAGACGGGCGCTAAGCCGAAGGACGTATAAGAAGGATGTCGAGCTGTCTTTTATAAACCTCGTGAGGATGAATAAATCTACCGCCTACCGTTTAACTCGCGTATCAGGCCAAATAGCAGCATCTGCCTGGGTGGCCTACTGTCACTCGGTCCTTGAAAATCTCCAACAACAACTATAAAACAATCTTGTTTTTTGTTTTTTTTTGAGGAGAGCACGCGAGAAAAATGGACGAAAGATTATTTCCTTAAGCATTCAACATTACACGGTACTATAGTATTACATCTGAATAATATTAAGACCTTAAAAGGTCTCGCGCAAAATACAACCCTCCATCAAAAATTAAATAAATCAATTGAACCTTTAAACCAGGAATAGTAATAGATTTCTGATTTAATTTCAACACTAAATCAACGGGCTTTAAATATACTTACGCCCTTAGAAAAAAGGATAGATAATAAAGTTTTAAGATATTATTTAAGTAAGCATAAAAATGTTTATTTGTTCGTCACTGCATATTAGGTAGACGAATAGTCACATGCTTAAAAAATGTGACATTGGGAATTTAATGTTACTTAACCTGTTTAGATTTACAGAAGATAGCATATATTTTATTTAAAAATTAAATGGGCGTAGAAGGTTGCAATAAATATTTGCAACCAACAATGGGCTATAATTATGACCTACCATCTAAATTTAAGTAAAATTGGATGAGTAGTTTTTTAGACATGACGATTCGCAAAAACAAACAGGCAGACAATGTATACAAACATACAGACATGAGACCAAAAAAAATTCCCTGATTTCCGAAATAGGATGATTTCTAAAATAGGATGAGTAATTTTTAGGTATGNGTTCAATGAAACTCAGTAACTTCTTGAAGAAAAATGATGATGAAAAGTGGTGATCCTGCTTAAAGTCATTATCAGTGACATCACGTAAATATGACAGTACGATCCTAAGTGAAAGAATGAAAAAAAAAAACTTAAGAAAATGACGCATTGATCCTTTTTGAAAATCATAACATGAAAATGACGCTTCGACATCCTTCAGAAATGATACACCAAGGAATAGACGATATAGAACAATTCATTAAGATCCCGTTTAAGAACAGAAAGGTTTTTTTTTATTGATTTTTCTTAAAACTAATATGAATCGACGAAGCCAAAGAAACAGAGATAATAGAAAGGAAGGCTAACTACAGAGAGATTCCAACGAAGTTTAAATATAAAAGTAAGAATTAAATTCAGTGGCGCCAACTCCTCACAAAGGACCAGAAAGTGCTTCCTTACCTTACTACACAGCTGGGAGTGAAACGCAAGGTTAGACGGCTCAAGACTTTTCTTAATAATCTTTTATATAATCGAGTGTCGGCGAGTGTGACGGGCGACGGCGACGGGCGACGGCTCACCTCTAAATGATTTATAACGTTAAAAATCACAGGGAAGTACTTAGTCCAAGTACTTTTTAGGGTTTTCTACCATCTAAATTTAAGTAAAATTGGATGAGTAGTTTTTTAGACATGACGATTCGCAAAAACAAACAGGCAGACAATGTATACAAACATACAGACATGAGACCAAAAAAAATTCCCTGATTTCCGAAATAGGATGATTTCTAAAATAGGATGAGTAATTTTTAGGTATGATGATTCGCAAAAACAAACAGACAGACAATGTATACAAACATACAGACATGAGACAAAAAAAAATTCCCTGATTTCCGAAATAGGATGATTTCTAAAATAGGATGAGTAATTTTTAGGTATGATGATTCGCAAAAACAAACAGACAGACAATGTATACAAACATACAGACATGAGACAAAAAAAAATTCCCTGATTTCTGAATAGGATGATTAAATTTTTCTGAAATAGGATAAGTAAATTTTTAGGTATGACGATTCGCAAAAACAAACAGACAGACAAAAATGTATACAATCATACAGACATGAAACCAAAAAAATTCCCTGATTTCTGAAACGTTCTGTACAAGGAATTCGGAGACAAAGTCATATTTATAAGAACGAACAAAATGCTTCCGTTACCATTGGTAAGCTTAGAAATTGTTCGTTTAAAAAAAACAAACAAAATAATTGGTAAATGTTTTAATATGAAGATATAAGCGTAATTAATCATTTATCTTTTTCCATTTTTCTATATTAAAAGAACTACAGGGAAAAACTATATCTAGTTTGCTTAACTAAATTTCCTTTAATTCATAATTCATGCATATATTTAGTCGTTTAAAAATTTAATTTCCTTACTATTTGGAAATGTAGTACATAATAGCATGAAAAGATTTTTATAATTTAGAAATTATAAGAACTAACATATTTTATCAAATCATTATTTACATTTACATTTCTTGTAAAAATTATTTACAATTTCTATTTATAAGCATTCAGTATTTTCTACTATTAGCTTCTTGTCCAAAGCATTAAACTTTTGTTTCAAAATGCATCTTAAATTACATCTTCATACAGCAACTACATAAACAATTCACGTAATTTGTTTTTCTTTTAACCCTTCTAAAAAAATTACAATTATAAACCTTTAAACGAAAGTTGCGATTAATACGTAGAAAGTTTTTCATTTCAAGCCTGTCGCATTTTATAACTTCGAAATTTAATATCCACACAAGAAGCAATTAGTTCTTTTTAACAACTGGAGAAATAAAAAGCTTATGTAAGTATGGTAGAATAAAAAAATTAAGAATAAACATAAATAATATTAGAACTTTTAATAAAAATAAATAAATATTTATTAAAAAAATAAAATAATGTTAATTTGTAATCATACCTTTTTCAAATGTTTGTTGACCCATTTTGTAAATGTTTTCTTTTGGATAGCGTCCCTCTCGTCTGAAAAGAAAATAAATAAATACAAAAATCAATAAATTATAAGGCCTGCATTATAAATAATAAACATGATAGCAATCTTTGACAAGGTTCAAACAATAATAAATAATAATACGTTTAAAAAAAAAAAAAAAAAAAAAAAAAAAAAAAAAATGACGAGATCATATTTTACTCTTTGATAAATTATTGAAAAGAAACCATTTTGATTACGAATAATTATTGCTTGTTTCTTCTTCTTTTTCTGTCTTTTTGACTTTTATATCATAGAAATAAAAACTTATTTATATATTTTTTTTAAAGTATTTTAATAACGATTAAAAGGAAATAAACAAAAATCAAATGTATCGATAAGCTAAGAAGTGTTCCGTCAAATATTGTCAGGATTATTTTAACATTAAAAAAAATCGGTCCGAGACATCTCCGAATAACTTTCTCGGGTAATCTCGATCCCAGAAAATTTTTGTATTTGATTTTCAACTATACTTTAATTATACTTATTATTATATAACGCTGTACGTGATTATATTCAAAACGACAGATCTCAATCTCCGAACTGGTTGGAAATGGTGTCAGCTTTAAATAAAAATAAAACAAAACCATATAAAACACCTAATGTGTCAAAGCTTGATGTATAAAAATACTTAATGCAGATAAAAATGTGTTAAACGTAGCGTAAATATAAACTCGAAATAATACAAGGTTAAATCTGATTCAAACGCACTTTAAATCAGTAAATTTACATCACATAAAAATAAATGGAGTTAACAGAAAAAAAGGCAAATTAAGTGTACTGTACAATAACATATTCAATCTAATTAAAGAATAACGTTTTTCTAGATGATATATACGTTCATTTTAAAAATTATTTTTTATGGTAAACCTAATGCTGGAAACAATGTACAAATACATAAATGAAATAAAAACATTTACAAGTAAATAAATTTATGTATATAAAAAAATTAAATATGATTAATTGCAGGGGGGGGGGGATCAATGAAACTCAGTAACTTCTTGAAGATAAATGATGATTAAAAGTGGTGACGTTTTGATCCTGCTTAAAGTCATTATCAGTGACATCACGTAAATATGACAGTACGATCCTAAGTGAAAGAATGAAAAAAAAAAACTTAAGAAAATGACGCATTGATCCTTTTTGAAAATCATAACATGAAAATGACGCTTCGACCTCCTTCAGAAATGATACACCAAGGAATAGACGATATAGAACAATTCATTAAGATCCCGTTTAAGAACAGAAAGGTTTTTTTTTATTGATTTTTCTTAAAACTAATATGAATCGACGAAGCCAAAGAAACAGAGATAATTGAAAGGAAGGCTAACTACAGAGAGATTCCAACGAATTTTAAATATAAAAGTAAGAATTAAATTCAGTGGCGCCACCTCCTCACAAAGCACCAGAAAGTGCTTCCTTACCTTACTACACAGCTGGGTGTGAAACGCAAGGTTAGACTTTTCTTAATAATCTTATATATAATCGAGTGTCGGCGAGTGTGACGGGCGACGGCGACGGGCGACGGCTCACCTCTAAATGATTTATAACGTTAAAAATCACAGGGAAGTACTTAGTCCAAGTACTTTTTAGGGTTTTGTAGATGAGTAAGCATACCCATTATGTAAATTATGATTTCTTGTCTTCAATCTAAAAGTCCCGGGTTCGATCCCCCGGGGGGTCACAATGTTTTTTATCAGTAATAAACCAATAAGGAACGCAAAATTTAAAAAAGCAAATANTATTTTTTAAAATTAATTACTAAACTTATTTTTTAATATTCACACATAAACATGAAATATCTATGATTTTATCAAAACTTCAAATTTTAAATTAAATCCAGAGAGCATTTTATTATTATTTAAAATAATCAAATAAATGTGTGTATATTATCACGTACTAAAGGGTAGTAAATGTCAGGCAATGGCTATATATAAAGTATGTAATATAAGGTGATATTAATTACCCAATCCCATTTATAATTAAAACTGATAAAGTCCATTTTCTATTTCCTTTTACGTCTAGTTAAAGCAAAGTATGTATATTTAAATTGAAGGATATTTCCTATAATTTATATTTTATTTAGACTAAGTAAGGTATCAAGATTTTTTATTTAATGTCTATTATTTTTTTGTAAAAACTTTAATTGACTAAGTTCAAGTATGGGTTCTGTATTTGGTTTACGAGTTATAAAAAAAAAAAAAAAAAAAAAGCATCCATTCATGAAAAAACATGTTACAAGTTACCTAAAGGCAAAGCCTTATTTTTAATTACATGGAATTCCCAATAAATCATTTTTAATCCTAATACATGCAAGTGGATTATACATAGATTAAATTAACTTATGCTTAGCTTTTTATAAAAATAAAAAAATATTTAAAAAAAAAAAAAAAAAAAAATATAAAAAANTGCCCGTTGCCACGGGCATAACGGCTAGTTAATTATAGTTGACTATTGAAAATTCATAAATTTTTAAATATAAATATGATCTTAAAAGAAGATAATCCTCATTCAGGCAACTTTATTTAGGTATTAACAATTGTTGCAATATTCAACAAACTACAGTTCATTTGTTTTTAAATTTAAAACCGTTGTTTGTATCGGACACAAAAAGACATCAACTTAAAATTTGTAATTGATAGATGACAGGAAACTATAATACATATTCTAATTAGATATCGTTCAGTTAACGTATTCATAGGAGACATTTATTATAGTTTACTTCTAGAGTTTATTCTGCATTATTGATGCCATATTTTTTATTTAGAATACAGTCCTCCTTTACATGAACATATTATGATCATCATATTATGTAATGAGTGATTATCGTGTTATCTATCATGCTGTTCATTTTGATACACTTTTCTTCGTCACTACAAGGATCCAAACTGCTACTAAGTATTAAGCATTTAAAAGAACCTATTATTTTTAATGTAGCACAAATTATTGGTTTATGGAATATCAAATAAAATGTAAACAATTTGATTTTCAATGATGGGAACAAGTATTAGATATATTTTTTAAAATTAATTACTAAACTTATTTTTTAATATTCACACATAAACATGAAATATCTATGATTTTATCAAAACTTCAAATTTTAATCCAGAGAGCATTTTATTATTATTTAAAATAATCAAATAAATGTGTGTATATTATCACGTACTAAAGGGTAGTAAATGTCAGGCAATGGCTATATATAAAGTATGTAATATAAGGTGATATTAATTACCCAATCCCATTTATAATTAAAACTGATAAAGTCCATTTTCTATTTCCTTTTACGTCTAGTTAAAGCAAAGTAAGTATGTATATTTAAATTGAAGGATATTTCCTATAATTTATATTTTATTTAGACTAAGTAAGGTATCAAGATTTTTTATTTAATGTCTATTATTTTTTTGTAAAAACTTTAATTGACTAAGTTCAAGTATGGGTTCTGTATTTGGTTTACGAGTTATAAAAAAAAAAAAAAAAAAAAAAAAAAAAAAAAAAAAAAAAAAA
>KZ651213.1:160760-176280 GCA_001010745.2 Gerris buenoi
AAATGTAAAATATTGCGCGGTGATCGCAATTGATCGCAGATCGCAGAAATTTGGAGTGTTAAAGTTCGCAATAGGTTTTCTGTTTTTGGGCAAAAACGTTTAACTTATATACCAAATTTCAAGTCAATAGCATCAGTAGGTTGGGAGATATAATGCAAGTTGCGACGGACGGACGGACGAACTACCAAAAGCATAAGGGTTTCTAGGACGACCTCGAAACCCTAAAAAACAAAAAAACAAAAACAAAAAAAAAAACATAATTATTCAAAGGAATAACCATCAATGTGGAAGATTAATCAGAAAGAAAAAAAAGTTAATCAATGGAGTAAAAATTATATACAAAGTAAGAAAAAAGTTAATACCCTAGATTTGTTTTAACAGAAACAATTAGAACACAACTGATTGATAAAACTGTAAAACTGATTGCATTTCCGCCTTTATTAACTACAAATAAAAACTGGAACACGAGTCGAATTAATGAGAAAAGTTGTTTTTAAGTGTTTCCCAAAGTATAAAACTAAACTTCGGTCAAAGAAGTTTCGAAAAAAAACTTCTTCACCAGCATTAAAAAAAAAAAAATCCGGGTTAGATTTGAAAAAGTATTAAGAATTTTGTACGAGATCGCGTGATATGAAGATGCAGGTTAATTGCGCTAACTTTATCTCAAGGGCGAAAATAAATCAACCTATTGCAACAAAATTAACAAAATCTGTTAGTTATAAACACAAAATGTCAATTTCCCGTGGGAAAATGTGTTAAATTAACACTGAGAGCACTTTTAAAATTAAGTATTACATCTCCATGTTTTACACAAGGACCAAACACTTAAATAAAATATTTGTTAAAATATATTATAAAAAAAGGGAAGTAAATATAAGTAATAATCAGTTAATCTAAAAATGCTATTACTTTATTGCAAAAAAACTGATTAGGTACAAAAAGGATAATAATTTAATAATTATGTACTGTCACTTAATTTGAGAATATCAAAAATCAAGGACAGGATTAGCGTCTATAAATAATTTACTTCTACTTTTTAACCTTTTAATAAAGTTCTTATGATGGTTCAAACTACTTAAGTTAGTGACATCAGAAATCAGAAATAATAAGTAATCTTTCACTAAAAGTCTCGGGGCTTTAATTCTGAAACTTATGACTTTCTCAATCAAAGGCTAACGTATTGAGATAACACATTTTGATACGTTAAACGATAATTATCTAATGATTGCATTTAAATTCTTAGTAGGAAACGTAGTTGCTCGCTTCGATATAACTATGTATATAAACGCATAAAACTTCAAATCTATTTTAAGAAATCGTACCTGAGTAAGCTGTATAAGAAACAAAAAAACCTCAATTTTGGTCATAACCTGATCTGAAATATACAATACATGTTATTGACCAATTTGATATTGGACAAGGTCAATGAGACATGTATTAGTAAAAAAAGAGTGATTTGTAAGCGGCTTTGAATTTAATGAGGGTAAAGATCTTCTTAAAAAGGGAAACAGACTCAAGATTTATAACGTTTGACTCATTGAAGAACCAAAGTGAACCAAATAAGGCTTTCAAACTCTGGATCATGTCATCAAGGCACAACTGATCACTTGATCAGTTGTGGTTACCTGAGCCTTATTACTGATGATTTTGATAATATACTGATCAAGTATACTCATGGAGTTTAATTTCATAAGTAACTATGAGTAAGTTCAACAAAATCTTATTAAAACAAATCTCATTTTCCGTCTCCGTCTCGCTTAAACGTCAGAAACATCTAACGAACCCCCTTTTTTTCGATTCCAGTGTTACACTTCTACCCCCGACCAACCCGAAGATGTTTCGCCTCTTGTGCCAGAAGAAGCTTCAGGATAATAAATGTTGTTTTTTTTTAATTAAAAAAAAAAAAAAGTTGGCGTATTTTAGTAATCGTATTTTAATTATTTTGTATATTTTCTCTGTTTGATGTAAACAGCTTAATAATTAGGACGAATCATTAGATTAATAATATCATTGACAAGTTACAGGAAAAAATATATCGAATTAGTAAAAAAAAAATTGTGAATGAGATCATATAAATAAAAAAAATTACATCAATATTTACAAACTTTTCCAAATAAAAAAACGGAAAAAAGATAAACATAAAATCTCCCTTTTAAATCCAAAATAAATAAATATCAGACGAAATTTCCTCTAACTTCTTATAAACCAAATTTGATAACATAATGATAAAGTGAAGTGAAAAGGTAATACATTTAAAGAGGTATTTGTCTAGAGAGGGGAGCAGATCTTGAATTAGATTATCGCACTGTTAAAAATGAATGATTAGACAGTGTAAAGTTCAAACAGTCAGAGAAAATGAGATCAACATTGAATTCAGAAACACTTCAATGTTTTTGACTTTTGATAAAACATGAAAAAATGACATAAGAGAAATTATTTAATATAATTATATTGTAATTTTAATTTTTTTTTAAATTTAATATATAAAATTGTGCATTACACCTGATTTAAAAAAAAGGAATTTGATAATAAGCTACGAATTTTAGCTTAAGAATGAGGGATGTAGTCGTAAAAAAGATAATATAAAGTGGACCCCTGTCACACAGTAAAAAAAATGAAATAATTCGGTAAGCACTAATTTTAGAATTATTTTGGTGCTATAGGTTTTTTTGTGGTAGGTAGGTACCGTATAAATTCAGGACAAAAAGTATATTATTTTAATGCAAGTAAAAAATATATAAATACTAGCATAAATAAGCCTCTTTCTCAAAACCTTTACTTTATCTCTCTCTCTCTTTAGGTCAGCTATTTTATATATATATATAATAACTATATTATTATTCTATAGTACAACNGATACAAAATATCAAAATAAAAAGATCTATCAAATTTAAAATGAAATTAGTTGGGTTTTCGAAGCTGAGGAATTCGAATTCGGAAGTAATTTGAACCTAGTTCCTAGAGGGCGCTTGCTATGTACTACACGTTAAATTAAATCTTTTTGGTCCTGTAAAGCTAGCAATGTTTTGACTACAAACTAGAGGAAGAATCAACATTTGTAAGTAAAGAAACATTTTCTCGGTCAATATCGATATCTCAAGCTGTTTGCGAAATATTCGTCTTTTGAAATAAAAATCATCGAACAATAAAATATGAAGCAATTTATTCAAAATACATATTATGTACGTGTATATATATTTTTTTAAAATTTACTTTAACAGGTGTTAAATGAGACAACCGTTTACCTCAATTAATTTCTCTTTATTGTGGAAAGATTTTTCATATTCGGGAGGAACTTTTAATAACATTGGCTGCTTATTAATTTTTTACCACGATGAAATCAATACACGAGACGAATTTTTACAAAATATTGTTTAGTTTTTTTTTTGTTTTTTTTTAAGTGCATAGCAAGTGTCCTCTAGGAACTAAGTTCGAACTAGCACAAATTGTTGTTATATGTGTATATTTTTTTAATATTTTATTTTTTTTAACTTAAATGAATTTAATACAAATAATTTAAGATCCTGCTCTAAGAAAAGAGCCCAATGAAAAGGAAAAAAATGTAGGAACTCACTAAACTAAATATGTAATTATTTTTAGGGGAAAATCTCAGAATAATAATCATTTCATACTCCACTTAATAATGTCGATATTTCCGCAACTTCAGCTATATTTTTTATCACTTCATTCTTATAACAGTTTCTTTCTACATAGAACTTTCTCTGAAAATGTGTAATTTTTGTATAACAATAAAAATGTAACAATCTTATATATGAGGCATAAGTAGACGGAAACTAAAGACGAAACTGACATTAAAGAGTGTGTCAACAATGATTGTATACTTTTTTCGACTTAAAAAAAAATTATCACAATGACAAGACACCGTTGCGCAACGCAGAATGATGTAAGCGAGGTGATTTCCTTTAGTTCAACAGTATTCAACCAAAACCAAGAGTCAAGAGTAATTTAAAACTTATAAAATAAAATCACATTTGTATAAAGATCTATTCATTGCTACAGAATCACAGACTAATATAGAGTCCAGTATGACATTACTTCCGCATGCGCTTGGCTCGATACAGCCCCAAGTTCTGATAACTCAGGCTAAATGTGGTCTTCGTTTTGTTGGACTTGGATAATGAAATTAATTCTCGAATGTTCTAGCGGAAAAATATATCAATGGGAAGTTAGATAGATACTTGACATTACTAGAACACTAATCGAATTTACTAGACTAGTAATGAAAGAGCTAACGTAAATTTTCACACAGCTTTTGATTGTCATTTTAAAAGGATTAGAAACGTAACTTATAAACCTCATTAAAAATGGAATAATGAATGGTAATTAATCTACATGATAAAACGAGTAACTCTCACATGAATATTTTTATTTATTTTTGCTCAAAAAATGCGTACTATTCAGAATAAGAATAACTTTACAAAAGAAAGTTAATTAATTAAGTAATTAATAATCATAATTCTCAAAATAAAGAAAAGATATAAATAATAAAGTACTAAGCAACGTAACTTATTTCATAATCATATTACTAAAAAAAAAAATTAAAGTTCAAACTTTCTATTTTACCCCTCTACTCTTTTCTAGCAAAAATTCCACGATGTATTTTTTCTTCTATAACCTCATTATTAGGAATTATTGTTATTTTTTATTGGTTTTCAAGTAGAATTTCGTGAGATCTTAGTAAAAAGTATAAAAGATAAGAAAGGATTTTTTTCTTATCTCAAAACTTAAAAACACGGCATGAGCGCCACCTTACGTCTAGACTCGTGAACTAAAAGTAAAAAATTGATTGAACACAACAAACTCGAAAAATGAATAGACTTATGTATAAAAACTATATTATTATTCTATAGTACAACTGTACCCTGGATCTTGTAACACAAGATGTCAAATTTCCGAAGTTTTACATAAAGCAAATTAAGAACAGAAGTTTTTAAACATAAAGGAATCAACAAATTTTGAACAAATTTTTATTTCTACATGAGCGAATAAATGTGTAAAAAATTAAAGATTTGTAGAGGAGTTACTTTTTACAGAAAAACTAAACAGTGATAGTAAAAAATGAATAAACAAGCTTTAAAAAAAACTAGTAATAAGTAGAGCGGTGCTATACTAGCCCCGCCGGCTCCTATATGTATTTCGCAACGTTGTAGATAGGATCTTGGACAGTGCGAGCGGGAAATACAGAGCATTTACATGGTAATTCTATTTCTCAGGGACGAACACTATACCAGACATGTGCACTATACAGTACAGTGCTCTATGTAAACTGAAAACAATAGTAACTCGGACAGACACACTGAGTGATTCCTACCAGTCCATTCAACAGAAAGCCACGTGATGGCTTCACATAATCACTTAACTTTAAAATATATTTAAACTACCATGTCTATAGAGTAGGCTGACTAGGTCAGTATTCATACATATATATATATATATANAGAAAATAACAATTTCTTAATAAATACGATTGCAAACTGCAGGTTAAAAAAAAAAAATGCGTGGAAATCAGCACATTGCGGGAGATAAACGTCTTATGTAATTTATAGAGGAGAAAAAGGAAAATAATTGCTATAAATTATAGGTACTAGGTATATATTGCTTTTTCTATACACACTTTAAGGATAATGCAATAAAAATCAACGAGCTTACAAAAATAGTCCGCTAATAAGTGTGGCATATAATATAGCCTCCTCGCGTATACTTTAATCATCAATCGCGCATATTTTAGTCTTTTAAAACCTATTATCAAATCAATAATTGTTTTGAATTTTTACATCTTGGGCTATCTGAGGAATGCTTTCGACAAACCTTCAAATTTCATAACAATCAGGGGAGTAGTTTTTAAGATAATACGTTGATTCACAAAAATACAGCGACAGACCGAGACAGACATAGATGTAGACATACAAAAATGTTCACTAATATCTGAAACGGATTTCCGTCTTCGGAATGTTTATAATCGAAGACTAATAGTACATTGCGCGTCGAGTGCGGAAAGTAGCATTTTGAATGGGAGTGTAGAGTTTGCACCCGAGCGTAAGGTGAAGAATTCTTTTTTATCACCCTCTGGCGGAAAAAAAAGAGGAATTCTTCAGAATTATGAGACGCGCGTGCGCAATGAATACAAGTACGTAAAGAATCACTTTCTACGCATATAAACAGAGATATACAATGTTTATATTTCGTAACAATCGTAGATAAACAAAATTCGTTCATCAGAACGATCGCATAGCTTCTTTTATCTTTGGTAAGCTCGGAAGCAATATTATCATGTATGAGAAAGTTAGCCTTAAATATCCTAGATAGATTTTGTAAATAGGAAAACAGCAGGTAAAGATACTAAGTACTTTGAAACTGAGCTTCAATTAAATAATAAAAAATAAGAAAAATTTAAACTCGAAAGGATTAAGGAAGCCTGCAAGTTGTAAGTAAAAGGAAAAAAAAAACTGAAGCTCTAACCCGACTGCCTCACAGCTGCATAATATTGCATGAATTATATAAAAAACTAAAACTGAAAAACAGGCTGATATCTCTTTGCACTAACAATATACATAGTTACGTAAAATACAACAACATGCCTGGTTCAAGAATATACGAATACATACATAGATACATGTAAAAAAAAAAAAATACACATAGATTACATGTAAATATAAAATAGCTAATTTAAATAAATAATGTATCTCTAGTAAATCCGGGTATCTCTTAGAGATACTTGCTCATATATAGAACAATAATAATCCAATTTGTATTCGCACAAAATCATAAATTATAACAAATTTCAGTAGAATGTACGTTTAAGACGATATTTTTTGAGTTAAAGTTTTGAATTGCACATGACTGGATGGAAGGATAATGTATCTAATAATGTTTAGTGACAGGACCTTCACGCATTGTGAGTTAATAAATAATGGAATATAATTGTGCACATGAAATTGTAACAAATTGTGAATATGAAGTGAGAAATTGCAGGTCAATAATAAATATAGTAAATGTATTCTACAGAGTGAAGGTAAACTGTAATAATATTAATAGGTAATGAGGGAATATATAAGATAAATCATCCAACATCACGGCTCATTTCATTTTTAAGGTTTCATACGATATTTAGCGTAAAAAAATCTATTGTTCTCATAAAACTATTGAGAAAACAATTCTTTACTAATAAAAATAAATGTCACCGCCTTCGACCCAGCATTAACATTCTGGCTCAAATCATAGAAAATTAATAGATGTTATATACTCGTGTTCATAGTGAGTAGATTTTTTATGGACCTTTTTAGAGAAATAAACATAACAATTATTCAAATATTACTGGACATCTGAGGGATTCTACTAGAGTACTAGAGGTAACATTAGTAAAAATTAGTTGAATGAGCGAATAAATAAAAAATAGTAAAAAATGAATTAGTTGTTATTCCTTTCAACGTAAAAAGCGCTATTCTTGAAATATTGTTTAACTACGATTGATACGTAATATAAACATTACATCTCTGTTTAGATTCGTAGAAAGTGATTCTTTACACACCTGTATTATTTGTGCATGCGTGTCTCATAGTTTTGAACAATTCCTCTTTTTTTCTACTCTAGTGACGTAAAGAAGAAGAATTCCTCTTTTATCCACTCTAGTGACGTAAAGAAGAAGAATTATCAACTTTACACACGATTAGCGAGTTTGTTTACATTTAACATAACTAATTTGATGTTTATTTAATAAAAGTAACTGTTTGTATCGAGTTTTTTTGTGAAAATCAATGAGTGATTTAAGTGATTATGAAGAATATGAGGAGAATAATACGCCTTCCGAAATAATTAATTCGGCACAAAATACAACTAACGAATTGATGCCATCTTCAAAAAAAAAACAACTTGAGAAAACAGAAAGAATTATCACATATATAAACGAAAAATACTAATAATTTAATAGTAAACCTTTTAATTAATAATGGCAAACCTGCATGTAGAACTGATAGCCGTAAACGGACGCGAATGTTTACACTCATTTCTTAAAACATATATAATATTTCACTTAAAACTTAAATCATAAAATTAATATTTTTTAAAAATTCATTCATATTCTAAAAAAATCACATAATATAATAAATTAAAAGTATATCAAATAAATTCACAAATAAAAGAGTTAATCAAAATACATTTAAAAAAATCATTCAATTTAATTCACAACGAAAATGAAACAACACAATTAATTTAAATTAATTATTAACGTATTAGGATCGCTTAAATTAAAATTCAATAAAAACTAAACAACATGAGTTAGAAACCTCTACAAAAATAGTAAAAAAAAAAATAAATAAAACAAAAAGTTGAATTCAGTTTCGTAAGCAACACTGCAAAAGTTAACAAGAAAAAGAAGCAGCCATAAAACTGAGGTGATAACAAAACTCGATAAACAACTATCGACCTAATTAGACCGAGCAACATAACTAGTTCTTAAAAGTATATCGAAATTATGCGAAATATATATTACGTAAAATTATATAAAATATTCACTAGATTAGACTAATATATTTCTAGTTCATTAAATTAGTTTTTATTATGTTATTCATTTGTTTAGATTGTTATATAATTGTCACAGAGTTTAGAAATTTTAGATCAAGGAAGAGAGTAACACATGCAACACTGTTATGGGGTAATTAATTTATTCGAAGGAGATATTTCTAAATTAAGATTTATAATTTACTTTTTTTCAAATATGGTACTTTTAAATGTCTACGATGGTCGCCTTCATCTTAACAATTCCTAATAAAATAACTCTTGAATCTTCATTTTCCGTGACTGAAAATCTAAGACGGAAATATTAGCACACGTACACGTGCACAGACACAAATACACGAAGTAAATAAGTATTAATCGAGCCTATGTAATTACAAAAGAAGAAAGAAATAAAAATAACCAATATTGAATGTTGAAAGTGGTCTAGAGAGGAAGTTGGCAAGTGTACAAACAATTAATAAAACTAAATAAATCGTCGGAATGTAAAGTATTTAAATTATTCAAAATATCGAAGGGGAAAATATAGAAAAAAGGATATTTTTTAAGTTCAAATAGAAAGTAAGAATGGGAGAAAACCATAAATGCTGTAAATAAGAGCTTTGTTTCATTAATATGTTAAATATTTATTATTCCCAAGTGAATAACGAACAAAAAGAAAGTATAGCAGGGTTCTGTTATAAGACAAATGCGAAGAACAGCATCTTAAGAAATTCAAAAATTGCTCCAGAAAAAAAAAACAACAACAACAAAAAACAATGTTAGAATGTGTAAAAATTCTTGTAATTTAAATAGAAATTAAAGCTACTTTCGAAAAAAGATGTACGAAATCTGGTCTGTAAATCTTTTTCACAGGTCTTAAAAAAAGGTGTAACAGCAGGGGTTTCGCTGGTAAGACAAAGCGTTGTGAGAAAAGAAGAATGTCTCTGTAAAGTTCTCACTCTCACCGCTAGAGTGTGTTTATAAAGATGTGTTATCCAGAGGAGTTCCCTTGTCGTTAAAATAAGGTTTAGTAATAGATTAAGAAATGGTCGTGTACAAGAAGAGAGAAAAGACTTATCGGGGAGGAGAGAGAGAGTGAAGTAAACAATAGATAAAACCTTCCGAGTGAATGGTTCATTAGTAAGGGCTCTTTGTAAGTTTGGCTCCGTGTACAGACAAAGTAAAGGAGATAAGTGGACAATGAGACGCTGGGTTGCGCCACTGTCGGCCCACTTCAATAAACCACTGCAAGCAAAACAACGACTAAGCGTTTCTAAGCAGACATCCTTGGACTCAAAGAATTTTATGACTAAAGGATGATGCAGAAGAAGTGAAGCGACGGGTACTTTGACAGGAGATCAACTTATTAGCCCGGCTCCTAGACGAAACACTCTAACTTTCTCCATTTAATAATATGACAAATACCCAAGGTGATATAATAAGACGGTAGTGATCCAAGTGCACGAGTACCGAACTCGCTTCGGAAAGACAATGAAAGCCATCCATTATAGAACCGAATAACACTAAGACGCTTTGAAAAAAGAAACTTATAATGTCTTATTGTTTAAGATATTGTTTATTATTAGAAGAAGAAGGATGAAACTATTTGGAAGCCAAGCCGATCCCTGAAGGATTGTGCCAACCTCATGTAATTTGTAAAGGCGCAACACAATAAGGGAAAGCCCTTTCCCTTGCATAGCGCCTAACCTTTCACAATAAATGTCAACGGCCCTTTGCTCACCTCCTTCAAATAAACTTTCCTTCCCCCCACACTGTAACTAAACTATAAAATGATCGCCTCACCTGTTAAGCAAGGGATAATTAAATTACCATAACTAAGCTCCAAGCTGCAACCCTTTTTAATATCAAACCACAGTCACTTCTTAATCAGATTCTTAACGAGAAACCGACAGTGAGTTTAAGTTCAACTAGTCATTGACAATCTCTTAGAGTTACGTTTTAGAGTCTTATAGCTTTTTCTTCCATTAGGTAGAATTTAAAACATAGTCTACCAGTTGGTGGGACACAAAGCTTGCTCGAGTCCTATTTCGTATACTTTAATGATTTTATGCTTTTACAACCTATTATTTTCAAATTTATTTATTTTTCCCCCGTTTTTTAATCTGTCAAAATTGTTTTGATTTTTTTTTTTAATTTAAGTATCAATTTAGCAAAATTCAGAGAGCGCAAACGGTTGAAATTTATCTTAGGCTATCTGCGGGCTACTTTCGACAACCCATCCAAATTTAATTAATTCAAACAATTACTTTTAAGCTATAGGTGTAAATAAATAAATGTTTGTGAGCATATGAAAGACAAACAAATGCGTGCAGACGGTTGGAACTTATATGGGACCAGCAATAGGCCAATTACAACATACCACCAAAATTTCATTAAAATCAGACAAATAGTTATTTTTTATTCAACATATTTTCGTTGTTTAGAACGAGAACGATAACATTTAAATCCGTTACCTTTGGTAACCTCGGAAGCAATACTAATTTATTTCCAAAGATAATAAATTGTTCAAGAAGGTCCATGACAATAAATAAGAAATATGTAACTTACGTAAAGTGAAATAAACTTATGTCATAACAACAAAATTATTCAAAAGTGACGTCACAAACAAATTCCGTGGAAGAAGTCTTACGTTATATGAGTTTATATGACCTTCAAAATACTAAACCAACGCTTTATTGTGATGTGAGGAGGTTTTATGTGTCGACACCAACCAAATAGAGTAATTTTAAATGAGAAGTTATTCCAGTGACCTCAGCAATACTGTAAATCAATTTGTAATTCTTATCATGTTTCACCTACTTTTCAAAATAAGTTCGTATCGTAACACACCTTGATATCTACACCTCTCTTTAAGCTATATTTACAAAATATCCTAGTTAAGTAGGACGTCTAGTTTTCTAGGTTACACATAAACATCCTTTACAATCCTTTACATACTTATTTGTTCCTTTACAAAAAAAATTAAAAAATCGTAGGAAGTAAAAGACCTTTAGTTTACAAACTTTTTAAAAGGTTTAGACAAGAACCTTAAATAAAGATATTTTAGATAATATAATCAATACGATTTCAAAAAAAGGCCTCCAAAAAACAGGATTATGAGAAAAAAAACTAAAAAACAATACAATAGTCTATAATTAAATGTTATAATGAGCTATGAATTAGTTGTTAAGTTAACTAATAATTAGTATTGTAATATTATAATTAATAATTCAGACTATCATCTTATACTCATAACACTTAAATATTTTCTAACAGAAATAAAATTAACCATGAACTAACTATAGTTGCCGTTGATTTGACTAAACATCATAATTTCAGAATTTAGTACATTTGTACAAAACCTTTAGACACAAAATGTCTTTATGAGTCACTCAGTTCTCAAAGAAGTAATTTCGAAAAACAACAGAAGAATGAAGTCAGAAGAGAATGGTTGGAGAAATTAATGATGAAATATGGAAGTAAGACCAGTTTAAAGAAGAAATAAAAAAAACTTCTGGTCCATCTTAACTTGAGTTATTAGTTTATGACTCTCTTAAGAAAAACGACTCAAGTTTCCGGTAGTTATTCTCTAGGATAGAAAAAAACTAGATTAAGTTGTAAATTTTCTTGCTTAAAGTAGTAAAGACAAGTATAAAATTGTTGGGCAACTATGTAAAGAACGATAAATTAGTTTTCTTACACAACGATATAAATTTAAAACAGAAAATGGAGAAACAAACTTTAAACAAAAGGTAATATTTCAACGCCTTAACACTTTATCAGGCAATTCTTTACAGAGTCTAGGTATTATTATTTCATCTAAAATTATTTCGCCCTGCACTTAAAGAGTCCACATCAGTTACAGTTCGTCATAAATCCAAACGTAATAATAATTTTGAAAAAATAGAAATACATTTTATTCGCATCTTATATTACTTAATGTAATATAATTTTATTTTAAATTAAAAATATAAATATTAATTATTATTTTGTTTGTTGAACAAATTCACAAAAATGACCAAAATGCAATACATATGGAGTGGAGGGGAAAAAAGTAATTAACTTAAAAACAAATAAATCAACAAATAAAAATCATTCATTAAAACCAAACCAATTTTGTTAAATGAGTTAAGTAGTTAATTTCGATTGAATACACTTTCGATGTCATCAAATTTAAAGAAATTTAAAAATTGCACTTGAATTTAAAAAAATGCAAAATTGATAAAAACAACTATAACTAATTATTTATGAGCAGTTTATATCACTTTAGTTAGAATTTTAATGATGTTTATAAGTGAGAAATAATGCATATTATCTAAAAACTCTAACTCGCATATCCTTGTCGTATTAAGGCAATTATTAAAATATTTCGATTGAAAACTTTATCAGTAACCAAAAACGAACAAACATTAAGAGAATAAAAATTTAGCAGAAAATAGCAAAAACATTATTGTTGTGATTTGACATATAAAAGACCACTATTATTATCAGCTCGTAGTTTGATGGACTTTCTACCAATGTAAGAGTTATTTAGCCTAAGAATTCTTTTAGGGGACAAATAATTTAGGTCCTTTTTATGGGATAAAAAGGATTACATATAAGGTAGACTCGGGTATTTAACTTTATTAGACGAACAGCTAATACTAACATAAAACTCATAAAACGTTGGCACCAATTTAACAGGTACCGTCATCAGAAGAATAGAAATACCTTGCAGGTACCTGCAACCTGCAACTCCTTTCTTTACCAGAGCAACAGGTTACCTAAACTCAGAAGGTAGTTTAAGGATCAGGACACAGGACCTCCCTCAAAGCATTATCTTCTACATCAGGTTTCAACACTAGGTCCTTCAACTCTTCCACGGTCCATCCTAAACTATAAACTAGTTCCCTAAAGGTCCTGATACCTTAACCTAATTCTTACCTAGTTGACCTAGTCTTCTCCCTTTAAACATCTTTACCTATCCCGTTATCTTCCTTGTTTCTTTTAAAAAAAAATTCCGTTAATGATAGTGTCGATAAGAATACAAGGAGGTAAGTAGTCACCCGTTAAAAAAAACAAAACTTAAGTAACAAAGGAAACTATTCAACCATAAACTAAAAGTAAAACGTTACATTCCTCGAAAGAAACAAGATGTTTAACACCTAATTAATTAGAGTTAAATAATTATTATTCATTACATTGGTTTCATTCCAATTCCAATGTCTTGTACTCTAGTACATTGTAACTTTACATAGCTGAGAATTAGAACCATTATTTTACATAGCTTCTAAAACTTCTTTGTATTAATAGGTTAGTAACCTTCTTGGGTACTATACTCCTTACACCTATAAACTGAAATTTGTGTCTTTTTCCAACCCCCATTATTAACAATATTGATATCATAAAACTTAAGGTAATTCTTTAATTGATTTTATAGTCCCTAATAGTTCATATCTCTAAAAGAATCCTGATCCTAATAAGCAGATTTTATAGATATGATACAATTGCTAAGGAATAAGTGGTAAAAATGTTTAAAACGGAATTTGTTTGAATTAATATTTGAACAGTACAGCAGTCTGGGATTTAGAGATAAAACTAATTTATTTTTATTACCATAAACGCTATATTATTTTTATTTTTTTTAAAGTTCAAAAGGCTATAGGTTAGCAAACCCCTTTATATACGTGATGCAATGTCTTCGTGAGCTTTTTATATTCATTTACCAGCTCTCACTAAAAAAAAAAAAACTATAACATTTTTCACTTTATCAACCCAATTCGAAAGTATTATGAAAAATGTCAGATAAAAGTGATCAGAGCATTTCAAGTTTTCAAGACAATAGGATCACTTATAAAACTCACATTCTATAGGTCCAGTGTCAAATAAATCGCTCGAATTTTTTAAACTTTACAATGGCCAAAGCAAATAATATATTTAATATACTGAATAATATTCAGAAATTTATTTAATGAGATGAATTTATTTAAATTATCTTAGCAATTATTCAATATGACTATCAAACAGTCTCTTTACTCTGGAACATAATCGTATAGTTTCATTCTTAAAATTTATATCGATAAAAATATATTTTTGAAACCTGTGTGTTTTGAACATTAGTTATTTTCTTTATTTATTTAATAAATTGAATAAATTAATTAAATTATTATTTTCTAATTTTAGTGGATCTTTTACATTTATTTCCAGGGACTTATATACATATTTTAAATTAAACAGTTATCCTATATTCATGTCCAATATTCATATTTTGTAAATATACATATTCATATTACTTTTTTAATACATTTGTTATACGTTCAATTCATTTTAGTTATTTGATGTTTTAGTTTTTGTATAATATTTTGACATATTAATGTTTAATTTATAACCAACTTACTCTTTATGATTGCTAGTTTTAATTCTTGTGTAAGTTTTTGCTTAGTTCGAAATTACTTTTCGTAGGCACTGAAGATGGTCTTTTGAATGGCTGAAAGCTGCTTTTTTATTTAAGAAATATCGATTTACGTGGAGAGACAGATTGTGTTATTCCTTACGTTTCGCTCCAAACATTTATTAGTTATTTTGATTTAAAGGCAATAAGCTGATCGATTCGCTTTTTAAGTTTAAATGACTAGGGGAAAGCTCCATAAAGTCCGTGTACAAATATCAAATCCCTTCTAAAATTATGCGAAATTAACTTCCCATATTATTGTTCATTAAATTATGATTGAATTTTAATGAAAAATGTTTCAAATTTCTAAGCGAAAACTTAGATAAAATATTATGTTTCAATATCTTACAAACTTGTGTATAATATAACTTATCTACAATTTTATAGAAATACGAATCCATCAAATTACATTCAAATTGAAAATAGTTTAAACATGAAAGAAATATGCAAATATTTATATAAGTATATATCAAATCATCATTTATTATCATCCATTTATACCATGTATATTCTTGGAAGGAGAAAAAAATTGAAATAACTTTGCAGTGCACTTAATAGATTGAAAATAAAGGAAGA
>KZ651213.1:185378-218764 GCA_001010745.2 Gerris buenoi
AAAAAATAATAATAATAATATTTAAAATAATTTTGACTTAAAAAGAAATTGGTTGGAATTTTTTCAATGAATTTTAAATCTTTGCCAAGATTTAAACAACCAAAAAGAAAACCTTAAGATTTATAATTTCTTTGTCTCTTAAGTTGACCTGAAATAATCGTATATAATATTGTAACAAAAATTGTGAAATATTTGTTAAAGTTAAAAATCGAATAGACTTAGTTATCTTACAGAGATACCGCAATATTGCCGCAATGGTTGTTTTTAAAATCAAGCAATTTTTTTTCTCTCCCTTTTAAAGAGTAATAATTCAGATTAATTTAGTTGTTTTTCCACATTATAAATTTCCTTTTACTGCGAATAAATTCAAATATAGTTTTAGGTTTTTAGTTGCCCCTGTTTGTTAAATTTTAGAAATTAAAGCTGCGAAAGAGGGATAAATTAAAAAAACATTTGACCTTATATTGCATATTAATTTCTATTATTAATTGTCAAAAAAAATTAAATAAAAAGTAAAACGTGTGTAAAAGTGGCAAAAAGCTTCTCCGTCCATGTTGCGCGAATAGTCAAAAACATTTTTTTTTTCATAAATTAAAAAATAAATAAATACATAATATTTAAGCAGCTAGTTATTTACATAATTAGTTGTTATAACAAAGAAAATTATCAATAAATAAATTATTATGTTCAAATTTCAAATACATCGGTGACGCGATTTTGTTAACTTTAAGTGTTCTGCAGAGAACAAAACTCTATAAAAATTAAATTACATATATAAAGACAAATTAAAGTAAAGATAAACTCAAACTCTTAAAAATTAACTTCGGAGAAAAATAAAAACAAATAAACAAATAAAGTAAAAAAAAAAAAAAAATCAGACGAAGGTACATAAAAAGAAACGAGTTTAGCGATAAGAAAATAAACATGAAGAATGATGGATTTGTTGGTTAGACAGGACTCCTTATCACTATTTACGTCAAAAGGGACCTTATTACTTTAAACGATTTTTGTTGAGGAAAATGTAAATATGAGATAATTCATCATATTATAAGTACTTACAAAATAAGATGCTAATACGGAAAAAAACGTAATGCAATTTTAGTTGAATTCTATTATTTCAATTTAGTAGCTAGTGCTACTCTAAAAGA
The DNA here is from genome assembly GCA_001010745.2 of Gerris buenoi. Taxonomy (NCBI): domain Eukaryota; kingdom Metazoa; phylum Arthropoda; class Insecta; order Hemiptera; family Gerridae; genus Gerris; species Gerris buenoi. The sequence continues at coordinate 186,527 of KZ651213.1, forward strand.
GCAAAAATGAACAATCGCATAGTTAAAAAAAAGAATCTATAAGAAGGATTTACTGTAAGATATTTTTTTTTTTTCAAAATTTAATTTGAAGAGAACAAATTCCATAAAAAGTTATTGATATTAACCATCAAATTGATAAAAATAACAGAGAATAAACTAAAAATAGATAACTTGCTGATAATACTATAAAAATTAATTTAATTCTGTGTCTAGCTAAAAATTAATAATAAATAGGGATTTACTTTAAGGATAAAATTGTGGGATAATTTAGAATTTAATCTTAAGATAAGAAATAAACAAAAAAAAAAGGAAGATAAATAAAACTAAGTACATTACTGATAACAGAATAAACATTTCAGTATAATCTATGTCAACAACGATGCGTCTATCTACCTTTCTATATTCATTCGTACGTATAATCAGGAAATATTGCTTTAAAAGTAACTTCTATTCAAGGGTTTAATAGAGACCATTCTAGGAACACGACAAACCTGGGACCAGGTATAGAAGATAAGAATGTACACACAACTATTATTCATACAGGAAAGAAGGACTCATATCATTTTAAGTAATTATCTTTAACCTCAACGATTAAGCGACTAATTTCTTTGTATTTAAATTGGTAATCCTATTTACAAATATTTCAATAACGTAAACATGCAAAACATGTAAAAATTACATTGGCAGTTGGGATGTGTAAACACTTATTTAGAAATAATCCTGAAATTCGATTTTTATACTTTTTTCGAACCAATCTTCCATTATATAAAACTCTGGGATTTTTTTTTCTTATATAAGCCAGGGGAATTTTTAAGTAAAATAGATTTTAATTTTAAGACCAATAAGAGTAAGATGTAGAAAAGAAATGATAGAGAGTAATGAGCAATAAACAGAATCTAAAATTACCCCATTTGAACGATTTGAAATGATAACTCAACTCAGCTATTGTTCTAAATGAAACCGTTTGAGATAATATTGTCACAAGTGGAAGAGCTCGTACACGATTTCTTACTTTAACAATTATTGATAACTTTAAGAAAGTTAAGATATTCAACATTTTATTATTATTTTTATGATAAAATAACTAAATCTGAGAAGAGTATAAAAATTTAAGGAGTAAAAAAAATAAATCAAAAATTCAGTCATAAGGTTAATTAAATGTAACGAATATAACAGGTAGTTTTTTTAGTATTGCCAACCTAACAAATATTGCCTATAGGCAGTTTTTAGCAATGTAGGTAGGGAAATACCAACTTATTTAGACATCTAAAGCAGTTAAAAACAAAAACAAACATTGCCTAAGTCACATTGTTACCTTCTCAAGGGTTATACCAAATCAAACTTCACAGCAAATCAACACTTTTAGAATTGAAAACACTCAGCATGATAAAACTCAACTATATTTCTAATTATATGGTGTTAAACGATAGAGAGATTAATCAAAATACGACAACAAAACACAAAAATCGAATGCAATAGGCTAAATCACACGGTTATCTTCTGTAGGGTTATTGACAACTGGAAGACTACGGCAAACTCGAGGATGCAGTTAAACTTGGTTGCAGAGGCGACACTTCAAGCCGGCACACAACGACGAAGGGGATAATATAATTTTCGTACCTATGGAGTCTATAAAGAAGTTCCAGATACCTTTGAACTTTGAGAGGTTTTCTTCGTACGCCTGTTTGGCCTTGGGGTCGTAGGGCCGGTCGGTTCTCGCCCTTTTCAGGGTGGACTGATCGTCGGGTTCGAACCCGAGCCGGTCCTTGTAGTAGGCCTGAGAGGACATGGTTCGGCTGTCCGATCAAGACTGTGGCGCGAATCGCTAAAACGCGGGCGTCCTCGGCGAGGCCATATAGGGATCACGGTACACGCGTGGGTCTCACCGAGAGAAGACTGACTGGTGGGCGAAACACACCGGCTGACGCGCTTCAAACCCAGGTCTGCCAACTCCACCCCTCCCCACTACACTATACTCTGTGATCCCACCTCGGACAACACTGCACACCTCGACCAACACTCCTCACTGGAATTCTTTCACCTAGCCCGGCTCGCCCTTACTGTCCCTCGCATTAGTAACCAGCACCCTGTCTCCTCGGATTAGCCTAGCTTCCTAGAAAAATCACTAGCTCTGTACGCTATGCCATTCAACCTAAGCCTACAAATCTGCAAATTCTTAACAGATATACTTCAATTATACTGCACTTTGAACCGTTATTGTTAAAGTTAACAGAAATATTATTTTTTCAAAAAGGGCGTATCGTAAAATATTTATTATTATATTACTTTAAGTAATAAAAATAAGAGTACGACTTGAACATTGTCGGGCAATTATTATATTATAAATAACGTCTACAAAAAATTTAGTCTAGACGTGTTTCATTGAACAGGTTACCATAATAAAAACAAAGGAACAACTCCATGTCCATAAACTCCTAAAAATATTGTCTAATTCAGGTCATTTCAGTTGATAAATGTAGTACGATAATGGTTGTCATAAGACCAAAAATGTTAATTTTCTATACGAGTTAAAATAAGATTTGTTTTTATAAAGGTATTAAAACAAAAGACTGAAGTAAGGACATTAATAGCAGAAATAATTTACAGGTTGTTTTGACTGAGATTTTGTGGTACCACTTCATGACTGGAGAGGTTAATATTTTAATATTGCTGTGTTACTTTCTATTAAACTCTCAAGACATAATTAGTAGAAATAATACTAAAATACTTGATACGAAATAAATAAAGAGGCAACAGGAAAGAGGAACTCCATTAAAAAAATTAAGATTCCTCTTAGTGGAGAGAAATCTTTCTGTATTCCTACACGTATTCATGAAAATATTTTAAATCCCACAGATTAAACAACGCCTTTAGATATTTTAATAAAAAAGGAGAGCTTAGAGCAAAAAAAAAAAAGAAGTAATAAGTAATGTTATGAAAATTTAATTATTTATAATTATAAGTTTAGCTTTATAATGACCCTAAGAGAGGTCGTCAAACTTAAGAGTTCAGGTTGTTTTTACTTTCTCATATAAAGAGAAAGTATTGTGATGGCGCGAAAATTTGATTTTGAGATTTTGATGGATTTACACGTTTTGAGGTCCCCTGAGTTCAAAAAAGTGGTTTTTAAAAAATGTCTGTCTGTCGTCTGTGCAGACGCTTAGAGCCTAAACTACTGGGCCGATTTTGAAGAATTTCGGCATACATGTTTAGAAAAATCATACCCCGAGGCGAAATCGAGAAATGAATTTTAACTCCAAATTTGAGGGCGCTACCCCCCAAAAACTCTGAAAAAAAAACATGAAAAAAATTATTATTTGAAAACGGTTCCGACGATTATGATTAAAAAATTCTAAAATGTAGTCAATTTAAATACGAATCTAACGGTATAAGCCGTTTTCCCGGGAAAAATCTAGTTCCTAAAAAAATAGCTTAAAATGCGGATGGAGAGAACCCGGGTTCGATTCCCCGCCCGGGAGAAGTTATTTTTATGATAAATTTTCAATGATAATTAAATGTTCATATATGATAAAGTTTGTCTGAGTTGTTTCGGACCGATTTTTTTACTGTTTTTAGATGCTCCAACTTAAGAGTAATATGCAATTTCTTCTTTGTAACAATGATAATAATAATCAAATAATTATAAGATGGATCTAAACTTTACTAAATGCAATGGTAAATAATGAGAAACATTAACAATAGCTTGTCAATGAAAGTTTGCTAAAAAAATCAAAAAACAATGGCTTGTAACTTGTAAAACAGGTTTTTGGCAATCAATTGAATAGAGCACCTAGGGAAATTTGATTTTGGCACAACAAACCAGGCCCAACTAATACAACTTTCTCTTTAAGATGATTCACGTCGTTAATTAAATTACAACAAACTATCGTTGAGGATAAAAACATAGAATTAATTATAGGAAAGATAGGCATGAATTCAAAGTAGTAGTTGTTTATGCAAAACATCAAGGAATATATTAACCATAGAAAATGCATAGTATAATAATAGACCAAATAAAACAACCCCAAAATATTTTATCAACCCATTTACCTTGCTAAAATATATTTACCTAGCACAAATTAAATCGTATATTATACAGTCAGCCAATTAGTGTGACACATCCCTTCATCCTACTAATGGACGAATGGTCACATGTAAATTAAATGTGTGGTTGTTTAGAGCGGTTTCAATTCCCAATGAAGTCACACTTATTTTTATTCAATATTAAATGTGCGCAACAATGTGATTACAATTAAAATGACACAAACTTTCGACAAACCTTCATATTAAAAAAAAAAAAAAAAAATCGTATGAGTACTTTTAAAGATATAGGAGCTAAAAAGAAAGAAAAGCATCGAGCTCAAAAAAAATATATCTGAATCCACTAATTGTAACGGTATTATAGCACATAGCTGAAGTGGCGGCGGTAAGGCTTTGGGGGCCTCCCTGCAAAATTTTAGCGGGGTCTGCGGGCCCCTAATCGCCGCCACTGCCGTAACTTATACCCATCTCTTTTATTAATTTTGTCATTTAAACCTAATACAAAATATAATTCACTCCTTATTGCATTGGTTAATAATACATAAATATGGCAAAAATGAGTATTATTAAATTAAATAAAAACTAATACGTATCATCAATGTATATTTATTTCAAAGATTTATTTAAAACAGGTGGCATCCCTCATCCCTGTATACACCAGTTTATGTATGTAAAACAATTTCTGCTTCCCATTTGATAAAATTATTCATAAAATAAGTAAAAATAATGGACAAGTAGAGTAGATCGAGAAGAGTTAAATCAGCACGAGAAAATATTAAAAAATGGTGGCCGATGAGAGCCCGATATTTCAAGGNTTTAAAAAAAAAAAAAAAAAAAAAAAAAAAAAAATCGTATGAGTACTTTTAAAGATATAGGAGCGCATGTGGAAGAGAAGCATCGAGCTGCAGAAGGTTGAAACTTAGTCCCCCAATTGTTTCGCTATTATAGCACATAGCTGAAGTGGCGGCGGTAAGGCTTTGGGGGCCTCCCTGCAAAATGTTAGTGGGGGCCACTCTGTCTCCCTTCCGGGGGCCCCCCGCGCCGCGGGGTCTGCGGGCCCCTTTTCGCCGCCACTGCATAGCTGCTAACCATCCTACTTATTAAACGAATGATTGCATACGATTTTTTAAAGATAATAATTGATGTGTTAATAAAAAAAAGCATGTAGGAAAGAATACATTGGGTGCAGAATGCAGAAGGTATTAAAATCAGGTGAGGAGGTTTTAAAGTTATGGAGATTCGCAAAAATGTTAAACGACAGATAAGATAGTCAAGAGACCAAAAATATTCTCTGATTGTGTGAAACGGATTTCTGTGAAGAAATTCAATTCGGAGGCATAAGAAAATTGTGTTCTTAAGATTGATCTCAATGCATTTGTTATCTTCGGTAGGCTCGGAAACAATTCTACAGGTTTTTATTAGAGCCACTAGTACTTGGTAACAAGCTCACAAACTCCACAGGATCGTAATATTAGATGGGGTTTCCTGCAGACGATAATATCCTATAATAGTTGGAAGGTAGTTAGGAGTATTTGGCACGTGTATAGTAAGTTGTAGAATGAAGTACGGGAATGGTTGAAGCGGTAGAGTGTAGTAGTGTGTTGTTTTGTTTTGTTAGGTTGAAAGTGAAACCCAAAGGGAGGTATAGTGTTGCAATAAGAAAGGTGATCCACTTCCTCCTTAGCTTGGAGTCTGGGGGCGGTCTCTCAGGGGGTTCCTTCAACTGCAAGATACCTCCCTGTAGACTACGTACAAGTGACCCTGAACATTCAACACTCGACAGCACTTAACAATCAACTTGCCTTTATCATAAACAACACCAACCAATTTCATCTAACCTCTAAAACAAATCTGTCACGCAATATGATTTTTTTAGCCTTTGTAAAAAGAGGAAGATGGAAAAACTCAATGACTAAATTCGATCACATTTTTTTATATAAAATAGAGTACAGTTAGAAAAATCCATTGAAAACATTTATCTTCACTATTATTACAGCTATACATCTGTTCAAGACAAAAGTCACTTGTAGGTAGTGTTCTTTTAATTTAAAGCTTAGTCAAGACTCCAGCCTGCCGAACCGAACAGAGCATTGATCTCTGCGCATGCCGATTCTGAGATGCGCAGGCGCACTTTAGCTGGGCATGCGCAGAGACCAATGATTTGCTCTGTTCTGTTCAGCAGTCTGAACGAGGCTTAAAGAGATTATACTATTCCAAGACAATCAAACTTTGATGCCTAGCCAAGGGATTCGGAGAAAGTAATTTCTTATTTCACATCCTAAATGTATTAACACCTATAAAAACAGAGTACAGAGGATTAAACAGTTCAGCGAACCCGCTCGCAAGAACCAAGTTCACCTGTGTGTGGAGGTTAATTCCAAACGAACTTGGTATTTCATCAGGTTGGAGCATAGTTTGCCTAGCAGAGATTGGCGAACCAGGTTCCTGAAAATTTAATTGAGATTAACAGAGATTTTCTAGAACTCGAGCTTAATACAATATTAAAAGTAAACCTGATGATTAGAAGTAACTTGCCGGATAGCCATTTCGACAATGATTTATAACTTATTATTTATTTATTTGTTATATAGTACAGTTCAATAAGTCCCTCTACTCTATGTGTGGATTAAAACCACATTAGTTATAGCTTTGAGACCTCTACATTTTAGGAAGACAACCTATTTAATAGGAGCTGAAATCCTTATTAAGAGTATATTCATGCAATCAATATTGTATATTATTATAAATAAGAGACTATATCGCGGTAATCAAATATAGCGTTATCGAAACTCTTAAACACAAAATTAAACAAAAAAATAAATATATAACCTACTTAGTATTTACTTACTAAGTACAATATACTTAGTAATGTTATTAATTATGTAGTAGATTATTACAAAATTAAATAATTTTTTAACTTAACCTATTACTAAAAAAGTAAATTAGGAAATTTTGTTTAAAACTATAAATTATTTTGTATATATTAAGTAACAATAATATTTAACTTACAGTCCTTGTTTAGTCATAGAGGTAAAATAAGAAACAATTCACGCAATTACCTGCAACAGAAAAAATAAACATATTACATTTAAATAAATAAATAAACAAAAAATTGTAAGGCAAAAAAAAAAAAAAAATAATAATATAATAATCCAGAAAATATGCGTACCAAGATATCAGTCAAATTTTAATACGCATACAAAACAAAGGAACCGAATACGTAAGAATTCCAAAACTATTAAGTAGGTGACATAGGTGACAACCGACCACGTCTTAAGTAAATAAATAAATAAATTAGCCATTTATTGATCCAACATAACTATAAATACATTAAAAAGTAACACTATATCTAAGTACATGATCAAATCAGCAGAATGCTGTGGCAACTTCGTCGTAAGTAATACAATAAAATAAATAATTTAAAAAAATAGGCACTTCTTTAGACTGTTACTCGCCTTATAAAAAAAAAACATAAGGGAGTAACAGTCTGAAGAAGTAGTACGGAATATTCTTCTTTAGGCTGTTACTCACCTTATAAAAACTTGAAGTGGTACATTGGACTAAACATCCCTTTAGTCTTAATAGTTATTTAGACAAAGGAATACATAAATAATTATATTCATTTATATTCTAAAAAACATAGGGATTAACAATTTAAAGGAATACCAAAAAATATATATTATACATCAGCTGTCTTTATCTAATATGTATTTATTTTTCCTTATTAAATTTGTAAATTGAAAAATCGTCCAATTTGCAACAATTAAATTTCAGTTGTAATTAATAGTAATAATAAAGTTTTCCTTGTTAATAATTTAAATTGTATAATCCAAATAAATACATATAAAAATAATACAATTGGATATATGTATTAATCCATAAATTTCACAACTGCCACTTTGTTAAATGTAAGTATTGCACTACATTATTAACAATAAGAGGTTACCTAATCACTATGGCAATGTATAAAATGTCATTCTCAGTGCTGTCAATGAAGATATTCTCTAATGTCATCCTATATCTATTAATTATGATGTATATAATATTCTATATGTCCTAATGATACTCTACCTAACCCGTCAATAAATCTAGCTCTAGTCTCCAGATAATGTCCATCCTGAATTGAAACGTCATGCTTTATGCAAGCCAAAAGCAAGCAAGAGAACTGTTGAATCTCCTTGACATAAAATGTCATAAACGGTAATAGTTGGAAGGCTGCTGCAATAATAGTTAGTGAATTTGTTTATTATTTAGGTAATAAGTGGTACACAGTGGCGGCGATAAGGGCCCTGCAGTCCCAGCGGCGGGGGGCCCCTGGACATATGGGGGCCTATTAAACGNGTGATTTTATGATTTATATTTAATGAAAAGCGTAAGGGACTTGGTTCCTATCGGGTGTCCCGCGACAATACTGTATATTTTTTAAGTTGAGTAATTTTTTTGACTGTCTGAACGACTTTGATTTTTCTGTTTTAGGTTGATGAAACGTTAATTGCAAATCCTTATGGAGGAAGTTTATGTGGTTACCGTGACCCTAGTCAAATATACTTGTGCGGTCACCGTGTAATCCTCCATGCACCAAGCCATGTGGAGAATGTATGCGCAGGGTAATTTTTTTTTTTAATTCATATAAAAATATGTGTGTGAGAAAATTCATATAAAAACGCTGTTCTACTACTGGTACTGAACTTTCTATCTATATTATTAAAAAAGTTTTGTAAACAAACAAGTTCAGTGAGAGAAATATATAATTAACTGTTTGTAAGAGTGCGATAGAGATAAGAGGGGTTAGGGGGGAGGTTTTATAGTAAATAGACGCGTTGAGCGGAATGGCACGGGGAACTGTCATTCCTGAGGCAATAAACAAAACATAGGATAGTGTATAAAGGCCCGTTTACACTTTGATTAGTGCGAGTGCGAGTGTTTAGTGCAAGTGTTTAGTAAAATCACTAAATCCGTTTGGAGACGATGTGTTTAGTGTTTAGTAATTTTGCGAGTGAACTGTTAACTGTTTAGTAGACTTGCACTGTTTAGTGGATCTGCGAGTAGGCCTCCCCTGTCCAACCTAGATGTCAGGGTTTTTTTATTTTATAATTATACAATTTAAAAGTAAAAATGTTTAATTGATTGGTCAAAAAACTGTCACAATGTGTCAAAAATCAACAAAACACTACCCCTCCCACAAAAAAAAAAATAATAAGAAAAATAAATGTACAATAAAATATACAATTTTCCTCAAAATAAAACGACATCCTAATCACTTGCACTAATCACTAAGCACTAATCACTAAACACTTGCACTAAACACTTGCAAAATTTACTAAACACTCGCACTCGCACTATTAAAAGTGTAAACGGGCCTTAAATTTATTAAAAACAAAAAAATGAGATTAGTGAGACGACTTCACCTATGAAAACCTACGCACTCGAATTAAGATACGGTTTGTTAAATAGTGAAAAACATATTTTATATATATATGTATGCAACCTTATTCGGAATGTGGCTCTAGCACTTATTTCTATATAGTACCATAACAACAGTGAAAAGGATGACGTGAGTTTTCCTTTAACTTTAAATAAATCTATAAAATGTGTTTATAGATCTCTTGTGGCTTTTTTTGAACCAGATAGAAGATATAAGCAAACACGTGCCTAACTTTAGTCGTAATAAGCATAATGATTTATATTCCTCATTTAAATACATTGAACCAAGGTCAAATTCATCATTAATGGGAAGAATTATGAAACAGTTGATATATATATATGTATATAATAAGAATGTTTTGTTAAACCCTTTAACCAATAAAATCTCTTGTGCGAAATTGAAAAAAAAGTATAAAGTAGGAATAAGAAACATGGACCAAAAATAGGTGTTATGCGTTCTGAGAATCGAACGCATATCGTTGAGTTATCATATCATCAGTGAACAACAATGAACTTTATTTGGAGGATCTAATAATCTTTAGGGTGGTTAGAACTGCCAGCAGTTCTTTGGATTGTTACTCCCCTTATAAAAAAAAAATAATAAGGCCGTAACAATCTAAAGAAAGTGTACGGAAGTTCTTCTTTAGACTGTTACTCCCCATATCAAAAACAGCATTGAGATATTCCTTCGTGTCAAAGTGCATTGGACTAAACATTAAACATCCCTTTGTTTTAATAGTTGATTATTCAAAGTCATTTATAATTATAAAAAATAACGCGGGAGTAACAATCTAAAGAAGTACAAAACTGCCTTTTATTTTGACCTTTCAAACATAAAAAAATTAAATACCATCATCATTGTCAGGTGCGGCGCTATAGCTGTTATCGGCTTTGATTTACACGATATTTATCAATACACCTCTATCATATTAGCAATGGTGTAATGTGTCACATTCGCAATGTGGTTATATGGATATACAAATTATTGCTTTACTTCAATTTATTATTTTTAGAATTTATTTGAAACTGAACTTTTAAATAATACTTACGAGCATAGTGACATACTTTTTATAAAAAAGATTAAGTTATTCGTCCTTAATGTGCCGGCTAGGTGGTAATTAACCAAGCACTGCTACCAGTAGGAAGTGTTAGGTTTCACAGAAAGTTCTAGCAGCTATGAAATTAGCGGAACAGTGACCGCAAAATGAGTAAAAAAAATGTAGGATTAGAGGACGCAGGTTAGCCATGATTACCTTTATTCATACTTTAACCGACAACGGGGATACGTGAAACTAATCAGGTAGCATTTTGAATAAATTAACTCCTAATCGAGAATTATGAAAAAAAAAAAATGTTATCCTACTTTTATTTGATATAGTAAAGTGTGTATAGGAAATCATTTTATATATTGACATAACATTAGTACCCTTTGAGAATACAAGATATATTATTTGAATCTGAATCTCTCATAGAGAAAGTATTCTCATGCGCATATAGAGAAAGTTTTGTGATAAGATAAAAGATTTTTATGGCCCAGAATTCAAACAGTTTATAATTTTATTTTAAAATGTAACTAGGGGGCTCTGCCCCCTACTCGCTTCGCTCGTCATCCCCCGAAAAGCGGCCGCTGCCTAGTATAGAGTATATAATAGGTATTAGAATTATTTTAAGTCAATTTACTATGATTAGAATTATTATAAATATATATTGGCACCTAGTGATAGTTTAAGGAATTAAATGACAGATTTAAAATTAAAGTACCACATTTGTCCGCTAGGATCGCTTTCCTCGGGAATGACGTCACAGTTCCCCTGATATTTCGCTCAACACCGTCCCCTCCACCCTTACCGCCTATCTTCTCGGGGAGTATCTCCCTCACTCTGTCTTACACACAATTGTGTATATACCACTCTCACTGAACTTCTGTTTACAAAACTTTTTTAATAATGTATATAGATGATAGATTAAGTATTAAGTTTTACTAACTTAATACTCCATATTAAACAAACTAAGTAGTAGAATCTCGTTATTCTAGTCTAATTAGGACTATGGTGAGGGGGTTCTAATTATCAAATCGTTCGGATCATCAAACGTGAGGCTGCTAAATCGTATTAATGACTGAAATGTGTTTATAGTGAAAGAGTATGTTTGTTATAGGAGTTTGGATTGAAAGGACTGCTTTCTACCTACCCGGCCAATTAATTTAAAATATTATAAAATATATCTCATTCCTACTCTACAGCTTCTGCTTGTATCAGGGTGAAATTTTACATGATTATATTTTATTTATTTACAAAACAAAGTGACATTTTTGACATATACAACAAAAATAATCAAAACAAGTCAAGTAACAGGCTTCCTTAATAACACCCGTCTTTTGAAGCTTAAGTTTACGCGAGCGTTGCGCGTGAACGCTTGGGCGGATAACGTTTTCCGACGAACTCAGCCTGGGAATTGGTAAAATGAACATGTGTACCAAATTTCATCTAACTCGGTGAGCTTTTACTCAAGTTATCGTCATCTGTAGATTTCGTGACGGATTTTGCGTGACGGTGATTTTCATTTTTTTCGGATTCACTCCCGAGCTCCAGAACGTGCCATAAGGAACTTCGTTCCAAAATTAATGAAAAAAAAAGAAAAAAATTAACACTAATTTTCTTCTGTGTTTTTGATAACTTGCATTCCGCTTCTTTGTACTTCGGTGGCGTTCTGATAAACGGAATTTTGGATTAACGTGGTTCTACTGTAGGTAAATGGTGACCACTTTATATGGTCCCTGTGGAAAGATGTCTTATTCACTAATTTAGACGGACCACTTTTGGTAGGCCCCAAGTGATCATTTTATGGTGGAGGAGGCTTTACTGTATTATACTTTTAGTAAGATTACATTATTGAAAGATAGTTTCATTTTGTCATTACAAAATATATTTTAGGTAATTGGAAAATTTAAATTGTCTGGGAATGGGAATCTGCCTTGACTATAAGTTATAGGAGATAGATATCACGTGAAGCCCGGAAACGAATTACCTAAGGATGTTTTAGGGCGGAAATTACTAAGGCTAAATGGGTCAGGTCGTGCAAGAATTTGATCGAATTGACAAAAGGACGGGGAGGCATTTATCAGAAGCAGATACGAGCGCTATAACCTAATGCAATTATTTATTGGTCTTTCAATGATATAGCCTCTAAGTCCTAAGTTATACTTAAAAATATTTATATAAGAAATATCCAATCAAAACAAAAAAGGGTTTCGACTAAGGCACAATTATTTTCACAATAGAAAGACAATAAAAATAACCACTCAAAGAAAAAAAACAACCTATGGAGACTTATCGATCAATTCTGCAAATTAATTAAATTGCTCTGGCGCCATCGAGGGCCGAAGGTTTGATGGCTATCATCGTACTACAGCTTAGCTTTGTAACCATATTATAGAATGAACATCACACATACATACACACGTTATATGTATACAGACAGGATAAATTCCACATAAAATTATCAAGATTCGAGTAAACCTTAAGTCTGTTAAATAAACATAAATACGACATTCCACGTCAATTTAAATTTTTCATTAAACATGAATCAGGATCCAATAAATTAAATAATCATGATCTAGTCTAAACCATCTTCTCCTTGCTCTTATAAGCATAAGTGTTTACCTTAAATTTGCATTTTACAGTCTTAATTAATTCGGTGGATGGAATTCACAAACGACTTGAAAATCAAGTTCTATTAACTTTAAATGGTATTGAAATGGTTATTCTTCGAAGAATATGTAAATTTTAAAAAATAAAATTTAACTTAAATAGTTTCGGAACAAAATGAAATCCTAATTGAATTTTATTATCCTGATTTAATTTGAAATTAAATACTTTTCTCTCTCAGATTTTTTATTTATATCATTCGTATTCTTAATTAAATCATCAAAGGTTTTTAAAACAGTTAAAGAGTGCATTTGCATAAAAGATTGACCATCTATATAAAAATAATCACAGGGAAGTAAAAAAAAAAAAATAATAAATAAAAATATACATAGAAACAAATTCAAATGGATGGTCCCCAAAAAACAACAAAAAAAAAAATAAAATAAAAAAGAAAAAAAGTTTAAAGTAAGGAGGAATAGATAGGAAAGGAATAGATGTCCCTGTTGCCATCATTTTGTTCTCTGGTAAAGTGTGCTACAACAGCAACCACATAGAAAAATTGCGCATGTGGAAGAGAAATAAATAGGCAAAAAAAGTTGAAACTTATAAGGGACCAACAATAGGCTAATCGTGACCTACCATCCAAATTTCATTAAAATCGGAATATAGTTTTTAAGATATATTGGTTCGCGAAAATTGAACGGCAGAACGACACGGAACCAAAAATGTTCCCTGATTCTAAAACGGATTCTGAGAAAATATGTTTGTCCTTTACAACGTCACATAGCTTTCGATACCTTCGGTAAACTCGGAAGCAAAATACTGCCACAAATAAATTAAAGTAATAAACTCGAGAAAATGATAGCCTAAACTAAATATAGGTATATATTTTTCGGAGCTATTTAATCTTAAATTTTTTAAGTACTCTTAAAATAAAAGTAAATAAAAAAAAATGAGGTTTAAAGTAGAAGTAGGAAAACAAAACAAATATGCTTTTAATATAGAAGACGAGAGTGTGGTTTATGACCTTCAACAACAATAAGATTCTTTTTAGTTTCTTTTGAACGTTACTGTAAACGATGCGATGTTATTTTTTATTGGACTAACAGGATCCTCGTTCAATTTTTTAAGATGAATGAGTTTTGAAAAGGACAAGTTGTTGATTCTTGAGGGAGATCTTGAGAGTGCGTATCAATTTGCACTCATTGAGCCGGTAAGGATAGTTAATAGATAGCTCTTCCTTGAGCATTTTTTTTTTTTTTTTCTTCTTCTTCTTAGAGCTGCTAATGATGGTTAAAATGATCAAGTCCGTAGGCGTTATAGTTCGTTATCGAGGTGGGTTGTTATGTCCCTGGGATTCGCCCACAGCCTTGACCCGCCCATCGTTTTTCTCGTGCCAACCCATATTCCCTTACTTGGCTTCTTGAAGTACACTCATCCCCTACGAGTAGTAAAAACTTACATTGAATCAACATTAAAGAAAAAAAAAAAAAAAAACATTACGGAATTCCACCATAATTGTTCATAATGGTTCTTTGTAACCATTCGTGGAAAGACTCTTAAAGAATCTTATTTATAGTAAATCCTTAGAATAATCCTTCATCGTAAAAGATCTTGGAAATCTTTTACATACTTCAATATCCTTTCGTGGACGTTACTTTAGATTTTATTTATGGTAATCTCTTTTATTTTCTCTTTTAAAGCCTTATTTTTCAACTTCACTTTCGCTAAATTTTTAGCTGTTAGGAAATTGTTAAAAGGCACTCTCTAAAAAAAAAATATTTCAGATCTCTGTAGCTAGGCCTGGTAGTCAGAAGTATAATAGTACTAATTACGTTGTATATAATATTATAGCATAAATGCAATAATATGTCAAGATAATACTAACCCGTAAAAACCATAAAAACATTTTTATTATAAATTCTTTATATTTTTGCATTTTGGTTGTGAAGGTACATATGGGTATTAAATCATTTTAATTTTTAAAAAAATTATCTACTATATAATTTTTTTTTACAAAATAAAAAGCATCTTTATCCTATGACATATTTTATTTTGGTAGTCCCCATTCTGTAGTATCCTTATACTATGACATATTTTATTGTGGTAGTCCCCATTCTGCAGTATCCTTACCTTGAGACATATTTGAATTGTAGTAATCCTATTCTGCAGTATTCTTACCCTATAGCATATTTTTTACTGTAGCAGACCACAATCTGCAGTAGGCTTAATAAATTGATGCTTAGAATAGACATCTTTTAGTAGAGATATTCAAACATTAAACCAACAATTAATAAGATAATAGTAGTATTCGTCAGGTCTCTGGATTCTATGATTATGTTACTTTTCCACAAAGAGAAAAGGGTGAAGATCTAGGTTGTTCTGCTTGAGGCAACGTAATCCTTTGTCCAAATTCAGATAACCCACGGTCGGTTGCACACCTTGACTTTTATTGTACAAAAGACAGGTCGATATTTTCAAACTTAAATCTCCTTTAATTTCTTTTTATCTTGAATTTGGTACATTAAATCATGTAATTAAATGAAGGGCTCTCCCCCCCCCCCCAGAAAGGGGAAGTTTTTTTTTTAGCATTTGCAACTTATAATTTGTCAATAACAAGATACGTTTTCCCAATAATTTATCTAAAACATTTTTATTTATTTATAAAGAAGTATTTCTCAATCTCTGAAGCTTAATATTTCCAAATACTAAGGTTTTTTTTCGATCATTGAGCCACATGTAGGCCAATAATATCTGTTATGCTACATTACCTCTTTTCTGCGTCAACATACATTATAGTATCGACCACTTAAAAGTGAAGCTCCAACAAATATCAGCCAACGATATACATATACAGTCTATATTATATATAACTTTAAAGTAATATACCTCAATATGTCACACTGAATTTAACCAATTGAACAGATGTGTTCTTTAACTAAGTATAAATGTCAAAACGTTATAAAAGGAAATGAAAAGGACATAACACCTACCCACGAAGTTGACCAAACTGGTCTGTGATTCACTAAACTCAAGACCACCATCTGGATTTCAACCCAGTGAATAAATACATAATATTAATACAATGATTGAAAAAATGAAAAGGATACAAGAAACAAATAATATCATTAATTTCAGGCCAAACTCTGAAATTTATGACATAATTAAATTTAAGAGTAAAACATTTTCATCTATAAAAGTTATTATCAATCGTATAAATACTGGATGCAAATAGGTATCTAGAACTGAAAATAAGTAAGAGAAGAAATGTAATAGTAGGAGTCAAAAGAAAAATCAAAATTTAATAGAATTACTATCTGTCTGAATTACAACTTTAACCCTTTGAGAGAACTAAACATAGAGAGGTAGGTGTTACATCCCTTTGGGTTGTACTGTACACTCCAACGTAGGGAACCTCCCCTACTCTAGATTGTCCCTTTGGGAGAGATTGCACAACATTGAGTGGTAGGTGTTTCATGCCTTTGGCTTGTGCACTCTCAAGTAGATAATCTACCCTACTCTAGATTGTCCCTTTGGGAGAGATTGCACAGCACAACATAGTGGTAGGTGTTACATCCCTTTGGGATGTGCACTCCATTGACAAGTAGGGAACTTCCCCTACTCTACATTGTCCTTTTGGGAGAGATTGCACAGCACAACATAGTGGTAGGTGTTACATCCCTTTGGGNATCGTATAAATACTGGATGCAAATAGGTATCTAGTGAGACATATTTGAATTGTAGTAATCCTATTCTGCAGTATTCTTACCCTATAGCATATTTTTTACTGTAGCAGACCACAATCTGCAGTAGGCTTAATAAATTGATGCTTAGAATAGACATCTTTTAGTAGAGATATTCAAACATTAAACCAACAATTAATAAGATAATAGTAGTATTCGTCAGGTCTCTGGATTCTATGATTATGTTACTTTTCCACAAAGAGAAAAGGGTGAAGATCTAGGTTGTTCTGCTTGAGGCAACGTAATCCTTTGTCCAAATTCAGATAACCCACGGTCGGTTGCACACCTTGACTTTTATTGTACAAAAGACAGGTCGATATTTTCAAACTTAAATCTCCTTTAATTTCTTTTTATCTTGAATTTGGTACATTAAATCATGTAATTAAATGAAGGGCCCCCCCCCCCCCCCCCAGAAAGGGGAAGTTTTTTTTTTAGCATTTGCAACTTATAATTTGTCAATAACAAGATACGTTTTCCCAATAATTTATCTAAAACATTTTTATTTATTTATAAAGAAGTATTTCTCAATCTCTGAAGCTTAATATTTCCCAATACTAAGGTTTTTTTTCGATCATTGAGCCACATGTAGGCCAATAATATCTGTTATGCTACATTACCTCTTTTCTGCGTCAACATACATTATAGTATCGACCACTTAAAAGTGAAGCTCCAACAAATATCAGCCAACGATATACATATACAGTCTATATTATATATAACTTTAAAGTAATATACCTCAATATGTCACACTGAATTTAACCAATTGAACAGATGTGTTCTTTAACTAAGTATAAATGTCAAAACGTTATAAAAGGAAATGAAAAGGACATAACACCTACCCACGAAGTTGACCAAACTGGTCTGTGATTCACTAAACTCAAGACCACCATCTGGATTTCAACCCAGTGAATAAATACATAATATTAATACAATGATTGAAAAAATGAAAAGGATACAAGAAACAAATAATATCATTAATTTCAGGCCAAACTCTGAAATTTATGACATAATTAAATTTAAGAGTAAAACATTTTCATCTATAAAAGTTATTATCAATCGTATAAATACTGGATGCAAATAGGTATCTAGAACTGAAAATAAGTAAGAGAAGAAATGTAATAGTAGGAGTCAAAAGAAAAATCAAAATTTAATAGAATTACTATCTGTCTGAATTACAACTTTAACCCTTTGAGAGAACTAAACATAGAGAGGTAGGTGTTACATCCTTTTGGGTTGTACTGTTCACTCCAACGTAGGGAACGTCCCCTACTCTAGATTGTCCCTTTGGGAGAGATAGCACAACATTGAGTGGTAGGTTTTTCATGCCTTTGGCTTGTGCACTCTCAAGTAGATAATCTACCCTACTCTAGATTGTCCCTTTGGGAGAGATTGCACAGCACAACATAGTGGTAGGTGTTACATCCCTTTGGGATGTGCACTCCATTGACAAGTAGGGAACCTCCCCTACTCTACATTGTCCTTTTGGGAGAGATTGCACAACCTAGTGGTAGGTGTTACATCCCTTTGGGATGTGCACTCCATTGACAAGTAGGGAACCTCCCCAACTCTACATTGTCCCTTTAAATATTATAATTAATACATATTTTGGTTTTTCTCCGAAAGGGTGAACTAAAAATATTGTTGTCGTTTGACTGATAGTCTTACACTATCATAGCACTTAGCTCAGCCACAAACAGATACCTAAAATATATGGACCATCATAGCACGTAGCTCAGCCACAAACAGATCCCAAAAATATATGGATATCTTTAGAAAATAATATAGGAAAATCAATTTAAAAATTATTTATACATATTATCAACTGACAGTAAGTACTTTTATAACCCAACTTATAAACCGTTAGGTTATAAATATTTTATATCAATAAAAGACATGACTTAAAGGCCCAAGAATATTTATTTGGGGATCGGAAGGTGAAGATTGCAAAGAAATAAAAACTCGAAGCAAAATTCCTTATTAAGTAACGAGAAATCCAGTTAAATAGAAGGTTAGTAGGTATTTAAAAGCCAACAATAGCCCAACCCTAAGCACGTGGGTTGTACACTGTGCTCACTATATGAATAGAATTTAAGAAGAGCTCAGGACGACAGTAAATAGATGGTTCATTGTGCTTACAACTCTTCATCATTCCCTTTTTTTTAAATCATTACAACCTTTTGATTTATAGTCTTGCGGAAAGTTTATAGGCAACGATCAAAGATATAGTGACATGAGCAACGGTGGAACTTACTCAGGACTTAAACTTCCTTCCAGAAATAAAATTTACATGTCAAAGACCTGGCCCATCTTGTTAGAGCAGATTTCTTTTTAGATACTCCACAATTTATGATGTCCAATTGTTGCATTTGAAATCATGCCCAAAATTAGATCTTCAACATTAGTTAATTTCATGACTTTAAATCCTACACAAATCTGGTGGGTTAGAATTTATCTCCTTTTTTATAATATAAGTTGATTGCATAATATATATATATATATCAAAAACTACCAGCACATGGACCAAAAATTGAAGGAACTATTTTCTTTTCAATCAATCCTGCAACCTAGGTAACAAATCAATCCTATAACTTAGGTACATCAAAAAATTTGAAACCTTTTTATACTTCGATTTAGAGGTATTTACAGTGCAGGAGAGAGCGTTCATAAAAGTGATTATAATCAAGCTGGAATTTTATGAATTAGTTAGACTTTTGTTAACAAGTGGCTACTTTGATTAGAATAACTAATACATCAAGCGACAAACCAACATCAACTTGACATTCGGTCTACGAACTAGTTTTTTACTCAGGCTCATTAAAATTACATTGTCAGCCAAAAAGGATGGAAGACGGCCGCTCTCCACCTGTTTTTTTTTAATAGCCAGGTCAAGCTGTGTCCCACAGAAGAACTTAGCCACCCACATATTCATGAAGGCACCAAAATATTTAAGTACTCACGAAATTCTAGCTGGATGTTAGTCAGTCACTTTTATGCTCGTTATCCAAAATTCTACACCTTAGGCTTTTGCGGCCAGAGTCTAATAGAGAGATATAGAGTTCTAGAGCCAGAGTCTAATAGAGTCTAATAGAGAGACCACGACAGAGATTTGAATCCCGACTTTTCGAACCCATTACTCATCACAGGGATCTTTTTCGAGGGAGTTGCTCATTCTGAGAGTCTTTCGCAAGGAAGTTACTCGAGATAAGGGTCTTTCGCAAGGAAGTTACTCGAGATAAGGGTCTTTCGCAAGAGAGTTGCTCATGATTTGAGAGTCATTTTCAACTGACTCTCATTATGAGACTAAATGGTAAACTCCAGAAAATTGATGTAAAAATAAGTTTACTTGTGTAACCTTATCGGGTTCTTGGATTCTATTGTCAACATATACCTTATACACATATCCTTTTTAACATATGCATTAATGCACGAATTTTACCATGATAAAACTCTATTTTTTACTGTTCTAATGGAATGTTGAGAAAAAATTGGCTATAATGCCTACATTCAGATCTCCATCCATACGACATGTCCAGGCTGGTCTAAAGTTGAAAATGAACGGAACTTGACCATATCTTAAGGAGTATAAGCTTAAAAAGAAAGAGATCTTGCGGGATCCTTGGCGTTTGATAATTGATTTATTAATTAAATGGTCTCATTAATTTTAACTTATGTGATTCAATTTCTTTTTCTCTTATGGTGCAGCCACCTTAAGAAATTTTTATTGCGTATGATTGCCATCGTTATGTATTAATCACGACTAAGTGATTAGATCTGGAAAATGAAATTTAGCAGATTAAAAAAAAAATAAAATAAAATAAAAAAATAAATAAAATTCCTATTTCTGTTTCTCAGAAATTTACTTAGAAACAAATTTCGTAATTTTTACAGGAAATATTGCTAATGAATACTAAAGTTATTACAAATGTAAGCACACAGTTTCAAGGTGATTTACGATTGTGACAGCGTCATCGCCAGATATGTTTAATGATTTTCAAATATCACAAGGTCCATAGAGATATAACACTGGCTGATTTGGAGAACTAATCAGCAATTGTAATGAGAACTAATGTACTTGGACTTGTATCGGAGTCTTGTTTAGGGTTTGGCCCCCAACTCGGATATCGATATAGGTCATTGTTAAGACAACACCATCTGCTACAAAATACACATGGCATTTTTTGTACAATACATTAATCTAGATGACCTATAAATGAATCAACAATTGAAGAAAGAAAAGCAATTGTTGATAAGAAAATGACTTTTTTATTTAAACAATGCCATAAATTCGATAGAAGAAGACAGGAGGCATTTTTTACTTTTCCCACCCTGTGGAGGAAAAAGTATTGATTTCATCCAATTTTTTTTTATTTCGAGATTTTAACTGAATTATCTATTTTAGTTGTTTTCAAAACCTCCTAAGTGGTTTTTAGCATGACCTCTGAATATTTGAATATATGTGTGTACGTATGTATGTTATCATCTTAGCGCCCTATTTTAGTTGTTTTCAAAACCTCCTAAGTGGTTTTTAGCATGACCTCTGAATATTTGAATATATGTGTGTATGTATGTATGTTATCATCTTAGCGCCAGTTTTTTTGTTTTTTTTTTTTAAAAAATGATAATAAAAAAATCAGTT
Source organism: Gerris buenoi (assembly GCA_001010745.2). Classification (NCBI taxonomy): domain Eukaryota; kingdom Metazoa; phylum Arthropoda; class Insecta; order Hemiptera; family Gerridae; genus Gerris; species Gerris buenoi. The sequence goes on from KZ651213.1 coordinate 208,018, forward strand.
AGTTAAAACGGTCACCCGTCCAAGTACTGAGCACACCAATGCTGCTTCCTTCTGCTGCGAAGCAGCAGGAGAGGCCACTATAGTGGTTAGATACCCGATTTTTTTTCTTCCTTTCAGTAATACATATACCTTTTAATTTTGTTAAAATAATAAATAAATTTAAAAAANACATTTTTTTCAGATTTTTATTTAGGAGGGGGTAAAGTGGAAAATACAGGTAAGATATTTCTATACTAAGAAAAAAATACTTCTATAAGTAAGAAGAGTGTCTTTTGGTGAGTGGCTTCTTTATATAAATCTTTAGTTTTAACCTTCGAGGCAAGAGGAAGGTCACTGTCCACATTAGTGTTCGAAATTTTAATTTTGGTATCCAGGGGTACGGGGTACAAATGTCAAAGTAATGACAACCCTACATTATGCATATCATTGAAAAGCTCTTTAAGAATACAGTAATTGTAGTTAAGAACATCTTAGTGATATTTTTTATTTAGGAGGGGAGTAACATGGAAAAGTAAGGTTTGTGACATAATTCCCGCAACGCATAACCATTTTTTATACTAATTTATTTTACAATGTTCTGATACTTTTATAATATACATTTAGGTATCTACTTCTTTATTGATATTTTAGTCACTTAGGTTTTAATTTTTGTATACAACCCGGGCTGCGCCGGGTACTCCAGCTAGTAATAAATAAATTTAAAAAAGTCCAGTCATGCACCATGACTTAATGAGCGAATTTTCAAAGAAATCTGCGTATTATTGGCTCATGATAATATAGGAAAATTTTGGTTTAGAATTTTGATGGGTGAAAAAATAATGTTTGGGTACACACGGGTACGGGGTACAAAAGTCAAAATAGTATTTACCCTTCAAGATGCACATAGTTGGAAAGCTCTTTAAGAGTACAGTAATTGTTGTTATGTACACTTTCATCATATTTTCATATGAAAGGGGGTTAAAATGGAAAAAACACGAATTTATGCTATTTTTGACCCTCAATTGTCAAAATGTGACACCTAAATGAACTCCAAAAAAAATTATGGCCGACGAACTCATCCTTTCTTTTGATATTATTGACATTTTAAAATTTGTTTGAAATTTTTAAGTGCATCCTAAGGGGAGATCTCGTCTGGAGGGACACATATATACATACATACATACATAATATATACAATATACATATATACATAAAAGAAGTGTTAAAATTTAGGGATCGATTCAGAATGGCCTGAAACGGATTTCCATGAAAAAAAATTTCAAAAATTCGCATTACAAAAATGTTGAAGCCATTGCAATAGCTTAATTTTCTTCGAAAATTCGCTAAAATGAAGGTTTTAATGCGAAACAAGTTTGATAACTACGAGTATCAGAAAGGATGAAATTAATAACTCTTACGTACATTAATAAATGTATATATATAGACATGGAAATTCAATCTATAAATACTTATATAGTGAATAATACATAAAGATAAAAAACGGAATAACATTAAATAAATTTAACAACAATAGGCTGTAAAAGCATAAAATAGTTTAAGCATACGAAAAAGGACGCGAGAAAGCTATGTGCCACATTAAATGGCAGAGTATTTTAAACAAAATTTCTATTTACATTTATAGGAAGCAGGAGGGAACAGAAACCAATTGAACTTTAAAACAAATTCATTTTTGTTACATGAATTATCGTAACACATTAGTTGAAAAGATATTTATGGTCATAATACGAAAGAAATTAAGGAAGTAAAGTATATCTCTAAGATTCTATAAAGAAACCTATAATAACATAATAATTTAAAAAAAAAATTAAATATTCCTTACAATTTTAATAGCTGGAAAAGTACATAAAATTAAGGTAAAAATTTCTCTCTCATAGTATAAGTAAAGATTATTGCTAGTTAAACAAAACTAAAACTATGAAAGATATATAATTTAAAAAAAAAGTTATTCTTCTCTAAATCAATGTTCAGCGTTCGAAACATACTATTTATAGATTAAAACGTGCAATTAAAAATCACAGAATCAGAAAGAGGCGGTACCCGACAGATACCATTAAACGATTATAAAATGTTAATTTTTTAAATTGATTAAAAAGAAGAATGAAAAAACAGAGTGTAAGCTAAAAAGAATGGGGGAAATAAATATACGCCAAATTAATAGGTACAATACATATTAACAAGATTATAAATATATATATTTTTACTTTGATCGGTTTATAAATGAGTAAGAATTTTATTTTTCTCCTTTGATACTTGTCAATAAAAAAACCAATCAATAAAGGTCGACGAATAATTACAACACCCACTTTTACATTTTTTAAAAAAAATTCAAGATGCCAAACATAGAGAAGAAGGTATTGATAGAATCAAAACTTAATTGAAGACTATAATTAAAAACGAACTTAACTATAATAAACTTGAATTATTCTGAACACTTACATCAATTATATATAATTAAATAATGATAGTATGGTGTCAAGATTGAACAACAGTTGTCAGAATTTTTAAACATTCTCTGATAAATATCGTAACCCAACTTGATAAGTATAGGTGATCTTTCAAGATTTTGAACACTTTAATATCATCACGTAATTTTTCAAATCTTATTGCTATACAACATGTTCAAGGGTGATGTTCTCTTTATTTAAACATGTATATAATTATCATGAAGAATGATAGACTTAAAAAGAACGAAGTAATAATTATACTAGGTGTTTTGCAAAAACAGTTATAAGACATAATAAGATCAATTGCTAGGTTTTTTTATTGCCTTATTTTATATTATTTATAATTATTGAATCACTTAAGTGAGACAACTAAAACTAAAAACAATATGGCCCATATATAACTTACTAAACTTCCTCACACTTTGTCGTCAATTTGTTGGTTTTTAGGGTTTTAATTGCAGTAAAAATATTTTCTCCCTGGCGAGCAATCGAACCCGATCTTTCGGTCGGGTTATATTACCCTTTTTGTAGTAATAAAAGATTAATTATCCTTTGGTTAATCCCTTAATTTTAAAATTATTCTTTTTCTTTGTGGGCTAAAGGAACAATCATTAAAAAACTTTACTATTTTACAAGCTTTTATTTAACTTGCAATATTTTTATGTATGTTTGTATGTATTTTCGGGTCAAATCTTGCAACTGTATTTTAAAGCAGTTATCCTACACCGATTGAATTGAAATTTTGCATACACATTTAGTTTGGATGACAATGCATGATTAGCTAAGTGAAGACATTCTAAATCCAATATGGTGAGCAGTTCAAGATGGCGAACTAGTTATTTAAGTGCGCACATGATATGGGTATCAAATGAAAGGGTTTGCTAATAAGAATACAAATAAAAGCTTGTTTTTTAAAATACTTTTTTTTTTTTTTTTTTATGTATATATATAATCACTTACTTTTTTAATAAATAATTTATATTTTGTGCAGATTTCCGCCCATATGTCAGCATCATCAGGCCTTTATCTTAGTATTAAGATTAAGAATGTTAATAATTTCCAATCTCTTGTTTACAAATAATTGTTTTTATAAAAAGGAAGTAACATTTTGCTACAAGTATTCACCAGTTACTCTGAATGTGTATAGTAGGTAATTATTATTGAGTCATAAATCTTGAAATTTATTTATTTTTAGAATTACAATTTAAAATCTTTAAACATAGATTTCGATAGCTTTTTAGATTAAACATAGCGTGATAGCTTGAGCCTGCTTAAGAGCTTATAAAGCTATATTTAGTAGGTAACACGGAGTCGGCATGTCACTCCGTCAGCCGAATAAAACTTAGTCAGCATTCACCACCGAATACCCAACATTCCACTAAAGTACCTACCTATTTATATCACGATGCTGGGTGCACAATGAGAAAAGGTCTTTTAGCCTGAGACGAGAATCGAACCCAGAACCTCCTGCGTGACAAGAGCGTATATAATAATGAGCTGATTATACTCTATATATCACACTAAATAAGTTCATGATCATGGCTCAGAACTGAAGCATGATGTCTAGCCAAATTAATAGATTCTTTTCTTCTTAGGTGAAAAGGGAACACCTCAATTAGTTTTTTTTGTTTTTCTATTCGATTGAAGGTTTTAATTCCAGAGTATGAATAATTAAGTTCATTTCAAAACGTCGTGTAAGAATTCTTATCTATTGATAATATTGGACGACTAAACCCTATGTAATTATTCTAAAAAGGGAGAACAGTAAGGAAAGAATCTAGTCGAATCAATAGAAAGACGTTTTGTTTGCATGCATTGAAGAGAGCACGACATCTCAAGCATGCACCACAACTCCCAAGTTTCCACAGAGTGGCTATAGATTACTTTTAAATGGACTCTTATAGCCACACCTTATCCACCATACAGTCCACGACATCCCCATTCATTAATATTCAACGCCTTCACAATACGTACACAGTCTCCGCCAACAAAAACACAAATCCTTATACCGGGATACCTTTAAATAAAAAAACCTCTACAATAAGCCTTCCGTATAAGAACAAGACACACACGGGCATTACTCACGCCAGATAAAAATAGACTCAGACTACATACATTGGAACAGCGCATAACTTCCATCTGGAGGTGTGAAAAGCATCACACCAACAAAAAACAAAAACAATGCATGTAGATAAAATAAATATCTATACTACATAAAATGAGCAACGAATAAATAGAAATATTTTCACGGTGAATCGCAAGATTAAATCACAAACTTGTACTTTTTCTATAGAAAAACTACGCGACAATGAACAGGAACAGTCGCTGACATTAGAATGCTACCGACATTGACTGTGATTTTAGTCTAAACCTGTGTGAAATGAACGACAACGCTGTCAATAGTAATACTAAAAAAGTTTATTTATTTAAGCAGGAAAATATCCGTCAAACTTGAACAAAACACTGTCTCATATATATGTAAACAGTGACACTGAATTGTAATCCAATTAAATCTGCATCAATTAATTTATTATTATTAAACATATTAAATAAATGTATAACAGCTGGTGTTTACATTTCAGTTTCGACTGCAGAAGGGAAAAATTTATTTTGATCAATATCTTGGAAACAAGGAGTTCCCCAGGAAACCTATACGTAACTATAAATTTGTTGGTTAAAATTAATTAAAATTTAGCAATTTTAAATTAAATTAAAAAAAATCTTCGAAACCGTTTACGAGATTTTTTTTTTTTTTTTAACTATCTCAGCGATTTTTATTTTTGTGGGGGAGGGGGAGACAATAGCGTAACCAAAATTAGTGCTAAAACTCAGATTTTTCCAATTTATCTAAATCGGCCCAGTAGTTTATGATCTACACGCCTGCACAGACATTTTTTTTTTTTAAAAAAACCTTTTTTGTGATCAGGGGACCAAACAGTGTAAATTTAACCAAATTTTTAAAATCGAATTTTCTAAACACTTTCTCCCTATATAAAGGGTGTCCCAAAATTAACGCAAGATTTGTATTAAATCTTTCAAAATATTATATTAAATAAATTTATCGTGTTAAATCACGATAACTAATAAAAACACGTTGCTGTATCGTGTACAGCTTTTTTTTGCTAACCCTAAATTTTCAGCTATTAAAGTTTTTTTTTTTTTTTTTTTTTTTTTTTNGTGGCTGTTTCCTATTGTCATGTAATTAAAAAATAGCCAATAGAAACTAATTAATATGTATAGTAATTGATACAAATACTAAAAAAGTTGTAATAAATAATAAAAAAAAGTCATAAAAACCAATTAGACTGTGAAGTCATTGAACAATCATGATGGTCATGACAAACATGATGGGATGGTGCATTAATTTAATTACCAGTCTCTTCTCTCAATACGGCAGTTGCACCAGTAAATATTTAATAACCTAGTTCTAGGACAAATTAATCAAATAATATATACTCAATTTAAAGTTAAAAGTAAGTCAATTTTTTTTTAATAAAGCTCAAAGTCAATTTTTTCTTACAAAAAGTAAAATTTAGCTCTGTTTAAGGTAGAACCGATTACGGTACGACAAAAAGTCGTGGACCAATGTTTTAGATCTTTTAAAATCAGTTACCGTAGGTGCAGTCAGTTTGTCGATACGACTTACCGTTTGGCCACAATAAGCCTCCAATAAAACTTTAAAGTACGTCTGNGGAAATTTTGTTGGACAACTTCAGATTCGTGTTTAGCACCCCAAAAAACATAAAATAAGCCACTAACAACAATTACACCAAAACTTTCCACTTTGAGCTCTTTTTGTGCACCATTTGACTGGACTAAGTATTATTACCTCCATTACTAGAATTTAATTTTATTTAAAATTATGTTTAGAAATCTTTTAATTTATTAAATAATAAATAAAAGAATGCATTTATGGTCAAATATACGCTGATATAACATTAATACATTTTATTATAGAACTGATGTTGTCAAGTATATAAATTGTAAGTGGCATTAATAATGAATTATGAATAATAATGACGCATCAGCTTGACTTATTCATGTTAATAATAGATTTAAACTATGACTCAAAATCTATCTTAGGTATGGGCACAATATGGTCATATTGCACCCTAAAATTCACTGCGGAAACACCCAGGAGATCCAAGAACAATCTACGTTCCAGAAGACCATAATGAATACCAATACGTATTTTTCTTTTGCAGTCGTCAATTTATCGTTTATATATTTTTGCTGTTGCTTCGAGTTAATATTATAAATGCACCACAACCCTGAAGATGCAAGATGCTTCCAGCAGTAGGTCGGACCTAAAATCCTTCGTTACGTGGATTTCTCCGGAAAACCAAGCTATTAAAAAAATGTAACACATTATTAGTCTAATAAAAATGAAGTCATTCTGAAGTTACTTTAATGTAACATCTACGTAATATGAAACATTCTTAAGGAGAGGACCTTGAATTTTTATAAAAAAATAAATAAATATTAGACATATTTTTTAGTCATCATAGAAGAGGTGTAGTTCAATAACCAAACATCTTCACACAAAATAATTGTATTTGTAACAATTTGACCGGTTTCGGCTGTTCTAATGCAGCCTTCTTCAGATACTCTGTGTAGGTTATAAGGAGACTTTAAAAAGGCAAGCCTTTTTAACTTTAAAGGCTTGCCTTTTTAACTTTAAAGGCTTGCCTTTTTAACTTTAAAGGCTTGCCTTTTTAACTTTAAAGGCTTGCCTTTTTAACTTTAAAGGCTTACCTTTTTAAAGTCTCCTTATAACCTACACAAGTATCTGAAGAAGGCTGCATTAGAACAGCCGAAACCGGTCAAATTGTTACAAATACAATTATTTTGTATGAAGACGTTGTTTGGCTATTGAACTACACCTCTTCTATGATGAGTCGCTATCACACACTGGAGAAAAACACAATCGATGATATTTTTTAGTGTTACCAGAATACTTGCATTTGTGACAATAAAGTCTCAAGAAAGGAAATTGCCTAACATTTATTCACTTAAAAAAAGGTTTTATATTAACTCCTGGAAGTATTACACTTATGTAGATCATATTAAAGGACCTTTAGCTTCTCATTAGTCTTACACTATTTTTATAATTAGTATTGTTTTTTGACACTCAGATTGACCAACCTATGTGAGGGAAGAAATAAAATCCCACAGGCCTGGTGGCCTGAGGGAGAGAGGGAAATGCATAATTTGTTTGTCAACAAAAGAAGGTTATTTTACTAGTTCAACAAATCGCGATCTTTTTACCTCATTTTGCCACTTAGATTTCACTTCTTATTTACGAATATGTTTTGAAATTTAATGCTAGAGTTAATTTCCTTTATAAAATCAAGAAATTTAATGTCGGTTGTCGGTAATGAAACTTTATGAAAAGTGAAGGCTTAAAACTAAACAGAATAATCTAATTTGGATTGTAATGAAAGGAAGTTTAAGAAGCATTGTTAATTCAGTCAAAGTTTACATTTTAATCTATCAATATTTGAGTGCAGTGTGAAAGTAGTAGTTATTATTTTTCGGTAAATAAACAATAAACCCTATAATTGTTATATAACATGGAAAACGATAGCGATTACTGAGTTCGTCAATTTTCTGTCTGAGTCTTACTTTGTCAGAATAACTTAACAAATTGAAATGACGGGTAGTTAAAAACAAAATTCAAAAACCAGTATAATATTTAGTGCATTAGCATTATATTTAAATAACATAAAAAGTGAATAATATATAAAAGTGAATTCAAGCAGTGGAGTGGAGGTTATAAAGTCTCTTCGAACGGTTACCCTTTATGCCGGCGCCCCTCCACTAGAGAAATTTTTATTTGCCTAGTTGGCCCGAACTTCAAAAATTCAAAATCCAGCGCTCTCATTGGCTTCTTCTCTATTTTCCCGCGCTGTCAAAAATCAATACTAATTGTAAAACTAGTGTAACTTCTTCTGATTTAATTAAATTCTTGATAATATTATTTAACTTAAATACTAATAAAGATTCTATGAAAAAATACTTTAGACCTTCTAGTCAACGTACATTTGAGGTATAGTTCAGTAACCAAATAATGTATTGACTAATAATGTCATTGTCATATTCATTGCTATTTTAATAACAGATATAGAAATATGTTAAAAAATTTCAAATCTACTGTGATTTTTTTGTAATTTTCATTGATTTTTTTAATTTAATGAATAATTCCTTGGTGTCAGAATATTGAGACATTCATTTAAAAAAAAAAAAAAAACCTGAATAAATAAATTATTTCATTAAAAATATGAATATTTTATATTTCTGTTATGAATAATCTATGTTATTTAAGGGAAAACTTTTTTTCTTACAAATCTAAAAATTAAATGAAAGAAAAAAAATTCATGAATGAAATGAAAAAGTTGTAAGAGAGTAGAGAGGTGGCATCTAGCGGTGAGCGAAGTAACTACGAAGTGTTTCAAGTTAGTTCTCTGTTTCTCCGCTAGATCTCATTACCAGTCCGGGAAGTCTCTTTTCGCTCGACCCAGCCAGAAAGTAACATCTTTTAATTAATACGAGTTTAATTTATCGAAGAAACACGAGGCTACGTAAAGTCTGGAGTCTAGTAGAGTGTAAAAACAAGCAGAGGTTAGCGTGCTGTACATTTCAACCAGATTCTCAATAGAAACAAATGAAATACTGCACGCAATTTCCTAAAAACTATCCAAGACGTCAGACGTGGTTTTCATCATAAAGTAAAATAACTATTGGAAACTTTAACAAGAAGTAGATCGTATAATAAAAAGCCAAGATTAATGGAACAACTTTTAAACAAAGGAAATACCAACAGCAATAAACAAACTAACGTTAATATTCTTTTCTTGTAAACAACAAGAAAAAAAAATTGAAGTAGACTAAACAAAGCATATTTACTTTTACTAACTTGCGGGACAAATTGAATTAGTTTAGTTGTTGCAGATAAATTTAATTATAATTTAATCTTTTAATAATGGAATTGTAGAATTAATAGTAACTGGCGGGGAATTGAATTACCGTCCTTCCACCTTCAATTAGTTAAGCCATTTTTAGAACTCGGAAACTAATTTTTTCCCGAAAAAGCCTATAAGAGAAACTTATCGAGTTAATTTGGTATTAAACCACTATTTAAAATAGTCTGCCAATTAGTGCGGCACATAGCTTCTAAGCGTTCTATTATTGTACGAATGGTTATACAGGGGAATTGAAAGAGTACTTGTTTGGAACTGTATTGATTTCCAGTATTCCAGTGGTCAGTGAAAAATATGCGCATACGGTTGAAATAAATATAGGCCCATCTATGTGGTACTTTCAACAAATCAACCAAATGTCTTCAAAATTAGATGATTACTTTAAAATAATACATATTATATAACTGAATAAAAACAAGTTGTAGCACGAAGATAGAAGTAATGGATGCCAGAGGTGCAAAAGCAAATTTTCCAATTCCGCAACGACGGGAATTTAAAAAAAATTAACTTCTAAAAAGGTTTTTTTATGCATTCTGGAGTTAAAATTTACCATAGGGTCCCAATGCATAATTAGTAATGGAGTAACATAATTAAGTCTCTTTTCTAGCGGAAAAAATCCCGTTTAATAACTCCATACTTCAGTTAATTTTATTTATGATATTTGAATTTTGTAAAACTGCTGGACAAATTTTTCACGACAAAAGTATAATTTGCGTAAAATAATTTAAGCAATTAATTTTATTATCATTCAATTTTGTTCACATTCAGAATTAAGAAAAAATGGTTTTTATATAATTAGTAACCGTATCGTTATTTTTTATCTTTGTTTTGTTGAATTAAGATCGGCTCAGAAAAAGTTTAATGGTAATAATGTCACTAACAAAGTAAGTGTAGGGATTATGAAGCTATACAATGACATGTACTGAGACTTCTTTTAATAAGTTTTTATAATAATGAACATGAATTTAGCGAAATTTAATCCCTCAATAGTAGGTGTGTGACACTAGTTTTAGTACAGTAGTACCACTACAAATCCCAAAACGAGAAATTGATAACTCTATATTTCAATTTATTTTGTATAATACTTCAACAATACATATTCAAAAAATCCCGTCAAGTGCTTGCCAGCAAGCTACATAAAGGGTCATAAAAAAATGCATAAATCCTACATAATTGTTTTTTTTCCCCAAAATATGTAAATAAAGTTGCACACATGTATTATCTTTTAGCATCTTAAGTATGAACTTATATGGTTCTTTTAGGGGTAATGGCGACCATTTTTAAAAACGAGAAATATATTTATGATCCACATTTAAATATCTT